>OU343054.1:34016180-34405678 GCA_910593695.2 Ocypus olens
ATAGAAATAAATACCAATCAATAATAATAACTTACTACAAAAAATAATGTTGGTAAAAATCAAACTATTATCTTTTAATTTTTATGCTATTAAGGAATTCATTATTTTTTGCTGCCCAAAACAGCGAATGGATAAAATAAACCATGAAATGAACATTAGATACATAATTTGCGAATATTTGAACGTGTGAAATACCCGAAATGTCCATTTATGTGACGTTTATAAATTCAAAACTTACTAAAGTAAGGAGATATTGTAAATCTAAAAAAAATATGACTTACATCTACATTCAAATCCTTATTTCGAATAACTCTATCGACTTTTTTCTGACTACATAGTTTCGACAAATAAGTGTGTCAGTTTCGGACATAATTATTTTTTAAATGAGAACCGAAACTTTCAAATGACGAGTGTATCCTAAAATAAGTTTTTCAAAGCAAAAATTTTGTAAATCAGGGCTTGACGTTACTAATATGGCGGAATCGTAAGTGGTTTTTTCTACCGTTTGTTTACTCATGACTTTACTAGTTTAGAGTTTTTCGAACAATTTTAAATTGTATATAACATTTACTAAATTAAAAATTGGTGGTTAAATAATAGCCTAAATTATACTATTTCAAGTAACGTTCGATGATTTTATAAACTTATATTTGCCTGAGCTATAAATCTGAGATATTTTTTCAGCTAAATCGCCGGAAATAAATAATGAATACCAATATAATATTTAATAAAAAATGTATTGGTTTTGATTTTCAAAAGTAAACTGATTTTTCTTCGAATAATGAATAATGCATAATTTACGGTATTAAACCTGTATTTGATAATCCTTTTGTGCCGTAAATTGTGTGTGTAATAGAGAAAAGTTAGACAGAACAACATAATGACAAATCTTTTTTTTTTCATTTTAAAATTTAATTTGAATTCATAAATTTTAGAATAATTTGCCTAATATTATAAACATAGTAAGATATGCTAAATTTGCGAAGTAAAAAAAATATAAATTGTGTTAATTGTGAGTTAAAATTATAAAACGTATCGGGAAGCAGCTGAAATATTTAATAAGAAACATCCAGACACAAATGTACATACAATAATTAATATTTTGAAATGAAAATAATTAAAACATATGGATATGTTAAAAATAAATTAAATAACAAACGTCGATAACTGAGGACTTTAAAGTGAGGACTTTAAATGTAATGTTATCTACAATAGAATATATTAAATATTAGCTGCGCAAAAGGGTAAAGATATGATGGCAAATATTTTGAAAGCACACAAATTCCACCCATATAAACCACATTAAAACCTAGAGATTATGTTAGTGGTTTCAATTTTTGTTCTCTTATCCAAGGAGAGTTAGAAGAGCATCCATTTTGGGTTAGAATAATCATGTTTGAAGATGAAGCTTCATTTAATTCAAATGGTACAGTGAGTTCCCAAAATTGTCGATGATGGAATGACCTTCAACCCTAACTAACTAACGAAATAAATATTCATTACTGTAGTATTGTGTACATTTTTATCTGGATGTTTGTTATAATATATTTCAGCTGCTTCCCGATACGTTTTATAATTTTCAATCACAATTAATACAATTTCTATTTTTTCTCCAAACTCAATGTCACCGGAATTACTATTCATTTATAATGTTTAAATAATATCTGATGTTTAATGACAGACCTGTCACTGTCATTTCAACATTTGAAATATCAATGTGCATGTATCACTGTAGAGAAAAAGAAAAATTACAAAATCTTATTTTTAGCAACAGGTATACATGACTGTATGATTGAACCCAGTTTTCAATTCTAAATAACTTTTCTTTATAACAGTTCTTGATATTGTCAAAAATAAAGGTACTTTATTCTGGAACAAAATTCATATTTTCACACAAACTCCGTATATGACCAAAAAAATTTGACAGCTGATGGTTGCATTTTAGGTTTTGGACCATGCAGAACTTTTTATAAAGAATAACTTTTTTCCTAAAATTAATTTTCAAATGGGATGGTTGAGAAGCTGCAAACTAACATCATTTATTACAATGCAAAAAAAAAATTAAATATATTGATACCAACATAAGCACAACTTATAAGATGAATTGATATGTAGTGTATTTTTTACTGTGAACTTTTAAAGTTTTCATATTAAGTTTTAAGTGGTACTATATTAAAATTTAATTATTTAACTGTTGATATGTTAACTTTGATAACCGAAATACGAGAAAATGTAATTCATGTCAATGTCATTTTCCTAAAAATTAAGCAAAAACCTATGAATTACAATCTATTGTCTGTTATAAAAATGTTCTAATTATAAGAACAATCAGTTCGCTGTAAAAAGATAAAATTTTAATATGGATTTTAAGCAAATATTTTCATATGTTAAAATATGGTCCAAAAGTTAATTTGCAAAATCTTAACGGCCGTGGTAATAAAATACACGGCATATTATAACATACCCCCTAAAAGCATAATCTATTAATAATATATCATCTAAACCTATAATTTGACTAAATTACAATGTTCGAAAGACATTTATTAGCAAAATATGTAAATTTAGAAAAACAAATTGAAATTGTATTTAATTAAAATATTTGATACAATTAAAATTATTTACCGTTTTGTGCCAGTTATTGAATTCAAATCACATAAATTCAATGGGCAATTGACTCTTAGCTCGATTCGTACTAGATGATACTTGTAATAATCATAATACTGAAATAAAATTGCAACGGATATGCCCGTGTGTCACATCACTGAAATCAGCTAAAAAAATCTGATTTAAATATGTATATATCATAAATTGTGCCCACAATGAAAACGAAAGCTAAGTGTAAAAAAACAAAAACTAACCCTGTAGATAAAAATCGTTCGCCATTTGATAAGACGTAAAAAGATGCCGTAGGAACGTTTTTACGAAATTACGATTTACACTTCTTTCCAAACTGCAGAGAAACCGTTAAAATAATTTAAATGTTAAAGCAGATTATTAATCAACATAAAATTCTGCAAAAGTGTCGAATTTAAACCTACCCTCTATTTCCTATAATAAGCTATATCCCCATACTCGCCCTCGAATTTCAATCACCCTTTATATTTCACCCGATAGCTGACGAGGCAATTCAAGTACAATTACTCAAAATATAGCTTTAAAACATTTTCGCATATTCTGTTATATTTTTTATACCAGAAAAGTTTTAAATGTATGAACCTCACTAAAGACGGTTGTAACATAATTAGTATTATCAACCTACCTAAAATAACTGGATGTAACAATAGTTTCAAAAAGGCCAATAATTTTAATCCTATTACAAAAGTTTGCTGTAAAAGTTGTGAGCTTTCATACATTTAAAACATCAAGAGACTATTTTTATTGTCCCAACAGAAATCTTGGAGCATGTCAAGCACAAACATAAAAAATCACTTTTTGTCAAGGTTATTTAATTAAGCCATGCATATTCTAAAGCTATGCTTACTTATTCTAAAATATTTATTTTACCATTTTTCAATTAGTTTATAAGGCACATTTTGATCATAAACCCAAACTTAAAATGTTTGTACAATAAAATTAGGTTAAATTATTAGTTCAAAGGGTATGGTTTAATACTCGTTTTTTTATAGATATTATATAAATTTATGGTTTCATCGTACAAATCCTTGTCGTGTGGGACCCAAAAATATTTATGGGGGCCTATTTAGGTTATTGGAGAGATAATTTCGGAAAAATTGTATTGTCATGCTCCGCTGTTTATAATTATTTAAATCCGAAGGGTAAGTACATAAGAAATCATTCTCGTTTTTCTCCTGTGCTAAGTTCCTTTATTATCCAGTAACCAATATTTATAAATTATTGTTTTCTGTGGTTACATACAAAAGTATTTTAAAAGGATAACAGACAAGAGTTTGCTAATATGCATAATTATGTAATATTAACGTGATTATTTCCGTTTTTGGCCTCTTCAACTACCATTTTTTGACTTCGATTTCGTTCTGAGCCGAAACTTTGTGATGGTTATAAAAAAACATATAAATAAGGAGTCTAAATCTAGTTCATAGCGTAGCTTTGAGTGGTTTATCTTTCAAATTGTATTAACAAAAAAAGTCATTGCTTCAATTTGTGGATATTATTTTTATTTCCTTAATTTGAAAGTTAATACAGACATTTTCATATTTATTTTCAAAAACAAAACTCTCATTAGCGTAATGAAATTGATTTGCCAAAGGCAATAAACTTTACATGTGGAAACATTTTGGGGGTTATTAATATTTTGAAAAAATGATGGGATGTTCAAATTCAATTTTTGAACATGGTAAGGAAATTACAAACATACGTTAGCCCTTATGATAAAATTGACACTGACAAATTGATTTCATGACATTACCAGTGTTTCGTTTTCGGCATTGAATATGAAAATTATAAATTTAATTTATCTTGAATTTGATACTATTTTAAATTGAAAATTCACGTGACTTTTAAACGTTTAATTGTAAAAAACTGTAAGAAAAATAATATTTGTCTACCTTTTAAATTAAAAGGGAAAAAAGGTTTAAAAAACTACAAGAGCTTAAAACAACTGAAAACGGAAATTTTTCCTCACGAAGATACTTCACGATTTATAAATGAGGATTATATTCAAGATAAAATAATTCTAGATTTAAATATTATTCACGTTAAATCTTTATATTGAAACTGCATTTTTAGTGTTTATAGTACTAGGAAAGTTGTATTTTCAAACATTTATAATATCCAGATGTCGGCATTGTTCGTCTCAGCAGTCGAAAGCAGGTACCAAGCGTCCCTTTAAATTTTTAAAAGGAATTCCTAGAAAAGAGGACAGACGACTCATTTCAAAATCCGGTTCAAACCAATATCATTCATATTGTTTATTCTGGAGACTTCCACTTCTTTATACATGTTGAATAATATAATAAAACACTTTTCACTTTGTTTTGTATAACATGGTAATATATTCAAATTGAACCGGATGAGAAATGCTTGTTTTATTTTCATGTTTGAAAATGGTAGGCGTTGTTAGCGAAACATATTATACAACATAATTCATATTTTATTTATCCTTCGAGTATATTCAAATTATAAATAGTATTTCTCATTATCTCTATAGTTGTGGTTTTTATAGTCGTTTGTAGCGATACTTGCCGCTACATAGTAAATTTTATACACAAAACATATAACTTTTAAAAGTAACCTGATAAATTATAAATACATTCATGAATCTTTTAAATAACTTATAATCCTTAATAAATGAACCATTTATGTTAATACTATAATTCATAGAAGTATATTTTTTTAAGTAAACAGAAGTTTTTCAATATATCGAAATTTTGTAAGTGATAAAAGAAAATCATTCGTTGTAGATAATTAAGAGAAACATCTTATTTTTAATTGTTACAATAATACAAATGAGTGAAATAAGTAGAGTTTACACTATATTTAATGGTAATGCATATCTATAGTATAGATCTTTATTTAATAAAAAAATTATCAAGTTGACTTTGATTTTAAAATACTTCATATGCAACTTGTAATTTTTAAAATGAAATTGCTGAACTTTCTAATTGAACCCCTGTATAATTAGAAATAGATTATAGCAAGGTATAATCATTTTAAATTACGCACAAGACATTGTACATAAATTATTAACAAAATGTTTTGTAGCGTTTTTATAATTAAACATTTTTTATTTTAAGTAGAAAATGTGCATATTTTAACAAAATATAGAAAAACAATTGGTACAAAAGTTGTGCAGAATAGTGACTTGCACATTATAAAAAAAATCGGAATTTATACAGGGTGGTTCAATAAAAGTTATACACAAAACTTTTCTTTTTTTTAATGGAACACAATATATATTTTTACATTTTTAGATTCCTCATTACGTAAGGATTATTGAAACGATATAAAGTTCTATGGGTTTGAACCATATCGTTTCTATGTTATTCAGTTGTTTATATAAAAATTTGAACACATTTGTCCCAGCTATAGTTAATTTAGTTGTACAGTTTTTTTGATCATTGGTCTTCAAAATTACTGATGAGATTTCGAAAAGTACTTAATCTTTATAAAGTGTTCATTTTGGAAATCTCTACAATTATTGTTAATGAAAATTTCATGTAGAAATTATTATTTGATAATATTGGAACGAAAATTTCAAATTATTTTCATTATCAATACTTGTAGAGAATTCTAAAATGAACACTTTATAAAGAATAAGTATTTTTCGAAATCTCACTAGTCTTTGAAAAAATTGATATACCGGGTGTAACTGAATTCTGGTAGACCCCGAATATCTTTTTTATCTTTACATATATCGTTTTGAAATTTAGGATGGTGCTTTAAGAGAATAAATTGGGTCAGCAAGCGGAATTTTAATAAAAAATCTATTTCCGGTTTAACCGGAAATGGCCTTCTTTTCTATTTCAGATAGAACACCCTGTATATTTTTACATAATTTAATTCCTATCTATATTCTGAGTTCATAGATGTATCATAAGTGACCATCCGGTTGTTTATTTTTTGTTTAAAATTAATTTAAATTTGTTTTTTGTGTAAATTTAATTTAAATTTAAACAAAAGACTAACAACCAAAAGGTCACTTATGATACGTCTCTAAACTCAGAATTTAGAGACGAATTAAATTATGTAAAAATATACAGATTGTTCCGTCTGAAATAGAAAAGTTGTGGTCATTGGAAATGGAAATGGAATTTTGATAAAAAATCCACATGTCGATACACTTTATTCCCTTAAAACACTAAACTAAATTTCATAAAGATATATGTAAAAATGCAAATTATAGGCATCAAATATCATTTGAATAGTGTTCTTAAGGAACAAAGTATGTCAATATGTAGACTTTTAATAACAATTCCATTTCCGGTTTAACTTTTCTATTTCAAATAAAAATCAAAATTAAAATTACAATCAAAATCAAAATTTAAATTAAAATCAAAATCAAAATCAAAATCAAAATTAAAATCAAAGTCAAAATCAAAATCGAAATCGAAATCGAAATCGAAATCGAAATCGAAATCGAAATTGAAATCGAAATCGAAATCGAAATCGAAATCGAAATCGAAATCGAAATCGAAATCAAAATCAAAATCAAAATCAAAATTCAAATTGTAATTACAATTACAATTGAAAAAAAATTAAAATCAAAGCTAAAATCTGTATTATTATCATAAATCGCGTTCTGTGAATCAAAGAGCGAATTGGCGTGTTTAATAACCATATTAAAAACGCAAATGCGTGTTTAATGAAATTAAGGCTTGGTCGAATGTACTTAATATTTTATATGCAGCTATTTAATAAAGTATTATATAGAAAATGTACCCCATTTATGCTGCCCATACAATTTATTAATGCGCATATTATAACATTTTCGTGAACAAAGATATATATATATATATATATATATATATATCTATATATATATATAGATATATATATATATATATATATATATATATATATATACATATATATATTTATATATATAAACATGCAAATGATATTTGGGGTCTACCAGAATTCAGTTACACCCGGTATATAAGATACAAATTGCAATATTGTGCTTAATGTTAAAAATCTTGAATCTGAATCTTTATGTTTTATTTTAATTCATTTAATTACTTATATTTTATTTATTTATTTATTTATTTATTTGGTATTACATTTTTATTTTATTATCTATTGGAAGCGTTGCGCGGGCAAGAAAATGCGTGACAAGGACTTTCTTTGCAAATTATAAGACGGTCACATCTCCACGGCAACATTGCTTTTCACACACTTACACACATTTTCATGGCATGCAATATTAGTGGCACCATAAATTGATACCAGTCATATTTGTGACACCATGTGTTAACTTTTCACGTTTCATAATATTTGTGGCACATTTGATTTTTTTGCAATAACTTTTGTTATATGGAGGGTATCGTAAAATTAACCATATATTCAGAAATAATGGAAAGAAGCGCAGCGGAACGACAGTATCTTAACAAAAGCGCCACAAATGGGGATATATCATGCGGTGCCACAAATATGTAGGGACGTGTATGTGTGTGTGTGTGTGTGTGTGTGTGTGTGTGTGTGTGTGTGTGTGTGTGTGTGTGTGTGTGTGTGTGTGTGTGTGTGTGTGTGTGTGTGTGTGTGTGTGTGTGTGTGTGTGTGTGTGTGTGTGTGTGTGTGTGTGTGTGTGTGTGTGTGTGTGTGTGTGTGTGTGTGTGTGTGTGTGTGTGTGTGTGTGTGTGTGTGTGTGTGTGTGTGTGTGTGTGTGTGTGTGTGTGTGTGTGTGTGTGTGTGTGTGTGTGTGTGTGTGTGTGTGTGTGTGTGTGTGTGTGTGTGTGTGTGTGTGTGTGTGTGTGTGTGTGTGTGTGTGTGTGTGTGTGTGTGTGTGTGTGTGTGTGTGTGTGTGTGTGTGTGTGTGTGTGTGTGTGTGTGTGTGTGTGTGTGTGTGTGTGTGTGTGTGTGTGTGTGTGTGTGTGTGTGTGTGTGTGTGTGTGTGTGTGTGTGCGCACTTTTTTTTTTTTTTTTTTTGTATCTCAAAAACTAATAAAGCAATTGATATGGAACTTTGAACATACGTCTTATTTGATAATCCGAAGAACTGAAAAGCTTTTGGTAACATTTCGTACACCGGAAGTGGGTGTTTACCTTAACTGTTTTTTGTTTTTTGCAAATATTTTCTTAAATATGAAAAATATTACAAAAACATTTAAAATATATTGAAGACAATAAAGAAATGAGATTATTTTGTTTGAAAACATTTTTTATAAAATCATTGTTATTCGAGAAAAAAATTTATTAATTTTATTTTCATTTTTGATTTATAATTATGAAACGATAATAGTTACAGCAATTTTATGTTAATTATAATTGTAGAGAATGCCAACATGAATAACTTATAAAGAATAAGTTTTTTTCGAAATCTCTTTAGTTTTTAAGTAAACTGAGTTTTTGAATTTAAAGTATAATTTTTCCATCTTTCATAATTTTCACGTTTTAAGCGTCAGTTTCCTCCGAGGTTACAAAGCGCTCGATGTACATTTAAAATATGAATAAAATTGAAAATAAACCATGAAAGCGTAAATATAAATGAGCAAGTCGGAGAAAGTAACATGATGGCCACATCACCATTTTTTAGGTCTTTTTTCCGAACGTTTTTAAGAACTTTTGTCAGGACTTATCTTCAGAACTTTTGTTTAGGTTGTTTTTCAGAACTTTTCAAAGGCCTTTATTCAGGCCTTTTCAGAAATTGTTTCAAGACTTTTTTCAAGACTCTTTTTGGAATTTATATTTTAAGACAACTTGCTTCAGTATTTTTTCAAGACTATTTCAGATATTTTTAAGACCTTTTTAAGGACATTTTTCTGGATTTTTTAGGGCTTTTTTTCAAGGTTTTATTTTCAGGACTGTTTCTTCAAGACTCCTTTCAGGATTTCCATCAGAACTTTTTAAAGCCTTTTTCTGAACTTATTCGGGTCTTTTTTTTTAGAACTTTTTCGGACTTTTTTCGAGTCTGTTTTCAGAACTCTTTCGGTACTTTTTTCAGGACATTTTTGTCGGGACTCTTTTTTAGGTGTTTTTATCAGGTCTTATCTAGGACCTCTTTTTAAAACATTTTTTGCTACTATTTTTTCATGACTCTTTTTCAGGACTTTTTTATCGGGACCTTTTTATTTTGTGGACTTTTTACAATAATCAATTTTTTCAGGACTTTAATCAGAATATTTTTAAAGCCCTTTTCTGTACTTTTTCAGGTCTTGTTTTTAGAACTTTTTGGGACTTTTTTCGGGTCGTTTTAGGTCTTTTTTGGGGGTCTTTTTTAGAACCTTGTTTTCAGTATATTTTTTGTCAGGACTCTTTTTTAGGTTTTTATATCAGGTCTTTCTAGGACCTTTTTTAAAACATTTTTTGCGACTATTTTTTCCTGACTCTTTTTTAGGACTTTTTTATCGGGGACTTTTTTCAGGACTTTGTTCAAGTTTCTTTATAATTTTTTAATCACGACTTTTTTTACGGATTCTTTTCAGGACTGTTCAATGTTTTTCTTTTTTATAAATATACAGATTGAAAACAATAAAAAAAAGAACAACTGGAAGCTTATGTTCCATCAAATTGTTCGACTCATTTGATAGTCATACTTTTACTTTTTAAAGAAAATAATATTCTAGAAAGATACAAACGGAAGAGCACTATCTGGATAGATATAGATAAGGGCGCGAAACGGCTTTCCTCAATGAAATTGCGATTATCCCGCGCGGATACCCTCTGACGTGCAACCCCTCTACCGATCCGCTCGAGAAATCAATCAGCAAGCAACCCCCGGGGCCTTTGACGAACGACCTGCAGGGGATTGATGAGTGCACCCTCCTCCGTAAGGGAAGGATTATCCGCGGCGCAAAAAGTGGCGTGGAATCGACCCCCTAAAGGAATTTGGCACGGAAGATCGCATGCGCCCCCGCGCACAACATCACGTCCACATTCCGTATTCATGAATTATTTCATACATTTATAAAAATCCACATTCACACACAGACGCACACATGCGCCATCTTTGTTTTCCTCACCCCCTTGATTAATTGTACACCCCGACGGATAATTGAAAATGATGGACGCTCTTTTCTTTTTTTTTATATATATAAATTTTCCGTTTAATCGGCGATGGCGATCCGGCACATAAATTCCGGAGATTTAATTCCGAAACATCATTAATAACGAATATTGCCGGGGCGCCCAACCCTCCGGCCCCGTCGAGTGTCATCAGTCTTAACGGTGGTGAAAAGGAAAACATGGGCCGCCTCATCGAAAATCCCATTAGCGGGGCGGGTTAATATGAATTCTGAGGAGGCGGCGGCGTCTTAAAATAATATTTTGCCGATGGGAATCCGTTAAATATACAGAGGGGGAGTCGTTAGTGGGCCGCGGGATGTTTTTATTAAGGGGAGCGATGCATTATGAAAGTCTCAAGTGCCAGTTATTCTGTTTAACTTTAAAAAGTCTACATTTTTTTACAGGTTGATCAAAATAAATTACTTAAATAAAGACGAACTTTTAATTTATTTAATGCTTCTGCGAGAAGTCAGGGTTTTCAATTTTAATTATTATGCGAAAGTTATGCTACGTGTAAGCAACAAATCGCAGAGGCGCGCGCGAATTGAAATCCTCGTCGGCTGGTTAGAAGCGAGCAGTGGCGGCTCGTGGAACATGTTGATGGTAGAGCTACTTATACAATATACCCCCCCCCCCACAATGCATTTAAAATAATTTCTTGAAGAAACCACTGGTTCAATTAGGGGTTTCTATATGTCACCAGAGAGATCCCTTCAAGACGCTTCAGAAAATGTACTACAAATGTCTATTTGAAGCCCGTGACACGTTAGCAAAGAAAAGTCGAAAAAATCAACTTTTTCAATAATCATCGATGACCTTCATGTAATACCTTTTTTTCATCAGAAGATCAAGCTAAATCGATTGGCTCAAGTCACCATGTACTGTTGCGGCTCGTAGAACATGTTGAAGGTAGACTAGAGCCACTTATACATTTTTTTTTAAGAAATAATTAATTCAAAATTCCTGCCGAGCATGAAATTAGAGGTAGCGCCATGGCTCATTAGCTCTATAGCCGCCCCTGAGTAAAATACTTTTTAGGGAGAATTTTTAAAATCTGGCATTTTGTTCAAATTCATCTTCTCAAAACCACAGAATAATTGAACAACGATTTTTTTAATCTACATCTATTTCGCGAGTACAATATTTTACTGAAAGTATAATCCAAATCTGGTTATCAGTTCAAGAGTTATCCTATAAATTCAGAAAACAATTGAATGAATTTTATCTGCATCTATTCGACGAGTGCTCAAAAAATTAAAACTAAAATTTTCAAAAATCCATATCCCCTTTAAAAACTGTGAAATTTACAAAAATAAGCGATTGAGCATAGTTTTATGGAATTTTGTTTTGGCGTTTTATATTTTTTCTGCGATGTTTTCATTCAACTGCTCGAAAAATTAAAACGAAAATCTTTAAAAATCCATATCTCTATTGAAAAATTGTCAAATTTACAAAAACCAGATTGATTTTGAATTAGCCAAACTTCGGTCTTTGAGGATCATTTTTTATGGAATTTTGTCTGCCGTTTTATATTTTTTCTGTGATGTTTTCATTAAGTGCTCAAAATATAAAACTAAAATTTTCAAAAATTCATATCTCCATTAAAAACTGTTGAATTTGCAAAAACTTTTTGATTTTGAATAAGCGATACTTAGACCATTTGAGGATATTTTTAAGGAATTTTTTCTACGCGTTTTATATTTTTTTTTTCTGCGACGTTTTCATTCAGGTGCACAAAAAATTAAAGCGAAAATCTTCAAAAATCCATATCTCTATTGAAAATTGTTGAATTTACAAAAACCGAATTGATTTTGAATTAGCGATACTTCGGCCATTGAGGATGATTTCATATGGAATTTTGCCTGCATTTTTCTATTTTTTTCTGCTATGTTTTTGTTCAAGTGATACAAAAATTAAAACGAAAATCTTCAAAAGGATTTTTAAAGATTTTATTAAAAATTGTTGAATTTACAAAAAGCAAATTGATTTCGAATAATTAGTATTTCGGCCATTCAGGATATTTTTTTATGGAATTTTGCTTGCACGTTTTATATTTCTTTCTGCGATGTTTTTGGCCAAGTGCTCAAAAAATTAAAACGAACATTTTCAAAAATCCATATCTCTATTGGTTAATGATTTTATTTCAAAATAATCCTTCGAGAACAGAGCAAATAATCTTTCAAAAGATGTGTTTTTTCAGAGGTAAAACCAAAATAGGAAAACATTTGCCACATGCCTAAAACTTTACAACTTTTCAATTTTTTTTTTCCTGAAAAAATCTCCAAATACTTCTCGAATTTTGAACTGAATGAAAGATAGTCGTATATTTATTTGGTATAGCAGATAATATAGCCAAAATATTACCTTCAGTCACAGGTATGATATCAAAAGGAACACTATTTACTTGACCAGGTGGACAAATATTAGCAGAATCAAATTAAAAACATTTTTAAGAAACCATTAACAATTTCAGAAGGTGTTAAGACGTTTGCTAACCGTGATCACAGTCACAGTTTAAAATCACTGATATTAGAAAGTAGTAATCACAGGTAGCAACGTGCTTTAAAAGTAGCAATTTGCTCATCTCTAGTACACACTGTACTTTTAGGTGAATTTTTTCAATTTAATATTAAATAGTGAAAATCACGTTACCCAAAAGACACCAGCTCGTTAAATTATATCTATAAATTAATGTTCCCCTTCAAATCTTATCAATTCAGATTGTACTTACTCAATTAGTATCTATCTAGATCGGACCGGGGGGAGGTGCATTACCTGAAAATGAAAACAAATTGATGTTAATTGAAACTGGGATTTTGCTGAGGGTTTGTTGCGTTTGCTTGGCATTGTTCTGTCGCGGTAACTGGGGTGGAAATTGTAATCGCGTTACTTTTGTTAGGTCAGAATTAAGTTAAGGGCGCTTCAATTTAGATGTCGTGTTTCGATAAGACCCACTGTTGCCCGGGGCACGCACGGTGTTATGTGGCGAATTACTAATTAGTAAATAAGTGTTGGAACGCATTTATGAACCTATAAATATTTCGGGCAGTTTTAGATGGAGACAGGGCCGTGCGTAGAGAAAACTGCGCCCGGGGCGAAATTAAAATTGGCGCCCCCTATCCCCCAAAAAAAAAAATTGTTGCGGAAAGTGTTACTTATATTGCTGCCAAACAAATAAATAAAAAATAAAAATCAGAATTCAGGAAAAAACACGTTTATTCAAAAGTAATAAATAAAACATTATATAATAAAAACATAAATTAACATAATTAACTGAATTACATATTAATAAAAGGAACAATAAAAGATGCAAAACGAAAAATTTTATTTTAGATCAGAACGAAAATAAAAAATGTTAATAAAATGCAAAAAAAATTATTTTAGATTTGAGGACAAAGTTGTGTAAAAAAAGATTTAAAAATATGTTATAACTAACACAACTTTATCTTCCTCGCCTTCAAAGTGGCAAACTCATCGATAAATTTTTCTAAATCTAATGATTGAACCACTTCACGTTCAATTGAAATTAAACTTAAATTGGCCAGCCTATCCTGAGCCATTGAAGATCTTAAATAATTTTTTACCAGTTTAAGTTTACTGAAGGACCTTTCTGCTGAGGCAGCTGTCACGGGAATACTTAGAAAAATTCTAAATGCAGTTTCCATATTCTTATAACTTGCAGTTAAGTCAAAGCGATGAATTAATTGGAGGATTTCCAAGTGTTCCATATTTTTAAAGTTCTCATCCAAAGACTGAAACAATTTTTTTGCACTTAAAATCTCACACACAAAATCCCCACCGTTCAAATCAGCTTCATATTTAATTGCAAGGTCCATAATATATTTCTTGAGGCTATCTTCATTGAGCGAAGTAATGTTTGATCCACAGAGGAAATCGAAATCTTGTGACACCTGTCGAAGTTTTTCAAATCTCCAGTTCAGTTGCTCAATAACTGTGTCAATAGCCTGGATATAAATTGATCGAAACTTTTCAGATTCGCTTAAATCAGCTGAAGCTTCATAATCAAATTGTTTACGAACCTTACGCCTCCTTTTTTCTGTAAATACAGGTTCGACATCCACAAGTTTAGCCAGGTCTACACTTTTTTCATAAAATGTCTCAAACTTTTCTTTCCTAATTTTAGCTATTGTGTTTCTAAGCTGTGCAATTAGCCTACAAGCTATAGTAACAGTAATACTCTTCTTCTGTAGTAAAATATTTACGTTGTCTACTTCTTCTAATATGCTGTTCCACATTACTAAACTACAGATAAAGTAAAAATCTTTTATTTGATGTATAAAGTTTTTTGCACCTGAATATGTTTCCTCATTTTTTTTAATCTGTATAAGATCTTCCAATGCTTGCAAAATATTTTGCAATTGTTTATAGACCGCAGATACTGCTCGTTTTTTGGAGGACCAGCGAGTGTCGCAATGTTTCTTTAAAGAGACGGGCAAATGAGATTTGAGCAAATCCCATCTATCTGGCGAAGATGAGAAGAAAACAAATAAATTTTGGACAATTCCAAAAAATGTTACCATTTTTGGCGATACGCTGGCAGCGTGAACTCCAACTAGATTTAAGGAATGAGCCGAACATGGTACAAAATATGCAAATTCGTTTACTTGTAGAATTCTAGATTGCACCCCTTTGTATTTCCCAGCCATATTCGCACCATCATCGTAGCACTGGGCTCTACAGTTCTTAATATCGAGATTGTCAGACTGCAGTTTGTCCAAAATTTCTTGAGCCAATCCTTCGCCTGTTTTTTGTTTTGATTCAATAAAATCTATAAATCTTTCCTCGATGGAACAAATTCCCTGTTGAATCTTAACATATCTCACAATTTGTGTCATCTGCTCTTTATGGGCTGTATCAGGTGTACAATCAAATGAAATCGAATAATATTTAGCCTTATAAATTTCACTGAAAATTATTTTTCTTACTTCACCTGCAAGTTGATTTATTACTTCATTTTGAATGTTGTTCGAAAAGTAGGAAATCTTTTTTCCTGGATGTCTTACGGCTTCCACATGGTTGCGTATTTCTGGATCATGTTTGGCGATTAAATTGATAATTTTTAAAAAAACACCGCAGTCGTTACTGTCTATATCATTTGATGATCCTCTCAAGGGCAAATTGTTCTCAGCACAAAAAAGAATTGCGTTTATTACCGCCTTTAATATATGCCGCCATTTATTTTTTTCAATTTGGATATTTTGTTGTATTTTAGAGTCGATGCATGACTGTGTTTTTAATCGCCTCTCAAATCCTTTCCAACTGATGTATGCATTTCTGTGGTCCTGGGAGTTTTCATGATCAGAAATTTTGGGATTTAACTTTTTCCAGTTAGAAAATCCACAATCTGGATCAGCTAACTTTGGTGTCCGATAGTTAAATTTCCCAAATAACAAACATGCAAAGCAAAACAATGATTCTTTGTCTTTGCTAAATATTAGCCAATCTCGTCTTACGGATTCTCCATTTGGCATGATTTTGAAAAACCATTTTGAAGAAAATTGTCGCCCTTCATTATCTACCGATTTGGAATAATCTGCCTCTTCGTCTTGTTTAGGACCCATATCTACAAGCGCGGAGATCAATGAATTACTATATGGGCGCACCCACGTGGCTGGATCAGCAGGATTAAATAATTTTTTCCGCTACCGACAACGTAAATACGCATTGCATGCATGGTTACAGGTACCGTAAGTGGCTGATAACATTCCTGGTGTTTGTTGTCCTTGACGACGGAACTTAATTTTTACTTACGGACCTAGGAAAATAATAAACAGAAACGTAACGCTCCAACATATAGGCGAGCAACACATTTTCGTCTATACCTACAGAATCGGCATCCTTTTTACATAACCACTGCTTAAAAAGAGTCGTAACAGGACACATACCTTTTTAGATTTTGTCGGTAACACATTCTAACACGCAATATTCGCAGCTTCGTTTGCATCAGTGCCCGCAAAAACTGTCACTGGATTGACACAAACAAACAAAATTCGACATTGTTTTCTCCGTTGCTGGGTTGCCATAGGACGCATAGAACGCATAGGTGACTATAAAAATTTGAATCCCAAAAGTTACAAGCCGTATTTTAGAATATTTTCTGATCATTTTTAAGTATTCTATTTCCGGTAGCGGAAAAAAATTAATAAGCAACACGGAACGTATGACAATTAACATTTTCGGCAGGCGACGAGCCTCGGCTCCGCCTCGGTTCGTATTCGCCTACCTCAAATGTTAATACGTCCTTACGTTCCTTGTTGCTTAAATAACTATTATCTACGACCACTACTGTAAATGCCCATTATCGTACAATGCGCGTACTGCGTAAATACACCAAAACACCCACGTATGTTAGAGCCCGCTTGTAAATTAAAGGTACTAGTGAGTTTCGTTTACGAACTTTTGATTGGTTGAGAGTTGCGCGTTTGTTCGTTTTTATTAAATATAGTAGTCCGCGATTGTTAAACGTCACATCACGCACCCCGAAGCTGTCACTTCGCTATTCCGCACATTCTCATTCAAATGCAATGATATCCAGAAGTAAGTACCAAATAATGAGGTATGTAACCATTGTTAATGAAACTCTTTTCAATTCTTGCAAGATAAATAATGTCCAGTAACAGCAACAACGAAAATGATTAAATAAGCGGCCAACAAGTTTCTCCCTGCTACGCCTCGCGATACAAAAATGTTTAAGGAACATTTATGGACTGGAGAATCAAATATAAATTAAGGTGAGAGTGGTCGTAGATAAAGTATACTACATAACGCGAGTTGTAAAGCAATTACGCGCTCGTGAAATTGCGTTACTCGCCGCTACGCGGCTCGTACGCAATTTTTTCACTTGCGCGTAATTTGCTATTTACAACTCTTGTTACGTAATATACTATTGTTTCTTTCCCTATTTTATTATCCCAATTATTTGTGTTTAATACCGCACACTCCTCCAAATCAAGGGTTAAATTTTCTTCTTCAGTTTCCGGTGTTGCCTCATTATTAACATCTTGTTGATGTTCATCAGGTTCATCTACCTCCTCAGGAACACTGTTAGTTGCTGAACAACACCCGACATCTGGATTATCCTTCTCTATCCATTTTTGCCATGTCCTGGCAAGTTGTTTTCGTTCTTCTTCTCGCTTTTGTCTGAGTTTTCGATACTCGGCTCCCGATTTCTTTGGCATGTTCTAAATTTGAGATTTAACAGAAATAAAATTTGTTTCACTGTTCAAATTATATTTATTTCTAACAAATAAATTGATTATTACATTTTATCTATTCTCTAAAAAATGGATTTCTAAAAGATAATTTATTTGTGAGAAATAAATATTTGTTTAGGTGCAGCCCCCTCGCACTTTGACTTTAATTAATGCCACTTCTTTTACTTGACCCTATCATCACGATATATTTTTTCTCGTCTGATAGGTATTAAATCATCGGAATCACTACCGTACTTCTCATATAAATGAAACAATAAAAAAGTGAATTATATTAATCTGTGGCGACCATCTGGTCACACACTTTTATTATATCGAATTTTAACGTTCACTTCTTTAAGTCTGAAAATGGTTTTACGGCCCAAATACTTTTAGGACCTGGAAGGTTTTATGACGCCTTGTCTCAACACATCTGCCATACCATAAACCCGCTTACTGTTCATAAGGAATAGTATAAAGAGGCCGGCTTGGTACGGTCAGTCATTCATGCTATTCGCCGGCAGTCATACGGTTCACACTCTGCGATACGCTTTCTTCGACTCAATCAAATTCAGTTCTACCTTCGCTCCCGCGTTCCTGCCAGAAACATCTCACATGAACTCCGTATTCGGTATATCAAGAAATATACCAATAGGACAGTTCGATTCAGTAATACTCAGTGCTAGGCAGTGCTTCCTTCGATACGACTCTGTTCCTTCGGAACCTTGCATTGTACTTCGAATCATTATTACAACAATAAATATATATTATACGTTAAAACTTTTGTATAATTTATCATACCATAACCTAGCACATATCCCCATAAATCCAATCATAATAAACAATAAAAAATTATTCAATCATTAAACGAAAGTGGAAAAATATACTTACATTAATAGTTTCTGTTTTCACTTTGTCACACAACTAACACGTCTGCTTAATTTTAGGTTCAAAAACTATTTAAAGTTTAAAAAGCAAGCGATTTCTTGGGGGAGGCATCTCAATAAAAATTTAAATTATTCTGGGACTTTCCAAGTCTCAGCAAATTGTATGGCAGGCCCATAAATAATGTAAGCATTGAGTAATAAATATCTGCCGTCCCGTAGTGACGAATCTCACACGACCCCAATAATAGTAATTATAAAATTATAAAACGTAATATTCGTGCTCGACACTCAAATGTGAATATAGCCGACGGTAAGTCGGCTCGCCACCATTAAGAAGTTGGGACTTCCCCGGAATCTGCATCCGTTGTGAGGTTGGGACTTCCCTGGATTCAGCCTATTCTTACAATCCCACCAAACGCAATCTAAGAAATTGCAGTAATTTTACATAATTATTCTAATTCTAAAATTGTCTAGAGTTTCGGAGATTATATCGATTCCTTGACTTGTATGAGTTAAAAAAATAGGCTACGGAAATCTGGAAAATATGAAGTCAGATTGACGACCAGCCGGCCTGACCGCGCATAGCTAGGAATAGCCAACCGGGCAATCAGATGTCACAGCATCTGGATTATAGGTATATCTTGTCGACGGAGTGTTAATTTACGATATTTTCACAAAAGAACATTTCTAAGAATATTATATTACATTTTAGTATGTGACAAGGGAGCCATTAGAAATAATTTAGTTTTATTTATTTATTCCCCGTTAGTATGTAATCAAGAAATTTAAGGTAAAATAAGAAGAAATATTAGGTATGCTGACGTGTGATAAATAATAAAAATACTTTGATTAACACTTTTATAAATTTTCCGCCATTCCGATGTAATAGCGATTTTGGCGCCCCTAATTTTAACGCCCGGGGCGGGCGCCCTCTTCGCCCCCCCCCCCCTTCGCACGGCCCTGGATGGAGATATCGTTAATAATATGTTTCAATAATAGTATATCATTAAACGAGTGAGAAAGTTGGCCATTGCCACGAGGGTGAGATTTGCAATTCACCCGAGTGGCAACGGCCAACTTGCTCACGAGTTTAATACTATACTTTTTCGCATTATATTAAATAATTACCTAAAGATTTTTCTGGTAATATTAAATTATAACGAAGAATTTTTCATATATTAGGAAATTGAGGCATTCCGCTGACAAAATTAGGATGTTTATGAATTCATGTTTTCAATGGCAACCATAGTAACAAAACAAATATGGTGGAGCACAGGCTACTACTTAAAAGCGGCACTCACACGTACGCGCAATCTCGCACGATTGTACTGGCCCTTTCCAATCCCGGGCGAAGGAACGTACGTGTAAATGCAAGAACATCGCACAATATAAAAATACACACTTTTTGTCTCTGCGCGTCTCGCACGGGATCCTTGAAAATTTTTAGTCTGCTTAAAATTCTACGCGCCACTCAAATCGCGACGGATATAACACAGTTTTGGCATTCACACACTAGAATTTGTCCTGCACGATCTGTGTAAGTAACGCATGGTTAGAACGATATTCAATAACCCGCGAAAGAGTGTATATGTGAACGTACCTAAAACACTAATCTGTTGAGCACTCCACTGGAGAAATTTTGACGTTTATGAATACGTGTTTATACAAACAAATGGCAACCATAACAACAACTAAACTGTTGGGCAATGAAACTGATATCATTTCATTGGCTGAAATCTGTTGGGCAATGTAAATGCCATTATTTGATTGGGCGTCACCTGTGGAGAAAATCGGTCGAATAATGGACAACTTTCTCAATCAAAAATGATTCAGCAACGTTTATATTATTTAATAAGATGCGAAAAACTAAAATATTTTCGTATTGGTAGTTTGTATTATTAAGGACAGTAATATGAAATAGGTATGATTAAGGATAGTAATATGAAATAGATATTAACCCTACTGTTGCGGCGCATCAACGGTCGCATAATTTAGTTTAATCAAATCAAGTAATTTCATTTCAAAAAAATTGTAATAACCATAACAATATTATAAATAAAAAAATATACAGAATTGAAAAAAGACATAGTCCATTTTTATATAGTTTCGTCCTCAATTTAGTCATTCAAACTACGATTCTCCATTCATTCATCAACACCTACCAAATAAAAACTCAATGTATTAAAAATTCTCTTGAGAATGATGTAATAAGGCGAAACTAATCGTGAATTTTAAACAGATAGAATCTAAACTGAGTTTTTATTCGGTGAATTAATATCTATTTATAATTAATTGTTTTAATATTGAAAACGCCATAATACGGCGAAACTAGTCGAGAATTTTAAATATTCAGAATCTAAACTGTGTTTTTATTGGGAAGAATTAATTTCTATTTCATATTACTACCCTTAAAAATAGAATATTAATTAAATATTAAATAATTTCTTGGCAGAACTATCGGATTATTAGACATAAGATTTAATGTTCTATTGGAGATTTTCCATCTGTGAAACCTTCGTGTATGTTCTACTGTTTAAAAGGTGCGATATGGTCCACCCACCGCCCTCTGTGTTAACTTTAACTAAAAACTATTTCCCAGTATAGTCCACCAGTGACGCCTCATGGAACATTTTTATGGTAGAGCCACCGTCTCCTTTTTGAAGAAAGAAAACATGATCATTGAAAATCATTACTAGTTGCGAAAGCATTCACAAAATTAAATAAAGTCGCAAAGTAGCCTGCATTAAATCTGTTATACCGTTCTTCGTCCACGTTAAAAAAACGCAATTAAACGACGAATTTTATTTTGTAACATTATCTACAACTCTTTAATGAGTGCAATACATTAAGAAATTGAAGCTCTGTTTTTGACTGTTTCACACTGCGAATTTATTTTTTGATTTTATCTTCATCTCTTTAATGAGTACTGAAAGAATTTGCAAAATCTGTCCTTTCGTTCAAGAGTTATCCTCAAAAAAAAAACAATTGAACTACAAATTTAATTGTTTGTATTTTCCGCTCAAAAGTTATCCTCAAAAAAAAAACAATTGAAGACGAATGATTTTTTGATTCGATTTTATACAATACTTTTCAGGAAGAATTTTAAAAATCTGCTATTTTGTTCAAACTCATCTCCTCAAAACTACAGAATAATTGAACAACGATTTTTTTTAATCTACATCTATTCGGTGAGTACAATATTTTACTGAAAGAATAATCAAAATCTGGTTATCAGTTCAAGAGTTATCCTCCAAATTCAGAAAACAATTGAATGACAAATTTAATTTTATGATCTTATCTGCATCTATCAACGAGTACAACACTGCTAAAAAAATTTGCAAATTTGGTCATCCGTTCAAAAGTTATCCTAAAAAAAAACAATTGAAGGTTAATGAAAATTTTTGGTCCTATCTACATTTATTCAATGGGTACAACACATTTCTGAAAGAATTTTAAAAATCTGCTATTTTGTTCAAGAGTTATCTTCTCAAAACCACAAAACAATTGAACAATGATTTTTTTTTTATATTTTATACATCTATACGGTAAGTGCAATACAGAATTTTTAATATATGTTTATTCGTTCAAGAGTTATCCGCAAAGACCAGAAAAAAAAATAGTTGAACGACATAGTAATTTACGTAGCAAGTTCCGAAAGTGGTATTTTACGGGATGAGTAGGAAGTTTCCAGGACGAGCTGTAGACGAGTCCTGGAATACTGCGAGTCCCGTAAAATCACTTTTGGAACGTGTTACGTACACAATTTTTTCTGCAGCCATTTTGTATGTTAAAAAGGCAAAAACTCACACTAATGTCATATGACAAGCGCTGTCATTGAATACGAAGTTGATGTTATTGTCAAGGCCACCTACAAACAAACCCAAAATCGTCCAGAAAGTAACAAAAATCGTCCCGAAAGTAAAGAAATCGTTCCAAAAGTGAAACAAAATCGTCCCGAAAATAACTACTTTCGGCACGATTTATGTAAAGTGGTACTTTCGATTTAATAAATCATACCGAAAGTTTTATTTTCGGGACGGCTGCAGAAAAAAAAATTGTTTGGTCTTATCTGCAATTAATCGACGAGTAGGTACTTTGTACTTTTGAAGCAAGTTCCTGGAGAGAATAAATTTTTAGAATTTTTTAAATCGTTGAATGCATTTTTTGTTTTGTTATCTTAGTTCAAGTTTGGATTGTTGCCGCTTTTGTTTCCACCGAGGATCTCTAGCCATTGTTTTAGCTAAAATCTGAAATACATCGTTGTTTTATGTATTTTGTGCTTTTAAACGAAATTCGTCAAGTGATTAGTTTTTTAGGTTCTTTTAAATCGTTGAAAAAAACCTAGGATGTGGCAATTGTTTTGATGGAAGATCAAAAATGTAATTGTAATTTTATTGAGCTTTTAACACAAATTCCTTGGTTGATAATTAATTTAGAATTATTCAAATCGTTGAATGCATTTTTCGTTTATTAAAATTATTATTTAATAAGTTTGGATTGTTGCCGGTATGCTTCCTCCCAAAAAAATGGCAATTATTTTCATCGCAAAACAAAGACGCATTGTTGTTTTATAGATTTTAAACATTTCGGAAATTTTTTTTTAGAATTTTTTAAACGGTTGAATGCATTTTTCGTTTTTCTAGTTCAAATTTGGATTATTGTCGCTTTTGTTTCCATCTAGGATGTGGCAAATGTTTTTATCTAAAATCTGAAATGCATGTTGTTTTATGTATTCTAAGCTTTTAAAAGAAATTCAAGGAATTATTAATTTTTTAGAATTTTTTCAATCGTTGAAAACATTTTTCGTTCTCCCAGTTTAAATTTGGATTGTTTTACATTTAGTCTCCTCTTATAATATGGCAATTGCTTTGATCATGAATCAAAGATGCATTGTTGTTTTGTAGATTTTAAACTTAAAAAAAAATGTATCAGTTGATTAAATTTGTTTTGAATTTTTTAAACAGTTGAATACATTTTTTTGTTTTCCTTAGTTTGGATTGTTGTTATTTTGTTTCCACCTAGGATGTGGTAACTGTTTTGATGGAAAATAAGTAATGTATTATAGTTTCATTGATTTTGAGCTTTTGACGCAAATTCCGTGATTGATAATTAATTTAGAATTTTTTAAGAATGCATTTTTTGTTTTTCTGGTTCAAGTTTGAATTGTTGCCGCTTTGTTGCCATCTAGCATGTGGATTGTTTCTAACTAATATTTGAAATGCATTGTTGTTTTATGTATTTTAATCTATTAAAAGAAATTCGTCAAATGATTAATTTTTCAGATTATTTTCAATTGCTGAAAACATTTTTTCGTTTTTCCAGTTCAAATTTGGATTGTTGCCTTTTTGTTTCCACCTTGTTTTGTTATAAAATCAAAAATACATTATAGTTTTATTGATTTTGAGCTTTTGGTGCAAATTCCTTGGTTGATAACTTATTTAGAATTATTCAAATCGCTGAATGTATTTTTCGTTTCTCTAGTTTAAGTTTGGATTATTGCCGCTTTGTTCCCACCTAGGATATGGCAATTGTTTTTACCTAAAATCTAAAATGCTTTGTTGTTTTATGTATTTTGAGCTTTTAAGGGAAATTCATCGAATGGTTAATTGTTTAGAATTTTTTCAATCGTTGAAAACATTTTTCGTTTTCCTAATTTAAGTATACATTGTTAACGTTTACTTTCCTCAATTGTTTTGATCGCAAATCAGAGTAGCTTTATTGTTTTATGGATTTTAAGTTTTTGAAGAAAATTTATCAGTTGATTATTTTTTTTAGAATTTTTTTAAACCGTTGAATGAATATTTCGTTTTCCCAGTTGAAGTTTGGATTATTAACGTTTAGTTTCTTCTTAGAATACGGCAATTGTTTCGATCGCAAATCGGAGACGCATTTTTGTTTTATAGATATTAAGCTTTTGAAAAAAATTATGGGTTAATAATTTTTTCTTAGAATTTTTTAAATCCAAATTCAAGTTTGGATTGCTGCCATTTTGTTTCCACCAAGGACGTGGCAATTGTTTTATTGGAAAATCAGAAATACATTATGGTTTTATTGATTTTGAGCTTTTCGAGCTATTTTTTGGTTGATAATTTTTTTTAGAATTTTTCAAACCGTTGAACGCATTTTTCGTTTTCCCAGTTCAAGTTTGGATTGTTGCGGTTTTGTTTTTAACCGTGATGTGGCAATTGTTTTAATAGAAAATTATAAATACATTATTATTGTTACGATTATACGGTTCGAAGGACCAAATGTTACGATTATCCGGTTCGAAGGACCAGATGTTGCGGATTTGTATCCGTTTTGTTCAACTTATTCGAAGGACTAATTTGCAACTTGGATGTCAAGTTACAAATAATTATACGTGTTTGTTATAACAAATTAATATATTGAAACAAACAATATTTACATGAATTTACAAAGGTTTTATAAAATTATCGCGACGGTACTAAATCTTCTCTGCTCAAATACTTGAGTGAAAGTGTCTTCAATAAATTTCTGGACGTTCCTCTAAGGGGCTGGAGGTGGAGTGTAAGGCTGAGTGGTGGTAATGTAAATCGTTATGATTGATTATTGATAAACCGAAAATTACCACCACCTTGCCTTGTTGCCAATTTTCTCCAAGCATCTTTTAGCTTGACGGGTCTGTCACGCAGATGTTGGAATTACCCGCTAAACTGTTTATGGCCCCTGGGCCAATTTTCGAACAATTGCCCGGTAAGCCGTTTATAGTATTTTATTCACTTAGCGCACTTTTGGGCAAACACCATAAATGCGAAGAATTAAATAGTGCATGCAATAAAAACTAAATTAAGGGTAGTTACTAGGAACGAACATAAGAAATAAATAGTGCATATAATAATAGTTATTTAACCAACAAGTGTGTTAATGATGGCGATTAATGATCGAGACATTTAGACGTTAATTGTTGAGATCATTAATCGCCAATTAACACACGAGTTGGTTACAAGATTTTTCCGTTGATCGTAACTTAGATCAACATTAGAAATTAGATTAGAGAAAATCCAAACAAAACAAACAAATAAACTTGCTATTAAGCCCTTTGCAGCAATATCGGCAAAACATGCGAATAGCGCAGATTCCGAATGACGTCTTACCTGTTACTACTCGCACCAGGAAATAAATTCTACGTAAGTTTTTTCGTAAAAATGTGTACTCTTTTCCGGAAGCAAATTTAATGTTGCTTTATTTGCAATGGCTAGTACTTTTGGCGGTGTTAATTTAAACTCGACACTATCCATAGTAGCAGACATTCACTCGATACACGCGTTTTATAATTTTGACGTTTCACACATTATTGTATAACAAAATCGAAGGCGGTTCACCGCTAATTTGTTTCTAACGCAGAGAATTGATATACTTATATCATATATATAAATTATAGATCGTTTTCTCGCTATTATCAGTTACATTTCCAGTAATTAATTATGAGTAATTAGCCATGAATTAGCTATTTAATGCTTAACTCGAAATCGTTTTTTTTTTTAGGAAATATGATTGATAGGAATTCGAGTTAGTGAATCGAGGACGATAGGGAATTAGCTTAGCCAGCTAGGACATTCAGCCACAACCGATGTATAGTATTTAATAATTCATTTAAGTGAAATGAGGACAAAGACTAAATGTATCCAGGGACCCGCACGGCTATTTTTCGTGTTAAAAAAGTAAAAAAAGTGACCGCCCGGACGGGACTCGAACCCGCACCAGCGGGGTCTAGAGGCCGGACCTCTACCCACTAGACCACCGCGGTCCTAGAAATCGTTTATTAATGAAAAATCGTTCATTCATAGGGGTCATTAATGAACGATTTTTGATACATTTGGGTGCATTAAAGTTAGCCGTTAACCAACGAGCAACGGAAAAAATACATTAAGGGACATTACTTGGAACGAACCCTGGCAATAATATGTAAAAGCGGAGGGTCAGGGTTGTGACGAACCAGGTAAAGTCGCAACAATTATTTTATCGATTTTGAGTTTCTTGATTCATTATTTTTTAGACTTATTCACAAATAGTTTATTGCATTTTTCGTTTTCCCAGTTCAAGTTAAGATGGTTGCCATTTTGTTTTGATGTAGGATACGGTAATTATTTTTACCTACTCCCACTTTGTAATTGATGAATTACCGAACTGTTTTCACCAATAGTAAGCGACCCATTACGATTATATAGAGCATATACCGGGTGTGGCACTTAAGACGCCTCGGACCATAGCTCCTTTACGATAAAAGCTATCGAAAAAAATCTAAGAACAAAGTGGTGCATAGTTACCGTCGCTATCTTTCAAAAATATTTTTAATCATCAGTGGCGTGCCGTACTCCAGTGGCGTACCAAACTTATGTTTTTTTAAATGGAATGCCCTATTTTTTATTGCAGATTTGGAAAGTGCTCGACGAGTACTTATTTTTTTATCTAACATGTTATACCCTTCACTTTAGCGGTTTCGCTGTTATAACCCCTTCTTTCAAAATTGCGCCCCATTTTTGAGATTTTTTTGTAGAGAAACTAATTGACGCCGGCGCCTAAATTTTGAATTGAGGTACAGGTTAAGACCTCGTATACCTTCACATAATTTTTTTTCGGGTAATTTATGGAAAAAAAAAAATTTTTGATTGATCTTCGCATGTTGTCATTTTTTCCGAAAATTTCAAATGGCACCCCCCTAAAAAAATTACGGCGTTGTACAGCCAAAACTCTAAATTTTTCATTGGTGTAAAAAAAATTACACATTGCATAACAAAATTTCGGAGAAAAAAAGGAATTTCATCGCAAATGTCGGGAAACGTTTTCCGTTCCCAAGTGTGCCATGAGAAAACAAAAGATTGGTAATTGTCAAAGTAAATTATTAGACGTCAGTAGCAGCCATAAGTCATTTTTGATAAACGTTCTAAAAATGTTCCGAACTCAAGAGGAAATGGTTGACATGATATTTATTCTTGGAGAATGTAACAAGAATTGTTTCTTGGCATCACGAGTGTACGCTGCGAGATATCCGCACAGGGCACATCCAAATGAACGTGCGTTTCAAAAAGTGTTGGAGAGATTTACTACTACGGGAAGTGTGAAACGGCCAAGGAGAGTTAGAAAGAAGGCAGTTATTACCGAAAATAATGAACTGCAGGTTCTGGAGGCAGTTATTGAAGATCCTCATACCAGTATCCGTGATATTAGTAGGAATCACGATATTTCAACGCGATCCGTACATCGTGTTCTTAAAAAGTACAAATTCCATCCACTTAAGATTCAACTGCACCAAGAATTGCAACCTCAAGATTTTCATGCGAGGCAAAATTTCTGCATGTGGGCTATCAACAAAATTGAGCAGGAGCAATCATTTCTTATGCGCGTATTATTTTCTGATGAAGCAACATTCCATAGAAATGGGCATGTCAATCGCCACAACTACCATTATTACGCCGATGAAAACCCACAAGCCATGCGAATGATAAACCACCAGCAAAGATAATCGCTGAATGTTTGGGGAGGCATACTTGGAGAACACCTTTTGGGTCCTTATTTCATCGAGGGGCACCTGAACGGCAACAGTTATTTGAGGTTCCTTCGCGACGACTTGGATGATCTCTTGGAAAATGTCCCTCTAGCCTCTCTTCGACAGATAGTTTTCCAGCACGATGGAGCTCCTGCATATAATAGCTGTGTCGTTCGGGAATTTCTCGATGAAACGTTTCCGGACTCCTGGATTGGTCGTGGGGGTCCTGTGAGGTGGCCGCCAAGATCACCAGACCTCACACCTTGACTTCTTCCTTTGGGGCCATATCAAAGACAAGGTTTACAGGACGGTACCAACTACTGTCGAGGATATGAGGGAGAGAATCCGCGCGGCTTTCCGCGGTATATCACCAGAAGTCCTTAGGGCAGTGTCTAGAGCCAGTGAGTCGAAGTTGCGGTTATGCCTCTAGCAGGAAGGTCGTCATTTCGAACATTTAGTTTTCTTTATCTGCATTTTTCATATCATGTTGAATAAATAGGTACATACTATTATGTTGACCGTATTTGTGTATTTGTTTTCTCATGGCACACTTGGGAATGGAAAACGTTTCCCGACATTTGCGATGAAATTCCTTTTTTCTCCGAAATTTTGTTATGCAATCTGTTTTTTTTTTACACCAATGAAAAATTTAGAGTTTTGGCTGTACAACGCCGTAATTTTTTTAGGGGGGTGCCATTTGAAATTTTCGGAAAAAATGACAACATGCGAAGATCAACCAAAAATTATTTTTTTTCCATAAATTACCCGAAAAAAAATTATGTGAAGGTATACGAGGTCTTAACCTGTACCTCAATTCAAAATTTAGGCGCCGGCGTCAATTAGTTTCTCTACAAAAAAATCTCAAAAATGGGGCGCAATTTTGAAAGAAGGGGTTATAACAGCGAAACCGCTAAAGTGAAGGGTATAACATGTTAGATAAAAAAATAAGTACTCGTCGAGCACTTTCCAAATCTGCAATAAAAAATAGGGCATTCCATTTAAAAAAACATAAGTTTGGTACGCCACTAGAGTACGGCACGCCACTGATGATTAAAAATATTTTTGAAAGATAGCGACGGTAACTATGCACCACTTTGTTCTTAGATTTTTTTCGATAGCTTTTATCGTAAAGGAGCTATGGTCCGAGGCGTCTTAAGTGCCACACCCGGTATAAATGTTAAATGTTGTACATAAATGTGTAACATGTACTATTACCACTTATGTACCTCGCTATATTATATACTTATTAGCCAATTACAATTAACGTCTGCCGAGTCCCTCTGCATTCGTCTGTTCGTCTTTAAACATCAAAAGTGACAGTGACATTTAAACGTCAGATAACAACTAATTGGTTAACACAATAACCGACACAATAAACTTCACGCCATGCCTTATTGGTACTTCCATCGCAATGGTATCTTAGTAGATTAACACTTCAGAGTGGGTACAACGATCCGTATCCTTAAATTTATTCAATCAATGTATTGGACAATATATTATTCGACGGAAAATTGTTCGAGGGGTAATTCGTTTGTTTAGTTGGTGGTCGTCCTACATTGCCATTACCGGCTAATTTAATACAAATTTAAACGTCACCCTGACAAGATTCTGTTTCAATATGTCTTTAGTTTAAGCAAATAAATATAAGGTCGAAGGTAAAGTATAGTACATAACGCGAGTTGTAATGCAATTACGCGCTCGTGAAATTACGTTACTCGCCGCTACGCGGCTCGTACACAATATCTTTCACTTGCGCGTAATTTGCTACTTACAACTCTTGTTATGTAATATACTATTATAGTAAATTAGAAATGAATTATTTTTCAATAGATTTAGAGCTTTTGGAGCAAATTCCTTGACTGGTTAATTCAACTAAAAATGTAGATCTATATAAGATAAATGCTGTATACAATTTGGAGGAACGGTTGGTAATTTTTTTTTCGCATCTTATTAAATAATATAAATGTGGTTAAATCGTTTTTGATTGAGAAAGTTGTCCATTATTCGACCGAATCATTTTCTCCACAGGTGACGTCCAATCAAATAATAGTGGTTTCATTGCCCAACAGTTTAGTTGTTACGTTGGTTACGATTTGTTTTTTTGTCAGCGAACTGCAGCAATTTCCAAATAGAAAAAATATTTGTTATAATTTAATATAAATAGAAAAATCTTTAGGTAAATATTTAATATGATGCGAAAATATATAGTATTAAACTCGTAAGCAAGTTGGCCATTGCCACCCGGGTGAATTGCAACTTCACCCTCGTGGCAATGGCCAACTTTCTCACTCGTAAAATAATGTACTATGGTCAAATCGAACATTTGCGGTAACCAGTGGTGGTCATAAGAAATCCCATTATTTACGCAATAAAATTTCTTCCATTTTTCGACATTAGCTTAATTTGTTAAAAATCTATAGTAATTTTATGATAACCTTGTACAACGTGCGCCGGAAGAGAGGGGGAAATAGTACAAAAAGATCTTTTTCAATTTTCTAGGCATTTTTTCTTTACCAAAACTCTGGATTCTCTAGACGTAATCAAACTGTCTGTTTTGCGCTTCAAGAATTGGACGTCCTTCGATTATCTCCACAATTTTTAATCGTTATTTATGCATTTGGCATCAAATTAAGCACTATTTCCAACAAGTCTCGTATTCACCATTTCTTAGGTATCTCCGCTGCCATAAGTCCCACAAATCAATTTTTCAGACATCTAGTTCTCAGAATGAAGAGTTTCACCCCTAAAGTAATCAGCGCGACACTTTGCAGCCTTCACACCACCAACGCAGAAAAAAGAAAATTCAACTCGGCACTGTTTCATATGTTCAAAAAAACAGGATGACCTTAATAAAAAAAAATCGAAAGGGAACTAAATCTGTCCTGATTGTGATGTACCTCGTTGCGTCATTCCGTCTTTCAAAACATACCATACATTAAAAAATACTGAAGTTTTGAAGCCCGAGTTAGTCCCAGAGGAATCCGACCAAACAAAGAAAAAAAATCTTTCTCTACATAGTCTCCTTTTAGCTCGAAACATTTTTTCTCACCGATGTTCAATAGCTTCGATACCCTGTTTATAATGAGAATTGTCGAGCTCCTCAAAATAGCCATCAATCACATACACAACCTCTTCATTCTTGGCATCTGATAACGGATGTGTGAACTGGTGCATTGTCTTGATGAAACAAAACTGAATAGCAGCAGAAACCAGTCCGACTGAGGCACGCCTGGCGTGCCCAATTGTATGCGCACAAATTCATGCTTTTTCATGGCACAACTGAAAACGTGAAATATGGACAAAAAATTCTGTTTCGCAAGAAAATGCATTCATTGTGCAGCACTACTAACGCAAGCAGCGCGCCAGGAGTTGAGCTCGTGCTCGATTTGATTGGCCCAATCGGGTCGCCACGAGTTGAGCTCGTGCTCGATGTGATTGGCCCAAGCGGCGCACCACGAGATATGCTCGTGGTCGTTGTGTTTGGCCCGAACATTTAAACACGAGGAGTACTCGTGGTTGTAGGTCAAAGGGTTAATAGATAAATTTAATAGATTCATTATGGATTCTTAAAGTAGTGACAACAGCAGTGAGCCAAGTTTACTGAGATTTATTGCCTCAAGTGGTGAATATTTCCCAACAGAAAGTGAACTTTCTGGTAAGTATTTTATTTTGTTTTGTTCTTAATTCTAGTTACTAAGTATATGTCTAAATCTTTTAATGCTTTCTCTAATACCAGTATTGTATACTACAGTAAATCAGTGAGTTTGTTTTTCATTGTTAACACAAAACAAACTTTGAGGTTAGGATATTTTTACTTTATAACCTATTGCTAGTATCTATATTATTAAAAGAATTTCACGAATTTTTCATTCTTTCAGGTGATGAAGAGGCTTTACTAAAGCAACGATTCCGAAAAAGGGCAAAGGGTATGGGTAAGAAGGAGCAACGTAAAAAATGAGAAATTTAGGAGAATGTTACACGACTGCTAAAGGTAAGAAAGTTGAGGCAAAAACTTTTCGAAACATCAATTGCAACTGCAAAAATAAGTGCTTAGAAAAAGTTTCTATTCAAGCTCACCAAAATGCTTTTAACATGTTCTGGAAAATAGGTAATTTCTCTACACAAAATGCTTTTTTATGTGCCTTAGTTACAACAAGCACCAGATCGTCGCCGTCCTAGAGGCAGCACTAAAGTAGCTAAGTCTACCACTAATAACTTCCATGTAATACTTCTGGATGGTACAAGCGTAAAGGTTTGTAAAAAATACTTTCTTAACACATACCAGGTCTCTGATGGTAGAATGACCAGAGCATTAAAGGTGGTTAAAGGAGGTGAATCGCCTGGTACAGATAAACGGGAAAAACGAGTTCCTATTAATAAAATTCCTGAAGATCAGATGGCAGTTGTAAGGCAGCACATATCGTCCTACGCTAGCTACCAATCACATTATACACGGTCTCATAACCCTAATCGAAGTTATTTGCCAGAATATTTAAATATACGTCTGATGTACAACATGTACAAAACATACTGTAATGACCGAGACGTAATACCAGTCAAGGAGCCTATCTACCGTAGAACATTCAATAGGGAATTCTATCTTCATTTCCATCAACCCCAAAAAGACATGCACAAAGTGTGATATCTACAAAAATAAGATTGATAACATATTAGATGAATAACAAAAAAGCACATTGAAAGTAGAACATGAGTTACATGTAAGGAAGGCAGAGAGTGCTAGAGAGAACATGGCAGCAGATGCTGAAAAATCAAAATCAGACAACGCTTTCCATGTTTTTACGTTTGATCTTGAAAAGTCATTAGCATTCCCTAAACTAACTTGCCAAATCGCATATTACAAATGAAACTGCTACTTGTACAATCTAGGTTGTCATGAGTTGTCTTCTAAAGTAGGCTTTATGTACTGCTGGGATGAGACTGTTGGATCTCGGGAATCTCAGGAAATCGGAGCATGTGTTGTAAAACACATACATACAAGAGCATCTTACCGACGAGAAGTTAGCCACGACTTTCCAGCCACGGATTTTGGCGCCTCCACCATCAGCCGAATTCTAACAAATTTATTTAAATGTTATTTACCTGAAAGATTGAATTAAAACGTATTAAGCGACATTCAATAAACAATTTATAATTATAAGTATTCGATCTTGATTAAAATTGGCGACGATTTAAATTTTTGTGGTTAGCCACGGATACGCGCAAGACAAAAAATTCTATAAGTGCCGTTTGGCGCTAGTTATTTTTAATATTTTAACACAGATGTGTTAATTAGCATCTAATAAACAATTTAAGCTAATTTGTTTATAGTAGTCTTCATAAATGGCGACGAGAGAGGCCAGCCACGGATCCGCGGGGACTAAAAATTTCATAACTGCCGTTTGGCGCTAGATATTTTTAATATTTTAACACAGATGTGTTAATAAACATCTAATAAACAATTTAAGCTAATTTGTTTATAGTAGTCTTCATAAATGGCGACGTGAGAGGCCAGCCACGGATCCGCGGGGACAAAAAAAATCATAACTGCCGTTTGGAGCTAGATATTTTTAATATTTTAACACAGATGTGTTAATAAACATCTAATAAACAATTTAAGCTAATTTGTTTATAGTAGTCTTCATAAATGGCGACGTGAGAGGCCAGCCACGGATCCGCGGGGACTAAAAATTTCAAATTTATGAAGACTACTATAAACAAATTAGCTTAAATTGTTTATTAGATGTTTATTAACACATCTGTGTTAAAATATTAAAAATATCTAGCGCCAAACGGCACTTATAGAATTTTTTGTCTCGCGCGTATCCGTGGCCAACCACAAAAATTTAAATCGTCGCCAATTTTAATTAAGATCGAATACTTATAATTATAAATTGTTTATTGAATGTCGCTTAATACGTTTTAATTCAATCTTTCAGATAAATAACATTTAAATAAATTTGTTAGAATTCGGCTGATGGTGGAGGCGCAAAATCCGTGGCTGGAAAGTCGTGGCTAACTTCTCGTCGGTGAGCATCTTCAGCCAAACATGTAGTAATGTACAGCGACAGTTGTACGGGTGAGAATAGAAATTTCAAAATGTCTCTGATCTTAATGAGGTTTCTTCAAGGTGAAAAAAAGTGAAGAGGTCTGTGTTATCGACCAAAAATTCATGCAGAGTGGTCACTCATACCTTCCAAATGAGTGTGATTTTGCAAGCATTGAAAATCGCAGTAAAACTAAGCAAATCTACTGCCGTAATGACTGGTATGAAGTAATCATCCAGGCCACAAAGAAAAACCCATTTCATTTGGCAGTGATGATCAGTGACGATTTTTTGTCAGCAAAAAATCTAGAAAAGATTGTGATCAGAAGGAAAAGTGACTCCAATGAATTGCCAATAAAATGGCTCAAAATTCAGTGGCTGCGATACAAAAAGAGTCATCCTTTCACAATCTTCTTTAAAGAAACACTCATGGAAGACATGCCCTTTTCTGAATTGGACATCACACCAACAAAGAAACGTGGGCGGCCAGTGTCTCTTTCCTCAATCCCCATGGACAAACTCTATGATGGAGTGCGCCCCGTCACAAAGGCTAAAAAGAAAGATATGATAGATCTGCTTCCGCACATCCCTCCGATCAGCCAGGAATTCTTCCTACAACTTCAGACATCTGACACCGTTGAAGACATTGCTCCTCTAGCAGAAGCCGACGAGCAGCCTGAACAATGATGTAGAAAGCCCAATGATTGATGACACTCCATTTTTTATTGTAACAGTGCCTAGATTACAATTTCTATTGTTTTGTATTGTTTGTAATAAATTTTATGATTTCTTAAAGAAGATTGCTGTTTTAATCAATCCGCTAATTAAACATCTGTTTACTGGAAAAGTGGTGTAAGTCACTTAAGCATAAATATACCGAGTGTCTGGGATAAGGGGCGAACATAGGGATTTAACATGTAAAATTAAATATGTCTAATTATTAGCTCCCCTATTTATTTTAGAGAAAAATCGTAAAGGAATATTTTTTAGAGAATTAAAAATTGTAAATGTATCATCCATTTAATTTAAGTTTGTACTAGAATCCACCTCAGAAATAATAAAAATAAGTTTAACCATTTACCATTTAATAAAAACCCTTGCCATGACTTTGACAAATGTCATGTTATGGTGAGAATAATTTTGCTAGTCAAATATCAATTCTCACCATAACATGACATTTGTCAAAGTCATGGCAAGGGTTTTTTTTTAAATGGTCCATTGTTCAACTTATTTTTATTATTTCTGAGGTGAATGCTGGTACAAACATAAATTAAATGGATGATTCATTTACAATTTTTAATTCTCTAAAAAATATTCCTTTACGATTTTTATCTAAAATGAATAGGGGAGCTAATAATTACACATATTTAATTTTACATGTTAAATCCCTATGTTCGCCCCTTATCCCAGACACTCGGTATAATTGTTTATCCGAGAAAAAAATGTCGTATCTTTTTCTACATGGTCTTAAAATTTAAGTTACTCCCTTATTAAGTTGTTTATGAAAAAAATAAGGTTGAGTTCAACTTTAGTCCCTTATATCTCAAAACTAAGATTATGGGACTTACACCACTTTGATTTTAGCAGGCTCAACTAAGGGTTAATGCTATTATTCTACTATATATTTTTTATTTTTTCTTATTTTATTGTACAGGGTGGAGCGCGGTAAATTGCTTTTTTTCTAATTCAGGCTTTGGCGGCGCTGTTGATCAAAGAGGCCGTGATTTATAGTGACTGACGGGAGGTTTATATTAATCTGCCGTTCAGTTGCCAAAATGCAGTGGACACATGAGGAGCGCTCATTTTGTGTTGAAGTGTATTTCTCGAATCAGGGCCGATCCTACCGGGGGGCTAGAGCGTGCACGGCACGCGGGCGGCGGTTAGAGGGGGGCGGCGAAACCGGTGAAGCCCGCGGACCACCAATAGTGTTCGCGGCGTCGTTTCTGTAAAATTTAGTCGCCGAAATAGCGGCCGGTCGCCTGGACCCCTGCCTAAAGTGTATCCGATTTCTAACCGGGTAATGATTTTTCCAAAGAAGCAGAAGTGTCACATCTTCATCTGAGGTTCGTATAAGAAAAAACCGCGGATGTCCAATTACGAGTCATGCGATGAAAGTGTTTAGGATCTTAGGGAAAAAAATAGAATTCACTTTTATTTAGAAATGTCGGACAACGCTATTAATTTGATATCCGAACGTTCTGAACTGCTAGAAAATTGCTGCTCCTTGTTTAAATTTTTGCTAGTATTTCATTCTGGAGAGTCCCAATTTCTAAGAAAATCTAAAGATTTAGATATTAAATTACAGGTAACTGAAAACGGAAAATTGACAAAAGATTTAGAAGGAATGGAACTCCTAAAAGATTTGTATCCTTTAGAGAAGTATTGTCTAATCATTCCCAACTAAAACCATTAGAAATTTTAAATCATTTAATTAGCCAAGACTTAGTTCTTAGTTTTCCAAATTTCAGTATTAGTCTAAGAATATTTTACGTTTCGCTAATTTAGCCATAATTTCTATTGAAAATGAGATCGGTGAAACATGTAATTGATGAATTAGCATAAAAAAATCACGAAAAGAACACTGAGTAGCGTTCGAATAGTCGATGTTCTCGCCACTAAACTGAAGGTTTGATCATAATCTACTCCTTGCGAAAAACCTTTGATCACCAATCTAGCCTTGAATTTGCCGATCGATCCATCGGCGTTTGTTTTTACTTTGTGGCGTCGTTGTAGGTGTCTGGTTCCTCGAAGGTCGTCATGTGAGCATCACATAATCCTTGAATTTCTGTGGAGCTGTAAGATCCACTCGGTCGCATAGTTTCCGCGTAGTCGCACAGCTATCTCTTCTTCATTGGCTTCCGGCATTTCTAAAATTGTCCAATCACTATAACTGTCACTGTCATCGAGTTTCCAAAATTATATTTCCTCGTCTTCTTAAATCGTTCAGGTCAGTAGACTTCGTCTTTTCAACTTCGTTGCTTTCTGGGGGTCCAGAATCTATAGACCTTGTTGTCCTTTTCACTATGGATCCTGTATCCGTCGTCATTTTCATAGCCGATGAGGATTCTTCTAATGGCCTTTGGATTCATTTTCGTTCTTGGCTCCTTCGATATGAATATACATGAATTCAGCAATTTGAACCAATGTTTCAAACCTGGTTTCCTACCATACCACAGCTCGAAAGGTGATGTTCATGTTAAAAATGAAGGTTCTCAGCCTAAAGTGCCTGAGGAATATTTCCATGCGCGTACATCATTGCTCTAGCAGTTTCCACCACCGTACGATGCCCTCTCACTGAACCCGTTTTGTTCCGGAGTGTAGGGCATTGAACAATACCCTTCTTGTGTAGAGTGGTCCTGATCTGTTTGTTATCGGCAGATGTACGAAAGATTTACATCAAAAGAAATTTTGCTTGTCTCAGTTTCCTGCCATTATCACGCGGCAGCTCCCGACTGTTTCTGCCTCAGCTAGGAACTGGCTCAATTTTTCAGCAACTTCGGATTTTTCCTTTTCCCGTAGAAAATAAACTGCCCTTGATTTTGTGTAATCGTCATTGAAAAGCACAAAATATCGATATCCAGACCTCGAAATGGACCACAGACTTCCTTGCGAATTCGCTCTCTCTTCGCACAGTTCACTATGCATTTCTACGTTCATGTCAAACTCCCTGTTCAGTAGCGATTTCACATGGCGCTTGTTCTAATATCCGAATCGTTCATAGCACAACCTTTGGTCACTGTATTGAGCTCATTTGATAAGGTTTAAACTTCTCACGACCAACTTGATGAGTCCTCCATGACGAGCTCCCTTCTATTGTTCACTAGGAAGTTATAGACTTCAGCTGACGAATCGTTCATGGCACAACTGCAACAGGTTTCCCTTACTCATTGCATTGTCCTCATTTGATAGGGTTCAACTTCTCCAACTGTCGACTATGAAGTTGCAGACACACGCGGAACTGACCAAGTTCAAGCGGGAACAGCTTGACCATCCGCCCTCTATCCCGTTTTTGTCGCCCTGCGATTTCCATGAGTTTGGTCCCCTGAAAAAACGTCTGAAAGGGAAGCGCTTTGACTCGGACGATGAACTTAAGGATGCTGTGCAGGACTGGGTCTCGTCACGGCCACAGCAACTTTGGGAACAAGGAATCAGTCGGCTCGGAAATCAATGGGATCGTTATGCTACGGCATATGATCATAGTTTTGTCGGACTCCGGTTTACTAGGCTTCAGAAGACGGCCATCAGTAATTAATTTCCTGCACACTTTAACCATGTGATTGGGCTTCCAGCAGTAGTTGGATATGAGTTGTTTTTATTTTTCTTCGAATCAACTAAACTTCGATGCAGTGATGACTTCTTCGATTATTGCAGGTGAGCGTTTCCTGCTTGGTGAATCCAGCTCCCTTGGTCCGTAAAGCCCATTTATACGGACATAGTTGATTGATTAAGCTATCCACCGTTGTTTTGCCCACAGCATCCAACTAGATTTAAAAGAAAAATACTCCTCTGGCAATGTATTCAGAATTGTACAATGCAAAAATACATCTGGCAGTCCCGGATTACTTGCAGATTATTTAGTCATTTCTTCTTTCAATCCACACCAAACATATTTCAAATTTGAAATATGTGTATACGCTCTAACATGATATTTTTCTGCTTTAAAACTTAAAAAATATTACTTATCTTTTATAATTTAATTTTTGTTAATTAATGTCCTAAATAATGTTACATTTCTTTGTAATTGGATCTACGTCTCTTGGGAAATAAATAGTTATTATTATAACAGAGGATTTTTAAATTTTTCGAATCGAAAAATAAAAGCACTCCTCCCCAAGAAATGTTTTACTGCACGTGAGGGGGCGGCCAACTCATCAACTCATCATTTGCACTCGGGCGGCCAACGGTCTAGGATCGGCTCTGTCTCGAATTCCCACTCGATCATTGCAGTGCAGCGTGCTTTTCGTTTGTGATTTGCAGTTCCCCCACGCGGACGTGTTCCTGGACGACAATCAATTGTAAATTGGGTAAATGCATTCAGAACAACAGGGAATGTGTCATCTGTACGAAGAGGACCTGACAGAAGCGTTACAACACCACAAAATGTCGAACGAGTTAGAGCAGCAGTACTTCAATCTCCGAATCGCTAACCTTGAATACAAGCAATTGCTCTTGGCATTTCAAGACGTTCTCTCCACCGGATTCTTCATAATGAACTGAATTTTCACCCGTATAAAATGTGCGTGGTCCAGCAATTGTCAGTGCGAGATTATGTAACACGAAGAACGTCTTGTAACCATTCCCCGTGATGCAAACATGTTCTTTTCTGATGAGGCACATTTTCACCTGTGACTGTGTGAACAAACAGAATATGCGCTACTGGAGCGAAACGAATCCCAGGGAACTTTACCAGAAACCCCTGCACTCAGACCGCGTCACTGTATGGTGTGCCATATCACAAGTAGGCATCATTGGCCCTTACTTTTTCCAGGAAAATCGTTGTGCTGTAACTGTGAATTCGGATCGTTACTTAACTATCCTACAAGTTTTTTTATAGCCGGCTTTTGAAACAATGCAATTACAGGATAGCTGGTTTCAACAAGGCGGTGCCACTGCACACACACAGCGCCCATTACCATGAATTTTTTAAGGCAAACGTTTCCTGGAAAGCTTATCTCTCGGATGGGGGATCTCAACTGGCCCGCACGCTCACCGGACTTAGCCCCATGGGATTTTTTCTATGGGGTTACCTGAAGTCGAAGGTGTATTGCAACCGTCCCAACACCCTGAAAGACCTACAGAACAATATTGAGGCTGAAATTGCAAGAATACCAGAAGACATGCTTGAAAGAGTGCATGAGAATTTGAGAAAGCGTCTGCAGCAGTGTGTGGATTGTACATTTTCCAGATACACTGTTTAAAACCATGTAATTAGAAACTTCCATTATTGTCCAATATGAGAAAAATAAAAATGTAAGTTTCTCAGTGTTCAATATTTTTACTTTCTCCGTTACGAAGTACGAGAAAGTATTGTGATTGTGATTTTTTTTTCAAAAATTTTTTTTACGGAAATATCCGTTTTGGGGTCCCTAGATACCATATCAACAATTTCTGGAAAAAAATGGTGATGTGGCCATCATGTTACTTTCTCCGACTTGATGGTATCATGTATATTTACGTTTTCATGGTTTATTTTCAATTGAAATCATATTTTAAATGTACTTCGAGCGTTGCGTAAACTCGGGTGAAACTGACGTTTAAAACGTCAAAATTATGAAAGATGGAAAAATTATACTTCAAATTAAAAAACTCGGTTTACTCAAAAACTAATGAGATTTCAAAAAAAAACTTATTCTTTAGAAGTTGTTCATTTTGGCATTCTCTATAATTATTATTAACATAAATTTGCTGTAACTATTAACGTTTCATAATTATAAACCAAATATTTAAAAAAAATTAATAAATTTTTTTCTCGAATAGCAATGATTTTATGAAAAATATTTTCAAGCAAAAGATGTTCATTTCTTTGTTGTCTTCAATGTTTGTTTAAATTTTTTGTTATATTTTTCATATTTAAGAAAATATTGGCAAAAAACAAAAAACAGTTAAGGTAAAGACCTACTTCCGGTGTACGAAATTTTACCAAAAGCTTTTCAGTTCTTCAGATTATCAAATAAGACGTATGTTCAAAGTTTCATATCAATTGCTCTGTTAGTTTTTGAGATAAAGCGCACACAGACAGGCACACACACACACAGACACACAGACACACACACACACAGACACAAACATTTTTTTTCCAGAAATTGTTGAAATGGCATCTAGGGACCCCAAAACGAATATTTCCGTAAAAAAAATTTTTGAAAAAAAAATCACGATCACAATACTTTCTCGTACTTCGTAACGGAGAAAGTAAAAAATGGTGATGTGGCCATCATGTTACTTTCTCCGACTTTATATTTACGTTTTCATGGGTTTATTTTCAATTGAAATCATATTTTAAATGTACATCGAGCGTTGCGTAAACTCGGATGCAACTGACGTTTAAAACATCAAAATCATGAAAGATGGAAAAATTATACTTCAAATTCAAGAACTAGGTTTACTCAAAAACTAACAAGATTTCGAAAAAAACTTATTCTTTAGAAGTTGTTCATTCTCTACAATTATTATTCACATAAAATTGCTGTAACTATTATCGTTTCATAATTATACACCAAAAATTAAAACAAATTAATAATTTTTTTTCTCGAATAGCAATGATTTTATGAAAAATATTTTCAAGCAAAAGCTATTCATTTCTTTGTTTTTTTTGATGTTTGTTCAAATGTTTTTGTGATATTTTTTATATTTAAGAATATATGGGCAAAAAAAAAAACAGTTAAGGTAAACACCCACTTCCGGTGTACGAAATTTTACCAAAAGCTTTTCAATTTTAATTTATTCATTTCCCGTTCAGCAAAAAAAATATAAAAACAATTTCTACATACTTGAAACTACTCAAATTTTTCTCAAAGTAAACTCTAAATTACATTCCAATGGAAATCTCAAAACACCCTTTGCCTAGATTTCGAGATAATCTCACAAGAACAGATGTTATTGCAATTTTAATTTACTCATTTACCAATTAGCAAAAAAAGATATAAAAACAATTCCGACGCACTTGAAACTTCTCAAATTTACTCAAAATAAACTGTAGATTATATTACAATATAAATCTTAACATATAGGCTACATACAACATATAAAATCACAATATTTAAACATTAGGGACTCCCTTGAGGTTCAATTTTGTCATCAATTGTTGGTTCATGGTTGGAAGTTTTTAATTTTATGCACATTTCTGAATTTTCTTCAGTTGTCACTTTTGAGGACTGCCACCAAAAATCCAAAGGTTGCTAAACGCTGGTCAATCAATTATAAATATTGTTTTTAAGTTAACGCTCTATTGCATACTGTTTCCAAATAGGAACATTACAATATTTGTTAGGCAAAGTGCTGCTATCTTACGAAATAAGTAATTACTAAAATAATTTCAAAAACAAATCCTCTATAAAATTTATTTTTGAGGAAATCTTTAAGAAGTCTTTTTAATTAACTTCTTTATTTCTCAACTGGTAGAGCAAACATGTTCGTACAGCGCATAGAAAAAACTAAACAAAGAAATAGAGCAATTCATAGGAATTTTGATTTGGATGTCAGACAACTTACCTAAAGAAAATAGGTACTGGGCCGCTAAAACCAGAATGGTTCAAATTATGAATGTTATGCCTCTAAACAAGTTTGAAGAACTCATTCATTTCTTTGATAATTGTATAGCTGCCAAAAATTCTGATAAAATTACGTCAATACTAAACAAAATAAAAGATTAACAAATTTTAAGCCTTATTGCTTTAACCATTTAAGTTAAAAACGTATATTTTTATGTTTAAATAAATCATCAATAGAGGGTTAATAATTTTCACTTATTCTATATTTAAGCAATTCAAAGCTTTCTGATATTTTAGTACTAAAAATGGCTATTATTTGGTTTATTAAAAAAAAGATGTCATTCAAGAGCTTGTAATTTTCAGAAATGTAAGAGCTCGATGATTTCGGAAAAAATTGTGAATGTTAAAAGTCCCGACTTGTTCCTAATTCGAAGAAATCAAAGCTTTTTCTACATTTGAGCTTGAAAATGGTCATGATTGAATCATCATCAATGATTATTGAAAAAAAAAACTATGCAATTGAGATGTTTGTTTTCTTCAGTTATATGAAAGTATAACAATAAATTAAGTATATTTTTTTAATTAGAAGAGAATTATGTAATTGAAGTCAATTTTTTTTTTAATAGAAAGCATAATAATTTCTGGGGGCCGTGGTGGCCTAGTGAGTAGAGCTCCTGCGCACGGTCCTCGTGGTCGCGGGTTCGAATCCCATCCGTGTAGTCACTTTTTCAAAACGAAGAAGTGGCCGTGCGGGTTCATGGATGTTTAGTGTATGTCCCATTCATTATTCAAAATGAAATCTCAAAAATTATATATCGTTAGTGGCTGAATAGCCTAGATCATAGGTCTCCAAACTTTTTCCATCGCGGGCCATATATACAATTCTTCATAACCTACTAGGCCGAGATAGGATCAATTTGATAACTAATTTCAAAATCTATAACAAAAAATCGTTGTAGAATTTTAAAATGTGACATTTGCGGAAAATGTAACGCTTGCCGCGGGCCGAACTCGATGAGGTCGCGGGCCGTATTTGGCCCGCGAGCCGTAGTTTGGAGACCCCTGGCCTAGATTAAGTCAATTCCCAAATCATCCGCACTTCCTCAACCCGAATTCCCTTCAACCAGCCTTCCTTAAAAAAAAAACAATAATAATTTCTGAAAGATTTTATGACTCATTGAAGTTCTTACTTGAGAAATCAACGACATATTTAATAATAATAATAATAACTTTATTACCCAACAGGATAAACCCAATTACAAAGCAAAAATTAATACAGTTCAATTAATTAATAAATTGTAACCAAACAAATGACATAACAAAAAATAAATAAATCAAAAGAAATAGAAACATCAATAAATAAATTCAATCAACAAGCGAAATTAACAAAAAAATTTAGCGCTAAAATCGCCCAATTTTTGGTTTGCTGGTATTTACTTTCAAACTACGTAATTAAAATGCTTGAATTTTTCTGAAATTTGAAAGCACAATAAATTCTGGTAGATTTTTTGAAACATATAAGTCCTCACTAACTTAAGATCTTGAAAAATAAAATGGATTTTTGAAATTTGAGCTGGTATCTCAAAAACTAATAGAGCAATTGATATGAAACTTTGAACATACGTCTTATTTGATAATCCGAAGAACTGAAAAGCTTTTGGTAAAATTTCGTACACCGGAAGTGGGTGTTTACCTTAACTGTTTTTTTTTTGTTTTTTGCCAATATTTTCTTAAATATGAAAAATATCACAAAAACATTTAAACAAATATTGAAGACAACAAAGAAATGAGCTTATTTTGTTTGAAAACATTTTTCATAAAATATTGTTATTCGAGAAAAAAATTTTTTTTTTCATTTTGGTTTATAATTATGAAACGATAATAGTTACAACAAATTTATGTTGATAATAATTGTAGAGAATGCAAAAATGAACAACTTATAAAAAATAATTTTTTTTAAATCTCTCTACTTTTTGAGTAAACTGAGTTTTTGAATTTGAAGTATAATTTTTCCATCTTCCATCATTTTGACGTTTTAAACGTCAGTTTCATCTGAGTCTACGAAACGTGCGATGCACATTTAAAATATGATTTAAATTGAAAATAAACCATGAAAGCGTAAATATAAATGATAGCGTCAAGTCGGAGAAAGTAACATGATGGCCACATCACCATTTTTACTTTCTCCGTTACGAAGTACGAGAAAGTATTGTGATCGTGATTTTATTTTTTTATTTTTTTTTACGGAAATATCCGTTTTGGGGTCCCTAGATGTCATTTCAACAATTTCTGAAAAAAATGGTGATGTGGCCATCATGTTACTTTCTCCGACTTTATACTTACGTTTTCATGGGTTTATTTTCAATTGAAATCATATTTTAAATGTACATCGAGCGTTGCGTAAACTCGGATGAAACTGACGTTTAAAACGTCAAAATCATAAAAGATGGAAAAATTATACTTCAAATTCAAAAACTCGGTTTACTCAAAAACTAACGAGATTTCGAAAAAATCTTATTCTTTAGAAGTTGTTCATTTTGGTATTTTCTACAATTATTATTCACATAAATTTGCTGTAACTACTATCGTTTCATAATTAAAAACCAAAAATTAAAAACAATAATTAAATTTTTTTCTCGAATAAAAATGATTTTATGAAAAATATTTTCAAGGAAAAGATGTTCATTTCTTTGTTGTCTTCGATGTTTGTTTAAAAGTTTTTCGATATTTTTCATATTTAAGAAAATATTGACAAAAAACAAAAAACAGTCAAGGTAAACACCCACTTCCACTGTACGAAATTTTACCAAAAGCTTTTCAGTTCTTCGGATTACGAAATAAGACGTATGTTCAAAGTTTCATATCAATTGCTTTATTAGTTTTTGAGATACAGCGCACACAGACAGACACACACACACACACACACACACACACACACACACACACACACACACACACACACACACACACACACACACACACACACACACACACACACACACACACACACACACACACACACACACACACACACACACACACACACACACACACACACACACAGACACAAAAAAAATGGTGATGTGGCCATCATGTTACTTTCTCCGACATGATGGTATCATTTATATTCACGCTTTCATCGTTTATTTTCAATTTAAATCATATTTTAAATGCACATCGAGAGGATGACACTGACGTTTAAAACGTCAAAATTATAAAAGATGGAAAAATTATACTTCAAATATAAAAACTCAATTTATTCAAAAACTAAAGGGAATTCAAAAAAACTTATTCTTTGTAAGTTGTTCATTTTAGCATTCTCTACAATTATTATTAACATACATTTGCTCTAACTATTATGGTTTTATAATTATAAACCAAAAATTAAAAAAATAATAAATTTTTTTCTCGAATAAAAATGATTTTATGAAAAATTTTTTCAAGCAAAAGATGTTCATTTCTTTGTTGTCTTCAAAGTTTGTTTAAATATTTTTGTGATATTTTTCATATTTAAGATAATATTGGCAAAAAACAAAAAACAGTTGAGGTAAACGCCCACTTCCGGTGTACGAAATTTTACCAAAAGCTTTTCAGTTCTTCAGATTATCAAATAAGACGGATGTTAAAAGTTTCATATCAATTGCTCTATTAGTTTTTGAGGTACAGCGCGCACAGACAGACACACACACACACACACAGACACACACACACACACACAGACACACACACACACACACACAGACACAAAAAAATTTTTTCCAGAAATTGTTGAAATGGTATCTAGGGACCCCGAAACGGATATTTCCATAAAAAAAATTTTTGAAAAAAAAATCACGATCACAATACTTTCTCGTACTTCGTAACGGAGAAAGTAAAAAAATTCCAGAAATTGTTTAAATGGCATCTAGGGACCCCAAAACGGATATTTCCGTAAAAAAAATTTTTGAAAAAAAAATCACGATCACAATACTTTCTCGTACTTCCTAACGGAGAAAGTAAAAACATTTTGTGTCTGTGTGTGTGTGTGTGTGTGTGTGTGTGTGTGTGTGTGTGTGTCTGCCTGTGTGCGCTGTATCTCAAAAACTAACAGAGCAATTGATTTGAAACTTTCAACATACGTCTTATTTGATAATCTGAAGAACTGAAAAGCTTTTGGTAAAATTTCGTACACCGGAAGTGGGTGTTTACCTTAACTGTTTTTTGTTTTTTTCCAATATTTTCTTAAATATGAAAAATATCACGAAAACATTTAAACAAACATTGAAGACAACAAAGAAATGAACATCTTTTGCTTGAAAATATTTTTCATAAAATCATTGCTATTCGAGAAAAAAAATTATTTTTTTTTTTTTAACTTTTGGTTTATATTTATGAAACAATGATAGTTACAGCAAATGTGTGTGAATAATAATTGTAGAGAATAGCAAAATGAACAACTTCTAAAGAATAAGTTTTTTTCGAAATCTCGTTAGTTTTTGAGTAAACCGAGTTTTTGAATTTGAAGTATATTTTTTCCGTTTCATAATTTTGACGTTTTAAACGTCAGTTTACGCAACGCTTGATGTACATTTAAAATATGATTTCAATTGAAAATAAACCATGAAAACGTAAATATAAATGATACCATCAAGTCGGAGAAAGTAACATGATGACCTCATCACCATTTTTTAAATTACATAACTGCTGAACGCGTTGTTAGATTTTGATTATTTAAACGTGAAAATGTAGCAAATTTAACACATTTAAAAAAAATCATTGGAAAATTTCTACGTTAAATCAACGTATTTGCCAAAATCTCAATTTTTTTAATAAAAACAAAAATCGTATTTTTTTATAAATTACGTAACTGTCGAACGAGTCATTAGATTTTGATGATTTAAACTTGAACATGTAGCGAATTCAACGCTTTTTGAAAAATCATTGAAACATTTTCATGTTAAATCAACGCAAATTGTCAAAAACGCAATTTTTTAAGTCAAAACAATTTTTCTTTTTAATTAGGTAATTGCTAAACGCATTGTGAGATTTTGATTATTTAAACGTGAAAATGTAGCGAAATTAACACATTTTAAAAAATCATTGGAAAATGTTCATCTTAAATCAATGTAAATTGTCAAAAATCAAAACTAGAACGTATTTTTTTAAATCATATAACTGTTGAACAAGTTGTTGGATTTGATTTTTTAAATTTAAAATTCTAGCGAATTTATCACTTTTTGAAAAGGTTTTGGAAAATTTCCCCCTTAAATCAATGCAAATTGCCAAAATCGTAAATTTTTAAATCAAAACAAGAAATCGTATTTAAAAAAAATGTATAACTGTTGAACGCGTTGTTAGATTTTGATGATTTAATCGTGAAAATGTAGCAAATTTAATACGTTTTGAAAAATCATTGTAAAATTTCCATCTTAAATCAACGCAAATTGCCAAAAATTAAAATTGTCAAAAAACGCAAATTTTCAAGTCAAAACAATTTTTTTTTTATTTCGTAACTGCTGAACGCGTTCTTAGATTTGATGATTTAAACGTGAACATGTAGCGAATTTAACACATTCTTAAAACTCATTGGAAAATTTCCACCTTAAATCAACGCAAATTGCCAAAATCTCATTTTTTTTTAAATCAAAACAAAAAATCGTATTTTTTTATAAATAAATAAAGTAATAAAAGTAAATAAATAAGTAAATAAAGGAACTTCATAAGCGTTCAAATCGGTAATTGGGTGGACTATTATCATGAAATTTTTCAGAATTTTTCATCAACTTGTTCGTCAGTGTAAAAAAAGTTTTTAAAAAATCGATTAAAAAACTTTTTGATTTTTTTTAGGGTTTAAATGACCTTAGAAAAAAGGATCAAATACGTAATTGCATGGACTATTTTCATGATTATTTTCAGAATTTTTCATCCCATGGTTCGTCAGTAAAAAAATAATGTTTAAGAAATCGATTTCAAAAACTTTTGGAATATTTTAGTATCTAAATGGCCTAAAATGACCTTGAAAAAAATTAGTTAAATGGGTAATTGGGTGGACTATTTTCATGATTTTTTTCAGAATTTTTCACTCGTTCGTCAGTAAAATAATAATTTTCAAAAAATCGATTTACAAACTTTTGGATTTTTTCCAGTAACTAAATGACCTTGAATGACTTTGGGAAAAATTGGTCAAATGGGTAATTGGGTGGACTATTTTCATATTTTTTTTCAGAATTTTTCATCCACTCGTTGGCCACTATAAAAATAATGATTAAAAATCGATTTAAAAAGTTATGTTTAATGACCTTGGAAAAAATTGGTCAAATGGTTAATTGGGTGGACTATTTTCATGAATTTTTTCAGAATTTTTCATCATGTTTAAAATCTTTTGAAATTTTTTCAGTGTCGAAATAACCTTGAAAGACCTTGGAAAAAATTGGTCAAATGGTTAATTGGGTGGACTATTTTTATAAAATTTTTCAGAATTTTTCATCCACTCCTTCGTCAGTAAAAAAATAATGTTTATAAAACCAATTAAGAAACTTTTGGATTTTATTTTCATTATGGTCGGTCTATATGACCTTGAATTACTTTGGAAAAAACTGGCCAAATTGAGCAATTTATATGAGACTATGAACATAAGTCTTATTTGATAATCCGAAGAACTAAAAAGCTTTCGGTAAAATTTCGTACACCTGAAATGGGCTTTTTGTTTTCTTCCAATATTTTTTTTAAATATTAAAAATATCACAAAAACATTCAAACAAATGTTGAACACAACAAAAAAATGTCTTGTTTGAAAATATTTTTCGTAAAATCATTGCTATTCGAGAAATTTGTTTTTTTTCATTTTTGGTTTATAATTATGAAACGGTAATAGTTACAGCAAATTTATATTAATAATAATTGTAGAGCATACCAAAATGAACAACTTATAAACAATAAGTTTCTTTCGAAATCTCTTTGGTTTTTGAGTAAACTGACCATTTTCATCTTTAATAATTTTGATGTTTTAAACGTCAGTTTCTTCGATTCTACAAAACGCTCGATGTACATTTAAAATATGATTTAAATTGAAAATAAACCATGAAAGCGTAAATATAAATGATACCATCAAGTCGGAGAAAGTAACATGATGGCCACATCACCATTTTTTATTTCATTCCCAAATCAGCAAATTACCGCGCTCCACCCTGTATTTGTTTAACAAATTTTAATATTGTGTCTAAATTTTAATATTATCTATACTGTAGTTGTTCTCAAATGTTGTTTCACTACCTAGTAAAGCTATTACTCTTGACTTATGTAAAACTATTTTAATTCTGGCATCAATAAACTATTATAATTATTATTATTGTGAATCTCAAATTCTTGCGATTATTTAATTGTTAACCGATACTTCTGAATGACAGTCCATACCTGACGAATTTATCATGCTTAGGCCAGTCATCCCTTCGGACGTGCATCAATCAAAACACAATGCGATCCCCATAAACAAAACAAAAAAAAACAACTGGCGGATACGTGCAAATGAAATTAAGCCGAAGAAACAATGGGGCGGGACACCGCTGATAAATTGAACCCGCCGAAGCCGAGGGGAAGTTTTTTTCGTCTTCGTCCCACAAAGACACAAAGAAAACGAAAGGATGTGTCATCGCGTAATGGAATTTTGCGCCAAAAACTTTAAAACTTTAAAAAGGCGACGTTTAATTAAAGGGATTTACGATCGGAAAACAATTTCGATACGGTTTAATTGTGATAAGAAAAGTTAGCGATTTATGGATTTAATTATCGCCGAACTTGAAATGGTAGTTAATGCGTCGACAGTACATTAAATCGCAAATGTTGTAAAATTTTAAGTTATGAATAAATTATTACACACAGGAAGGGTTACCATTAAAATTTCAACGATGTGTGGGGGTGCATACGTAATAGCGCTTGGGTTTATTCTAAATGTAGATATAACGGGGGTTGTATCGGAAAACTATTAAAGGAGCACAAGTTTATGTAAAGACCGTTCTGGTTTTATGCAATAAAAATGAGACTTTGTATGGAAGGATGAAATATGTTTGTATGATTAATAATTCAATACTTCCTTCATCCAATTTGGAGATGAAAATGCAATAAAATTGTTGCAGGCCTTCAATAAATCACTTTAACGCTAGTGGTAGAAAATACTCATAAGCTACATATTCTCTGTTATCTATGGCGCAATGCATGCGACAGAAGTTTCAGTACATATATTTCATTTTTACATCCAAAATGAGTAGGTGAAAGATTTATCGATATTTCTCGTGCCCACGCGCTGATTTTAGTGTTGGAAGCGTTTGTAGAAATAATTTGACCCACTTTTCAGACCGAAACCATAAACACAACCGCATCAAGGAACAATACACAAAAGTTTCGAAACGGGGAAAAAGACACTCAGATATTATTAAACTATACATCAAAACAATATTCTAGTTCGTTCGAAATCAACGAAAATAAATTCTAATGGAAGAGTCGTGTTCACAGAAACGCCACAGAAGTATTTAAATAGAGCTTGAGTTGTTTTATTCCTGTATTAATTGTCTAGTTGAGGGAGACACGTTTTTTCAACAAGACGGAGCTACAAGCAACGAAATACAATAATGGGAATATTATGAGGCTTAGTCAAAAGCAAAAATCTGCACTGTCGGTAAGAGCGTTGAAATAAAATTTTGCTATATAATATCTATAACGCTTTAAAATTTGTTGCTCAATGAAATAAAAATTAAAGACACGTGAAAGTATGTCCGTTATCACGTTATTCTGTCGCATTTATCCCTAATCCCATAAATTAGTGGAAACATTGTCGTGTACAAAGCAGCGGCAGGTTTAATAATTCACGTGCCGCATTTAACACAGATCGTAGATTAGCGCCGTCGCTTAGCCCTCTAATGCACGCAACCGGTCGTGCATATTGTTCACAAATATTAATGTACGAGTAGTCGTAAATCATTTAAGTTATGCAACAGCTATTAAAATTTTTAATGAAAAGAAATTACTCAAAGTTTTGCCAACACTCAAATGCAAACGAGGGAGGAAAACATAATCATTTATTCCCCTAGAAAGGGTAGAAGGTACGGTTGCCTACAGGTGGATGGAAAATATTTCTTTGTCAGTTTTCAAATTATTTTAAATGTTCTACAATTATTGTTTCATCACGTTATAAGGTGGATTCTCTGCCCTGGGCACCACAGGGAAGTAATACATTTTAAAGGTCGATAGAGTATGATCCAGTTCATGTATTGTGAAATTGATATTACATATACTTTCGTCTGTGCCTGAAATTCAGATGTGTATCTTCCACTTGAATCTTAATTAGTAATCTAAGTTGATCAGGTCTCCGCACGTTCGGTTATTTATCCTATTTTGGAAACATTTAAGTAAATCTCTACGCCAAATATAAACGGTGAGGTGTGAAAAAAACTTCACCATTATGCTAATATAGTAGTGGTATCTGCAATAAAGTGCTAATTCTAAAGTTAAGGAACCAAAACTTAATTTTATTCCCAAATGCGTACATAACCAATAAACTAAATCAATAAATCACTAATTACTGATAAATATGAATGTCTATACAACATCGTCAGATGTGACCAATTCAGTATAGTGTACAATGAACACCGCTAGCAACAAGAAGGTCTGTGGTTCGATTCCACACCGCCAAAAATATTAATACTTTTAACCATTAATATAAGGAGAAATGCCGGGGGGAAATGTGTGCGCAGGCACATGCTACAAGACCGTCGGAAGAGGAAGTATTTGTGAAAAGTGTAATAAACCTTGCCACCAGGGATGTCTAAGAAAACATGTTTTGTAGTGCAAATGTTGCCGATAAAACAACACAATATGAAAATGAAAATCGACCCTTGTATGATGCTCTGGACATCGAAAATAATTTATTAAAAGTTATAATTGATTGAACGACAAAATAGAATACTACTGGGGAATAATGACTTGCTTAAAGATATAATTAAAGCGTTGGAAATAAAAATTCCAGATTCAAGTATACATAATTACAAACGAAACAACGAATTGCAATCAAATTAACTACAATCCAAATAATATGCCCGGTTGCATCAAAATCAATTTAACCCCAGGTCGTATTACCCGGAGTTATATTTTTACCGAGGTTATTTTCCGGCTCAGTTGCACCAACATTTTGTTGAGCGGAGTAACGAAACCCATGCCCTGTTGCATTAACGCGAGTAAAATATTTGACTCGAGGTTATATGTGTAACTCGGTGTTATTATCAGAAAACAGTTGCACCCACCTAAAATAGATTATAAAATTAGAGTTATAGTAACTCCAAGTTATACACATATAACCGGCATAAAAAGTTACATTTGCATCATTCTATAATCCTGGGTTATTGCCAATATAACCCAGGATGATTTATACTCGCGAAATGGTAAGGGTTAAAATTTAACTCGTTGTCTGACCTAACCTATAACGCCTCCCGCAAGTTTTTTTCCGTTCTCATTTAAATATATTTGTTACAATATATACCAGCAATAATTACGAAAGGTAAGTTATTACTTTATAAATTGTGTGGCTATTGTAATTACCAAATTTGTTGCTTCTAGCAATACAAGTAGAGGATAACAGCCGATTCGGGGCCAGGAAGTGATCCCGGAAGTGATCCCGGAAAACCGGAAGTCAAAATGGCAACGCTGTACGCGCAAAATGGCCGCCAATTTAGTGGCGGGAAATTCAAATCTGGGGGATTTTAGGGTGAAAAAATTCAAATCTGGGGGATTTCTGGGTGAAAAAATTCAAATCTGGGGGATTTCGGGGTGGAAAAATTCAAACCTGGGGGATTTTTAACTCAAAATGTTCACCAACTGTCAAAATCTGGGGGATTTTAGTGGCGGGATATTCGAAATCTGGGGGAATAAAATGGCAACAGCGGAGCTTGGAAGTTCTACAGTGTTGCCGAAAAGGCATCCGGTTTCCGAGAATTCCATCCGGTTTCACCCTGGAATGGCAACGCTGTCGAGCTTCAAGTTCAAGTTCGTGGCGGGAAATTCAAATCCAAAGTTCAGCGCCAGCCAAAGTTCTAAAGCGGGAAATTCAAAAAATTTAATTGCGGGGAATAAAATGACAACAGCGGAGCTTGGAAGTTCTACAGTGTTGCCGAAAAGGCATCCGGTTTCCAAGAATTCCATCCGGTTTCACCCTGGAATGGCAACGCTGTCGAGCTTTAAGTTCAAGTTCGTGGCGGAAAATTCAAATCCAAAGTTCAGCGCCAGCCAAAGTTCTAAAGCGGAAAATTAAAAAGGTGGGGTCAACTTAAAGTTTTACAAAAGTGCCAACTGTTCACCAAAGTTTATTACCAACCTAATAGCTGGATTTATATGTGGGTAATTTAAAATATGTGAATATATCCGTAACGACTCGTCGGATTTGGTGTAGATATCTACTTTGTACGTTTTGAAATCTGATTCGGCAATCTGAATGGTTGAAAGTGTTATAAAATTAAATATAATGGATAAAATTGGTGTATTCGATAAAGTCCACTACGACGAGAGAATTGTCAAATATCAGTATCACACATATCAACCTAGAGCTACAAACTTTGGAAATAGCGATGAGATAAGGATAACAATACAAAATCAAGATATTTATACCTGTCCAGCAGACAATTACATTTACTTGAGCGGGGAAGTTGAATACAATTTATCTGAGGGTAAAAAAATTAAATTAGTTACAAACGCGTTCGCTTTCCTGTTTGAGGAAATTAGATATGAACTAAACGGTATTGAAGTCGATCGAACCAGGGACTTGGGAATTACCAGTACTCTAAAGGGATATGTTTCATATGATGATTCAGAAGACATGAAAGTACTCGGTATTTCTGGATGGGCTAAGACTGGTCACATAAAAACATTTTTTCCAAACAAGAAATTTTATGCACAAATACCGTTAAAGTGTTTAATGAGATTTGCTGAGGATTATCAAAAGTTAATAATCAATGTAAAACAGGAATTGGTTTTGTTGCGATCCTCCAGTGACGTGAAATGTTTCAAATGTGATGATGATGATGCGGTTGTTGCCCAAATTAAATTTAAACTCAATAAAATTGAATGGCGGGTACCACACATTCAACTGAATGATGAATTGAAATTGCAAATGTTTGAGCAAATTAAAAACGATCCAAATATATTAATTCCATTTCGAAAATGGGAATTGCATGAACTACCGACCATGAAAAAATCTAGAGATGATATATGGGCCGTAAAAACCTCAAGCAGTTTGGAGAAGCCCCGATACATAATTATCGCTTTCCAAGAAAATAAAAAGAGAGTCGCTAATGCTGATGCTTCAATGTTTGATAACAGCAATATAAGAAACATAAGAATTTACCTGAACTCGGAATCTTATCCATATGATCACTTAAATTTGGATTTTGGAAATAATGATTACTTAACTGTATACAACATGTATTGCCAATTTCAGCAGAGTTATTACAATCATACAAATAGACCGCATTTCTCATTTACGAATTTTAAAGATTATTCATTATTCGTATTTGATGTATCCAAACAAAACGAAAGCGTAAAGTCTTCAACAGTGGACCTGCGCATTGAGATGGAAGCTTCAGAAATATTTAAAGACAATACTCACGCTCATTCTGAGCGATTCAATTGTCGAGTATACACCGTTATCCGGGATAGTTAGAAAAATAATTTAAGATGGTTGAAAAAGTGTGCTTCGATTTAGTGCCCGTCACTTTCATGTATGTGTTGGAAGAAGATGATAATACAGCAAACTGGGTGCAGGAAGCAAACGATAGGCCGCGGTTCATGAAGAGGGTTCATGATATGGAAAAAATATTAGCTCCAGTTCTCTTGAAACACATTCCGCCCCCACCTCCTAGGGCATTATTCATCGACATCCAAGGATTCAACGCTCCCGACTTTACTCCGAAAGAACTTGCTGCTACGTATGATGGAATAAATCTACTTTACCACGTATTCAAACCGCCGACCCCATTTCACAATCTTAGTTCAACCTCCCAGAAACAAGTGCGATGGTTGGAAAACAATTACCACGGAATTCCGTATGGTAGTGGCGAAAGTGAATTACCGGCTATATTAAAAAAATTACCTGCAGATACTGTATACGTGAAAGGCAGTCAAAAATGTACTTACCTGTCTAAATTTTTTGATAATGTTATTAATTTAGAGCTTGATAATCAATGTCCTAATTTTAAAAAATCAATGTATTGCTGTCGATTGCATAGGAATAGGCTAAGTGTTTGCAGTATTGTTAACGTGCAAAAATTATTAAAATATGTAAAGGAAAATATGTAAAGGAAATAAAATACTTTTTCAATTATAACATAGTGTTTTTATTTAAATATTACCCATAATATTAGCAGTACAGATAAATAAATGAGGTGAAATGAATTAAAAAATCATAAGTTTCACAGCTAGAGTGTAATACAAATAATGATGATTACTATAATTATTCTTTCCATGTTGAACGTCTGATTAGTACTAATTCAGTATCTATACTATACATCATATATCTGACTCAGACATGTTGAGACAGGTTCAAACTTGTTCAAACTAAAATATTACATCATACACACATAAAATGATTAAAATATATAACTTAATATAAATGGTTAACATAAATTACTAACATAAATGGTTAAAGTATATAATTAAAATTAAATAAGCTGCGCAAGATATGGAGCTGCCTTTAAAAACTAATATCCCCAAATTTTTTTGGAATTAAAAAATGATGGCTATATGTCCCCAGGCTAGAGTGTCAATACCATCCGCGCATATATGGCGCTTGTCATCGAACGGTGATAGCGCTAATTTATTTTGAGTGTTTGAATAAATGGTGTGTTTGATGGACCTGAATAAATTTTGTTTCCGGGTGATGGTGACCGAATTTAGCAAACAATTTTTATAATCATCACCCGAAATGTCGTCAGCCACTACACACTTCTTTACACCTTTGGCCTTTTTTGACCATTTGCCCTGTACGCTGTTAGCATATAATTTAGCCCGCAACCCAACAAATTCTGACATAATTTTTCCCCCATTCTCATCCTTCATCAAACCCAACACAGCTTTGTTTTGCAATGGGATGCCATACTGATTGTTTGGATCGAAATTGCTCGTGTCAAATTTATTTAAGTCCTGTTTCATGTCTGCAAAAACGTCATCTGTCTCAATTTGTAACGTTAAGCTGTCCGTGTCAATGTAGCACAACGTCACGTTATCGCAGTATTTAGACTTTAAATAGTCGTAATAAAAATCGTACATTAATAATTTCGACAAGTCTAAAACTGAGAAGCCAATATAAATAGGTTTATTATAAATAGCTTTCAAGCGGTCGAGTTGAATGGCAACCAGATTTTCCGTAAATATGGAGCAACAATTAAAATTTAGTTTAGCTATTAAACTCTCAGCACCGCGCCTGTTCCCGATATCTTCCCAATGGTTCACCAATTTCACATCTACACGCTTATCCACGTTTTCCATTGTTTTGCCAAAAACGCTATTGTTCATTAATTTAAAAAAAATCTTTTTCGAAATCGTTAGTTGCCAATTGTCGCATACTGGTATTCAAATCAATGTGTTTTTTAAGCCAATCAGCCTGTTTGAATGAAATTAAGCGGTGAATTTGATATTTTGCTGATGCTTGCTGTTTCGGTCCGTCGACGATGAAACTTGAGCACAACGTCTGGTCTGTTATCACAAGTTACTGCAACCTTGAGCACTTTTTACACAAATTGTCAATTTTTCGAAACGTCTCACCAACTCGTTGTTTATAATTTTTCGCAATTCAAGGTCTCTCCGCAGTTTTTCGATTGTCTTTTCTAATTTGAGAATTTTCATCGAAACAATACTTCCACTTTTACGCAAAAACCTGCGGTTATTAATCACACTTCTAAGATCATGCATCGCGTTACAATAAAGATGACTTCATAATAACTGCTCGTTATATTCGAGGATGATGAAATTTTATATATAAGTTAATTTAGCAAGACTGATACGCGTCACTTCTTTGGGCGATGAACTCGAAGTGATGGTCTTTAGGTGTGCACCCCCCTTTTTATCAAAAACAATACCCATCGCAATGTCTTTAATTCGAGTCTAACCAAAATGTGTTCTCCTCTAAAATTTACAAACTCGCCTTCTTGGTCAACAATTCTCAGCGTTATATTATCAATCCGATCTCGAGTGTTTACAGGTAAATATAAAATATTTTTCGGCTCTATATTTATAGCAAAACCTGGATCAACAGATGGACTAAACTCAAATAAGGTGTGTGACAAGTTACTGTCGTAATAAGCACCGCTAGTAATATTGCACTCGATTCTTATACTATTAACTTTAATTATTTGCACGGGTAAATCAGATGTATGCAGTGCCCCCGCTTTTAGAATTTTATTTCCAGAAAATCCTAATAATTTTCCAATAGTGCCTTTATGCGATGAAAAATCAATATCGTATTTACTTTTAATTTCACTTTTTAGCGTATTATTATTATTGGGTTTAAGTGACAACACTTTATCAGCTTCCGTTTGTGCCGCTTCACCTATCAACAGCTGACGTTGTAAATATGATTCAATGTCATTAATTTCGTACGATCCCGTTGGAATTGAGATTATTTGATTTTTCCCATAAATAAATGTATTGTTCCGGTCCTCTTCAATATTCGGAATTGAATTATATGTATGCAATCCTATTAATCCTAAACAATACTGACGACTCGGATCAAGTTCAATCGGTGGATAATAGTTTACAGAGAGCACACTACTTACACCTTGTAGGGTAAAGGTCTGAGACATGACTAAGACATCTTTACTATATCATCTTTATTTATACAAAAATTCTAAGCACAAATGTCCACAGTTGTAAGAACCAAATTTTTGATATTGATCATGATTATATTTTATATGACAATTATTAAAATATTTAATCACTTCTAATGGTGGTGATAAATTTCCGAAACTATCAAAGTAGCGAACAGTATCTCCAGCCTTTTTATAAGCCACCCAATGCGTTCGTAATCCATCCTTGGAATCCATATTAATAATACCTGCTTCTCTATAATGAGGTTTTGATGGTAGCGCATCACGCATAAACACTCCTCTAAAATGTTTAACGTTTCTAGCCCCATTTAGCAAATCGACACCGGTTAGGGCGCGGTTGGGTAGCGATTTCATTAGTTTTTTGACTTGTGTTGTTGTTTGGAAAAGAGGCCCATACCTTTACGATATGGTTTTAAAAATAATCCTTTCCCCGGTTTACCGAGAGCAATGGCTTCCATCGTTTTATTGTGCCTTTCAGCTTCCGCAAGTTTTGATCGTGCATCTTTAGCACTATTCACAGCTTTGGCAATACCAGCAGCACCCCCGGCCAAGGTCCCGAGGGCGAGGGATTTAAGAATAAAATCCTGAGACATGGCGATCTACTACCTAATTCAATTAGAGCACTTATTTGCGGACCATCAAATTGCGGTAAATCAAATGTAATGCTATCGCTCCGGTTCAATGAAAACGGTTTAAGGTTTGAAAACGTTTACATTTACTCCAAGTCACTATATCAACCGAAATACATATTTTTGCTAAAAACGATAGATGCTATGCCTGAAATTGAATATTTTCCATATAGAGAGAACGCTGAAATTATAAGTCCTGAGGAGGCGAAAGAGCATTCAGTTTTCATATTCGATGATGTCGCTTGTGACAAGCAAGACAAAGTCCGAGAATATTTTAGTATGGGTAGACATAATAATATAGATTCCTTCTATCTTTGTCAGACTTATACTAGAATTCCTAAACATTTAATACGAGATAATGCTAATTTTATAATATTATTTAAACAAGATGATCATGTGCACGCTGATCACGTGAGTAGTGATATGACCTTTGAGACATTTAAGTCTTTATGTGTAGAGTGCTGGAAAGAAAAATTCGGTTTCATTACTATTGATAAAGACTCGGAGTAAGGCAGATTTTGGAAAGGTCTTGACCAGTATATAATACTGAATTAATCAGAGTTTGTGGTAGTACTAATACAGCTGTGCAAAGATGCAGACCTGTTTTTAATAATTGCTACCTGTCTTGGAATAACAGCTACCTGATTTGGAATAACTGCTACCTGTCTTGCAATAACAGCTATCTGTCTTGGAATAACAGCTACCTGATTTGGAATAACTGCTACCTGTCTTGCAATAATAGCTACCTGTCTTGGAATAACAGCTACCTGATTTGGAATAACTGCTACCTGTCTTGTAATAACAGCCACCTGTCTTGGAATAAGGCAGTGATGAGAGATTACATAGGTCAAGGTCATATTTCGTTGAGTCCTGTTCCTCCCGCTTCGGTTGAGTATGTGATCCCGCATCACGCAGTGTTTAAGCAAAGCTCAAGTACCCCCTTGCGGATAGTGTTCGATGCCAGTGCAAATGGTAGAAGCGAGTTGTCGTTAAACGAAGTTTTACACTCAGGACCTAAATTGCAAACCAACATTATCTCGTTACTATTACATTTTCGTTTGTTTTGCTGTGCCGTGACTGCTGATATCAAACAAATGTATAGGCAGATTTGGGTATGTTCGGATCATCGACAATTTCAGCAATTGGTGTGGCGGTTTGACCCTGACGATCCAATTCAGATTTGGCAGTTAAACTGTGTAGTTTTCGGTGTCAGCTCGTCCCCTTATTTGGCATTGCGCACCGTCAAACAACTGGTCGAAGACGAAAAGGAAAGTTTTCCACTGGCCGCCGAGCATGTGCCGAGAGACATGTATATGGACGATTTGATAACCTCGGTTCCCTCGGAAGAGGAGGCGGTGCAGCTATATATACAATGTAAAGAATTGTTCAAAAGGGGTTGGTTTGAACTTTGTAAATGGGCCACGAATTCTGCCGTTGTGGGAAATCAGTTTGAAGTTAGGGAAGGGTTTGCCGAGCAGAAAAACTTTGAAACCGATAGTAGTTTTGCGGTTTTGGGGTTAAGGTGGCATCCACCTTTAGATTCATTTGATTTTAAAATTCAGCTAGAGAAGCGCCTCGGTACAAAACGGGAACTTTTGTCAACCGTTGCCCGAATATTTGATCCGCTGGGCTTCTTAGCTCCAGTCACCTTGTATTTGAAGATTTTAATTCAAACATCGTGGATGGGGAAATCCGATTGGAACCAGCGTCCATCGGAACCAGTTTTGGAAAAGTGGAAAGTGTTTCAGGAGCAGTGCGCCGAGCTTTCGACCCTTTCCATTCCTCGTTATGTTGGTGTCACCGACCAATCCCAGTTATGGTTGATCGGTTTCGCAGATGCGTCGGAAGTCGGATACGGAGCCGTAGTGTATTTGAAGGTGGCATCGAGTGTTTCTGAGGTCACTATCTCTTTGATATGTGGAAAATCCAAAGTTGCTCCAGTCAAGGTTTTGTCGATTTCGCGCCTAGAACTGGCAGCCGCCTTACTTCTGTCCAACCTGTTCCAGGTTGTGTTAGCTGTGTTCCATGCTCGTAAGTTGTACCCGAAAGTTCGAGCATTTACGGATTCCACTATCGTACTGTGCTGGTTGCGTTCCCCTCCAAATCGGTGGACAACATTTGTGGCCAATAGAGTCGCCAAGATACAAGCGCCGATGGACGTAACTATTTGGGCCCATGTTGAGGGAAATGAGAATCCGGCAGATTGTGCTTCACGGGGCTTGACACCCATTGAACTAGGCCGTCATGAATTGTGGTGGAACGGTCCTAGTTGGTTGACCGCTGACGAAATACGCTGGCCTGTTCCGTGCTTGTCAGCGGATCTGAGCGACCCTCCGGAAGAAAAAGCGCTTGTTTGTTGTGCTGCGCTGAGTACGGAGGCTTCCGACTTGTTTGAGGAATTTATTGATCGGTTTTCTTCCTTTTCCAAGCTACGACGTTAGGACCAAGGCGGGAAGGGATCACAGCCGAATATTTGGAGAGGGCCGAACTCCTGCTGTGTCGAGTAGTACAGAGAAGATATTTTCGAGCAGATTTGAGGGTTCTAGAAAATGGGAAACTGTGTTCCCCTCGACTGCGAAAATTGTCACCGTATCTAGACTGCTTCGTGTAGGAGGTCGTTTGGGCCAGGCGAACATTGAGTTGGACCATGCTCACCCTATTATACTTCCAAAAGAAAGCCATTTTGTACAATTGTTAGTGAGATTTCTTCACTTGCGAAACCTACATGCACGTCCTCATTTATTGTTGGCGATTTTAAGGCACAAATACTGGATTTTGTCGGCTCGATCTATCGTTCGAAAAACATTCCGAAATTGTAATATTTGCTTTAGGATTAAGCCAAAGCCAGTTGTGCCATTAATGGAGATCTACCTTTCTATCGCATAACTGAAACTAAGGCTTTTGCTCGAACTGGTGTAGACTATGCCGGTCCTTGGTCGATCAGTTTGGGTCGTCGCAGAAAGCCAATTGTTCAAAAGGCATATATTTGTTTGTTTATTTGTCTTGCCACCAAAGCCATCCACTTAGAGTTGGTCTCAGATTTGTCGACAGCGCCGTTTCTGGCAGCGTTCAAAAGATTTTTGTCAAGACGTGGTGTGTGTTTAGAGATGTATTCCGACTGCGGAACCAATTTTGTGGGTTCTAAGCGGGAACTGGACGAATTGGCGAATCTACATGCGTCCTCGGATTTTCGAAACGCTCTGGTTGATGCATTAGACGAATATCGCATTAAGTGGAATGTTATCCCTCCCCGAGCTCCTCATTTTGGAGGGCTTTGGGAGTCTAATATTAAAAGCGTTAAGTCCCATTTATTCCGAGTAATCGGAGATCAACTATTGACATATAAGGAGATGAACACCTGTTTGGTACAAATTGAAGCGTTGTTGAATTCGATACCTCTCTGTTCGTTGAGCGAAGACCCGGCAGAACCACTCGCGTTGACTCCCGCGCATTTCCTCACGCTAACACCTTTGAAATCCTTACCCGCGAGTGATTTAGAAACTATTCCTCAGTCGAGACTATCTCGGTTTCAATTGTTGGACAAAATCGTGCAATCCTTCTGGTCTAGGTGGAGTCGAGAATATCTCCATGAACTTCAGGTTCGAACGAAGTGGATTAAACCGACGCCATCTTTGGAAGTAGGTACTTTAGTGGTTGTAAACCACACTCCCATGCCTCCATTACAATGGCCTCTAGGTAGGATCGAAGAGGTTTATCCGGATAAGGACGGAACCGTACGAGTCGCATTAGTGCGCATGAAGAACGGTTTATATAAGAGGCCCGTGGTGAAATTGTGTCCACTGCCCTCCCAATAGTCGTAACTATAACCGGGGGGTAGGAGGCACCCAGTAATTGTGTCTAGGGATTTATGAACCCTCCCCTTACTTCAGTTACTTGCACATAGGGTAAATATTTACCCAGGTTATAGTTTGATTGATTTTGTTTTGTTTAGTTGAAAGACTTATGATATTCAATTTGGTTTCGTTTTTTTTTGGTTTTGTCTCCTTTAGGATGGATATGATTTAAATTGTATTTGGGTTAGCCTCGGAGTCTGACCGTCTTACGCGGTAGTTGTTGGCGCTGAAGTCGGTGGCTTCAGGGGCGGGGGGATGTTCGAGGCAATTAATATTTATTTGATTAATGAATTAGAAATGCATATTGTCGGCCGTCCGGTGTCGCGCTCTATGCACTTTTAGTTTAACTACGTTTTTTTTGTTGTTGAGAGCGCCCGAAAAAAGGACGTTCGTGGCCATCGCGAATGAGAGTGTGTTTGGCTCTGTTCCGAAGACGAACAACGCGGTTTATATTTTGTTATAATTACGCGAATTTAGTTTGCTCGCAAATCTCGATTATTGAGTGGGTAGAGTTTTGGGTTTGGCATTCTGAGTCCGCAGAGGAGGAGCGGGACCACGTGGTTGACGCCGTTTTTTCAAAGGAACTGCACCCTACGGTATTCGGCGATCCCATCCTCAAACTCCTCCTCAATTTATCGTCCTCCTTTATTTCCCCGAATAATGCCAGTTACGGTTGGATCCGGAGAATTCCGGCGTGGAAACCAGGTGAGTGGTTTTTTTTATATTTTCGTCCAACGGAAACCGGGAAGTGCGTTCCTTGGCGGATTCAGAAGGTTTCGATTGTGTGTCCAAAATTACAGTCCATTGATAACAGTGAATGTGCCGCCGCCGACGCAGTCTCTAGCAGTCCAGCCTCCACCAAAGGAGGAATCGCCGGGGCCGTGCAGCTACGTGGCCACATCACCGAAGACGCCGCCGTCAAAGAGGGCCGCACCGGGGCCGTCCGACCTGAAAATCACTGTCTTCAGAGCCACACGGAAGCCCGACGTCGTTGCCAGCAGCCGACGCCTGAAGAAGCGCCGCCCACTAATTCAGCCCGTCCACAGACGTACAAGATGCCACACCAGTTACAGGCGCCGCCCTCCTGATGTCATCTGCAGACGCCACCACAGACGCCGTGTCTGCCCAAGACGCCGCAAGCACCGATCGCCCGTCCACGGGCGGTAAAACCGGGCAACCGCGACCACCACCACGATTATGGACCCGTGAATCGTAACCGCGAGTGACCGCGACCGCGACCGCGACCTATGACAATTTAGACTTGTTAGTTCCCCGCGAAAAGACGCATCTAGTGTAAGTGACCTCATGAACGCTTCAGTGCGCCATGAACATTCGAACAATCCACCTCCGCCTGACGCCACGCAGGCTGCACCAAGGTACTTGTCGTGACGCCGCCCCCGACCAGTTGAGTGTACACGTGGAAAACCGTTCCAAAATACGAAGGCGTCGCATCCAGCACCGCCCACAACACCAGCCCAGAAAATCACCTACAACCACCCGCCTGCATGTGGAAACATATGCAGTGGCGCCCAGCAATCCGATTAACAACATCAAACCAGAACACCTCCAGCTCCAGTCGCCGAGTGCTCTGCCCCGGCCGATGCACTAGCCGCCCTAAGGACTGAAGAGACAGACCGAACGTCTTGGTACCCGCCGTGCCAGTACACATCAGGATGAAAGCTCATCCCCGGCCGAACCAGACGTGACTGCTCCTAGGATGCCGCCCACCCCAGGCATCCAGTGATGCCGAGATCCGGTGTGGGATGTCCGAATCTGTTCACACCTCACCCTCGGATCTCCAAGGACCAGTGTCGCGGCCAGCATCCTAGGACCCAGGCATCCAGCGATGCCGAGAACCGGTGTCGAGATGTCCGAATCCCCTCGCACCACAACCACGAAAGGATCTCCACAAGGACCAGAGTCCTGACCAGCGTAGAGAGCAGCCAGTGCTGCCTCCCCAAGACGCCCAACAGCAGTTCCCAGTAGAACTTGGGTGTAGGACGCCCGAATCTCCCTCACACCTAAACCTCGGAAGGATCCACCCCAGTAATGACATACCCTCGATGTCGACTTCAACTGGCAGCCATCGTTTGTACATACTTTCTACGCTCTTCAAAATTCTCTCGTTTTCCGGGGCCATTTGTTATCGGCGCTTAGTTTATCTACGCGTCTTAACAAATGCGTAATTATCTTAATTTGCATTTTATGAGCTAACCATTGCTCCTTTTCAATATTAACATATATTCCGCATTATTGAAATTTCCAGACGAGATAATTTTAGAAGAAGTACAGCTGCCAGTAACAACACAATGAAGATGTGCCTGTACCCGCTGTGCGCCGATTTACCGAGGGCGTTGTTAAGACCGTTTTCGCAGAACCATTAGTGGAAATGTGCAGCTGCCAGGACAATACAATGGGCTGTCGATCCGCCTTCTGATGCCTACGCACAGTGGTTCCAAATGCCGAAAAGGTGGCCAAAACGTCCTAAAATCCATCTTTTATTTAGGGACTTTTTCGGGTCTAGTTATGTAGGTTGGTATCTGACCTAATAGAAACCGCGCTTCATAACCCTCAGACTTGCACGTGGCGCTCTCGACGCGCATTGTTATCCAAGCGCCGTGCGTGCAAGGGCTGAGCGCTCTGTAGCCTCGCACCAAGTTTTTTGTGTAACAGTGCCCTGGGTCGGAAGAAAATGACCACATTTAATGAAAGTGAGTACATATAAACGTTTTTATGTGTTTACCGAAAATTTTCTGTCGTATTTAGAAAATTTAACATGTAGAATACGTTTTTTCAAGTTTCAGTTACGAATTATAATCTTTAACATTAGATAATTCCGAAGTCCCGCGGAACCCCACTCTCTAACTATTTGTCCAGTATAGTTCAACTATTTTATTATTAGGTTCACGTCTCAAAAGTTGCACAAGTTTGCCCGATTTTGTTTATTTTATTATTTTCTAAAAAAGCGCAAAATTACTCCAAGTGTCATAACAGTACATACTTTACAAATCAATGCTACTTTTTTGTTAAAATAATTACATTTAAGGAATAAATTAGTAAAAATAAAGATTAACAATTAATGATTAACAATTAATAATAATCGTATAACTGCATTACAATTAGAAAAATTGCAATTAAATTGAAATAGTGTGAAACAAAAATAATGAATTTAATTGTTTATTACAGAGATTAAATTCCAAACAGCGTTTCGTTTTTATGAATATACGGGGACAAAAACAGATGTTTTGTTAGTTTTTAATGTTTCTTTTTCATGAATATACAGGGACCAAAATTTTTTTTTAAATGTATTATTGAAATGTTTATCAGACAATATTCTACTTAATGTTTTTATTAACTATAATTAATAAATACATAATACTTCAATAATAATTCAACATTGAAATCATTTTCAGATAAATGTGCACAGCCAATGTCTTTGAAAAGACGGAAAATTTTCGACTTAATAAAAAACTCTCTTTCGAAAGAAAACGAGGTGCTGATTTACTTGGTTGAAAAACATCTGGAAAAGGAAATCGGAAAACCGTTCAATTTGTCTGCCAATGGGAAAGCTGTGTTCCGGAAACTTTTTCATAAAATGCGAACAGGTTTCGAAAAAAGCCATAGGATGCTGGACAGGTATTTGGCCGCGAATGCAACGTGGCTGGAAGTGGATGTCGAGCTACAAGAAGATTCAAGAAAACCTCTGCAACGTAAGCCTTGTCAATAACATATACATTATAAATTAATTCGATATCAATAATATGTATAATCAAATTGGTCTTATTTTTATTTTTACAGTGCCTCCTGAGGGCGCAACAGCATCTACGAGTAAAGCTGAGGATACACCTGAACGTGGTTCAGGGGGACGTCCATCTCTAAGTTTCGGAGCTCCCAGTGAAAGATCAAAAAGGAGGAGAACGCAGACCATGCGAGCCGAACACGAAATCGACGAGTTGGCATACGCGTTGCAAATGAGTTTACGCGAATGTGGGAACGTGGATGCAGCAAAGCTGGTGGAGGATATTGCTGAAGGAAGTCCAACCACAGCAACGAGGTATAGGGATTCTTTCACTGCGAAACGCGAGAAACCATTGACCAAAGATGAGGCTCTATCGCTCCTTATCGAGGGTAGATTGTCGAAGAATATGTTTAACACGATTAGAGCTGCGGGCATAAGTCATAATTGTTCATTATTTCCGTCTTACAAGAACGTTTTAGAAAGATTGTTATCCCCCGGCTGTAGATATGCGCATCACAGAAACTTCTGCTGAAGTGAAACTTCAAGCACTGCTTGACCAGACGGTGGAAAGAATTTTGCGGGTCCAAACAGATGTGATTTCTAGCCTCCTCGATAGGGCGTACGATGTAGATTTGATTTGTAAGTGGGGGTGCGACGGAACTTCGGGACAGAGCACTTTCAAGCAAAAATTCGATGACGATGCTGAAGGCACCAAAACCGACGCAAATTTATTTTTTGTTTCCATCGTGCCGCTTCAGATTTTGGCTGTTGAGAAGTCTACACAGAAAGAAATCGTCATTTGGAAGAATCCGCGTCCTTCATCTCCTCGATATTGTCGGCCATTAAAAATCGAATTTTTGCACGAAACTGCTGAGTCTACGAGACTTATAGTCAATGACGTTAAGGACCAAGAGCGTAATTTGAAACCTTACCAAACTATTGGCGGAAAGGAAGTGAATGTTGCATACAAAGTGATGCTCACCATGATCGATGGCAAAGTTTGCAACTCACTGACTTGCACATCATCAAGTCAGAGATGCTACCTTTGCGACTGCACTTCCAAACAATTCAACAATATCGATGACATCTTACGAAAACCCATAAAAGAATAGCATTTGCAATTTGGGATATCCAGTTTGCATGCTTGGATTCGATTTTTTGAGTGCCTTCTGCACATTTCATACAGGCTGGATGTGAAGAAGTGGCAAAGTCGCGGGGATGACAAAGCAAAGGTCGAAAGTCGTAAAAAAAAACGTTCAAAAAGGTTTCCGTCAAAAGTTGGGGCTCTTGATAGATATGCCGAAACAGGGCTATGGCAATACGATTGACGGGAACACCGCGCGCCGTTTTCATTGATTAAAAGATTTCACGTGATCTTACAAGTTCTTTCTTGCGGCTTTGACATCGATACTCCCATGTACGAGGCTTATTGTATCGGAACAGCTCGTCTCTATGTACAGCTGTATCCGTGGTTTTGTATGCCAACTACGGTGCACAAGATTTTACTACACAGCAGCAAGATTCTTGAGTCTTCAATTCTACCAATTGGACAAATGTCTGAAGAAGCTCAAGAATCTTGCAATAAATTTATAAAACAGTATCGGCAGGATTTCGCGCGAAAATGTAGCCACACTAAAACTATGGAGGACGTGTTCCAGAGGCTTTTGGTAGCCTCGGATCCTGTTATTTCGAGCATCCGAAAATTGCCGTTGAAAAAGCTCAAAGCGTTAGACACTGAAGCTGTAAGTCTGTTGAAAACGCCGAGCCGTGAAGCGCAAAGCAGCGACGACGATTCTGCGCACTCGTCCGACGACGAATATTAATGTAAACTAGCAATAAGGAATATAAACGAGATTTTATACAAATATGAGCATTTTTTAAATGTTTTCCACCATATTGAATCCGCCATTTTGTTTTCTTTTTAATTTTGTGTAAAGATTCGTAATCAGCGAGGTCAGAATACCCTATGTACGAAATATCATACAAATATGACTTTTTTTCATTTTTGTCCACCATGTTGGGTCCGCCATTTTGTTTTTTTAAAATTTCGTGTAAAGATTCTTCATAAGCGACATCAAAATACCTTATATACGAAGTTTCATGAACATAAGACCTTTTTTTGTATTTTGGTCCGCCATATTGGATCCGCCATTTTGTTATTTTTAATTTTGAGAACAGATTTGTATTAAGCGACCTCAAAATGCCCTTCATACGAAATTTCACACAATTTGAATGACGTCTTCAGGTTTTGGCCACCTTTTCGGCATTTGGAACCACTGTGCTACGTGACAAAATCGGTTCGAACCCAAATTGTTCTTGGAAGAGCAATTTGCCAGTTCGAACACGAGTGCCAACCTCGGCGCTCCTGTCACACCCTACCACCACCACCACCCGTAACCCGGAGAAGAGTAAGGCGAGCGCCCCGTAAAAGGCTGTGGAGAGCTCCCCAGACAAGCAGACGAAAAGCAATCGGTCGACTCAGAACATCTACAACAATCAGTCAGCCAACACCACCGTCCGAACATCAACGACCACGCCGCCGCCGCTGCCTTCTTCGCCGCTGCCTTCTTTGCCGCCGCCGCCTTCTTCGCCGCCACCGTATTCTTCGAACCAGTGCTTCGTGAACATTGAGTGTTGGTGACTATTGTTTTGTGACTGTTTATTTTTCGTGACCGTTTCTTTCTGTGACATTATTTATTGACATTTTCCGTGTACATATTTTATTTTTTTTAACTTTGAACATTTTTCTCTGTAACTCCGTGTGTAAATAATAGCGATTGTTATCGCACCAATGAGACTATTTCTGCCTCCACCCCATCCTTCGTGTTTCTTGTGCTGTGTCTCATAGCTACACCGACTCCAAGAGCTAGCTGGAGGTCAACGAGGGCGGTTTTCACCCCGCGCAGCGCACCCCCCGTGGCAGGGTGCCTTCTAGGCATTACAGACTCGTCTCCGCAAGTGTACTGATGCTGGAGGAGACTATTTTGGAGAATTTTAAGCATTTGTTCCGGTACGATCAATACATATATTTTTCCCAGAAAATGCGCATTACTTTTATAATGGTCCCTGTAAAGCAAGGTGGGCACGCACCACCATACACCAGGACACAATACGAGCACTTAATAAAAAGGTTACTCAATATTGTATAAATCTATCAACAACAAACCTGAAAATACTAACTGGCATGCTAACAGGACACTTTCAGCTAAACAAACACCTTCATACGATGGTAGTTTTGACAAATACTTTTTGTGGAGGCAGTAACGAGGAAGCAGAGTCGGCATAACATGTCCTATGTCACTGTCCCGCTTTATCTGATACAAGGAAAATCCTGTTGGTGACGTCATAGCCAAGACCCGCCGACCTGGGAGGCTTGTTCCCCAGCAAGATCCTAAACTTTATAAAAAGCAAATTAGAAACAACTTTACTTGTTGCAGAAAGCATTAGATAAATACAAGAAAACGAAATGTAGCCTGAATATATGAATATTCAACCTGTTCGTTAATCTGCAAAGCAAAAAATTAAGTCTTACTAAACCAATGTTATTATCTAGTAGTACTAGTAATAACATGCCAATTTCTTTTGTATCATTCAATATCCGGCGTGGCACTAGCCAGGGAAGTAGTTGTTTCAATAAGTTATTTGTTTATAGTCTTAGTAAGACTTATTTTTTTGCTTGCAGATTAACGAACAGGTTGAATATTCATATATTCAGGCTACATTTCGTTTTCTTGACTTTCCTTGACTCTCCCACTCAAAATAGAGGTGTATAATGGGCATACAAGGGCCTACATACCGTGACCCTCCCTTGATCTGAATCTGAAACCGAATCTCTTAGGTTTTTGAGACACTCGTCGACTACCAATATTCCATTTAATTAAGGAACAATCATACGACAATACATTTCCAATAGGGATGATATGATTTTGAAGTGACATTTCGGCCATTTGTAATATGTCATGATCTGTCATTTATTTTTCATTGTATTCAGTAGTGTTTACAATTTCATCATGGAGAGATATACGCAAGAACAACGTTTACAAATTATTCAGTTTTATTATCAAAATAATCGTTCTCCAATTGCAACTTTTCGTGCGCTTTTGCCACTTTATGGTCGTAATAATCGTCCAAGTGTGCTCGCTATTCGTCGAATTGTTGAAAATTTTGAGCGTACATTTTCTCTACATAATGTTAAAGTACCAATAAGACAAAAAACCGCTCGAAGTAATGCAAATATTGCTGCCGTTCAGGCAAGTGTTGCTAAAGACCGCAATTTGTCGATTCCAAGACGTTCTCAACAATTGTCTCAAACCACAACCTGGCGGATTTTGAAAAAGGTTTTGGGTTTGCATCCGTATAAAATTGTTCTCACTCAAGAACTGAAGCCTTTGGACCACCGTAAACGTCGTGAATTTGCTGATTTTGCCTTGGAACAACTAGAAAACGATAACGTTTTTTAAGAAAATCATCTTCTAAGATGAGGCTCACTTTCATCTGAGTGGCGCGGTAAATAAACAAAACTGTCGATTCTGGTGCGAAGAAAATCCACAAATTATTCAAGAAAAACCATTACATTCACCTAAATTGACAGTTTGGTATGGTTTTTGGTCTGGTGGAATCATCGGTCCGTACTTCTTTCGAAATGAAGCTGGTAACACCGTTACTGTCAATGGAGAGCGGTATAGATCGATGCTAACCAACTTTTTATGGCCGAAATTGGAAGAAGTTGATCTTGACAACATTTGGTTCCAGAAAGACGGGGCTACGTGCCACACAGCAAATGCAACAATTGAATTATTGCGAGAAAAGTTTGGAGATTCGATTATTTCAAGAAATTGTGATATTGACTGGCCTCCAAGAAGTTGTGATTTAACACCATTAGACTATTTCTTGTGGGGTTATTTGAAGTCATTGGTCATTCGAAATAAACCAGACTCTCTTCAAGCTTTACAAGTCAATATTGAACGTGCCATTCATGACATACGACTTGATTTAGTGGAAAAAGTGCTCGAAAATTGGGTTCTTCGAATTCGTTCCTGCAGAAGAAGTCGTGGAGGCCATTTGAATGACGTTTTATTTAGAACTTAATTGTATCGATTGTACTTCACATTAAATAAAAAAACATTTGAATTTCCTTAACAATAAGTGTGTTTATTTTAAAGAAATCATGTCACTCTTATTGGAAAACCTTATAGTTATTTATAACTGCACGAATGACTTCAATGTTCAGTTTCTGGTGTACAGTTAACCGGTACTACACCGGATGAGTTTCACGTATTCAAAATTGCAAATTAAACAACTTTTTCGTAATTTAATCAACTTTGAAGGAGATTATGAAGTCGCATCAGGTCGTGATTAATAAAGTAGACGGGTCGGTTTATATGCATGTCTGGTGGTAAACTGTTGCGAAGTGAGTATTTATTCATGGCGTGCGGCCGCAAATTAAAATTCACCGTGCCGGCCAACTTTTTGTCGAACGCGAAAATTTACGCCAGTGGGGGCTTTCGTGTACCCGCGGTGGAACTTTGAATTAACAAGTTGCAGGGTGCCGGCACAGGATAGCGGCGAAACGGGGGTGGAAAGGTAGAGCGCGTCGGCTAATTTCTAATTTTCAACACAATGCGGAGCAATATTTCCAGCAGGAAGAATTGGAAAAAAGGGAATTGGATGCGCTGCATGCGTCGCTAGAGATTTATATTTTTCATATGATTGTTTCATGTAATCATACATGACACATGAATAATGGATAGACTTTAGGAAGTCTGCTTGATATTTAACAGTTTCCAGGCATTTATATGTTAAATTATTATGCCTTTTATATAATTTTTAACATCGACAAATCGAAACATGAAGCAGAAGACAATTTTATAGACGCAAGTCGGTTCCGTTGAATAGTACAAAAAAAACCTAGAAATTGAAGATGGAAGAACTCCTAATCAGCACATTGAACTACATAGAATACAGTTCATTGGATCAGCACTACACCCGGTGTACATTATGTTGCATAATCCCGCACTCAGAGTCTGCGCAAGCGATAACGTTACGATCACGTAAAACCATAATCAAATTAATAAAAACACACTCCTTTTATGCAATGTAATACCACGCAATACCAGACATGTTTTATTAAACACGAAACGCGTCCGTCGACACGAGCTACGAAACGGTAAAATCCTCACGCGTCAACAAAAAAAAAAACGAGCGAACGCGTGCGGAACACAAGACGCCCTCAGAATTTTAATAAAACCCCGACAAAAAAAGGTAGTTATATTTAAAAAAAATCAGAAAGACGTGTTGGGAAACAATAAAAAATTATGAGCATTGGCGGAAAATACCTTAATTTATGCACCAAGATACGAAAATTCAAGTTTTCCAGACCTTCAGAAGCAATGGCAAAGTGAGACGCCTGCAATTATTAGTGGGCTTTGTGTGCTCGGTGCTAGTAGTTGCAGATAATACCTTAGTGCTTTTTAACAGGAGGGGGACGGGGGTACGCCCCCCTAAAGGGACGCACAAGTAATTGTGTAATTAGGGAGGCGCCGAAAATATTAGAATGTTTTAAATTTTTGTATCTTTACGGAGGTAAAGGGTACCTACGGTTAAGATAATCAAAATGCCTATCCCTAGACTTTTTAATTTACCCGATAACAGGGTGTTTTAGGGTGCAAAATTAAGGTCCCCATGGTCAGTGGGCCGACAACCTCCGCCGCCCGCTCGCGATTAAAAAATGTTTTTGTTTAAACATTCTTTTTTACTCGACAAACGAGTAATGAAAAATTCCGAAAAACCTACCCAAGTACCTATTTGACCAATGTCATTCAAGATCATTTAGACCCTAAAAAATTCCAAAAGTGTTTAAATCTGTTTTTAACCTACAGGACCCCCTTGTACCCGGTTTTTTACATTTGCTTCATTTTTACACCGTAAAAATATATTAAAATATGTATCAAGACATATTCATATTATGCCGCGACATCTTAAAAAATCGATGTTCAACTTTTTTAAGGGTTTTTACCATTTTTAGTGGAATTATGTGAAAATATGTCAACATTTTCGCGCAACAGGCGAAAGCTTTTCAAAAAGCTGATATTTTGGTTTTCATTTCAACTTTGTAACATAAATATTCGCAGGGATATCACATTTTAAAATTTTCAGGACATTTCGTTTCAGGCATCAAAACAATGACAAACTTTTGTTTTTCACTAAAAAAATCACCAATTACTGTTTTATAAGGCGTTTTCATCGAAAATAAAGGAATTTAAATTTTTCTTTATTTTCCCGCTTTAAGTAGAATAAAAATTCAAACATTAAAATATAGGCAAACTAAAACTACTCATTAGATCTTGTTGTAAATTTTAGGGATATCTTGAATAGTTATTCAGAACTATCTCTGAGAATTTCACAAAAAATCATTGTCTTTATTATTCTAGGATTTATATTATATTATAGTGTCATTCTGAAGTTGTGCGTTTCTTAAGCGATAAAAAAAATTTAAAAACAATTGCCACACACTTATATATACTCAAAATTATTTCTACTTTATGGTTTTGTAAAAATCAGAAAATACCCTGTAACTAGATTCCGAGATAATTGCATGAGAACAGAGTATAGTGCCATTCTGAAGTTGTGCATTTTTTCGAGCGATAAAAAAAATATAAAAACAATTGCCACGAACTTGAAAATTTCAAAATATACTCAAAATTAATTCTATTTTATGGTTTTGTAAAAATCAGAAAATACCCTTTAACTGGATTCCGAGATAATTACACGAGAACAGAGTATAGTGCCATTCTGAAATTGTGTATTTTTTCGAGCGATAAAAAAATATAAAAACAATTGCCACGAACTTGAAATTTTCAAAATATACTCAAAATTAATTCTGTTTTATGGTTTTGTAAAAATAAAAAATACCCTTTTACTAGATTCCGAGATAATTGCATGAGAACAGAGTATAGTGCCATTCTGAAGTTGAGCATTTTTTCGAGCGATAAAAAATATATAAAAACAATTGCCACGAACTTGAAATTTTCAAAATATACTCAAAATTAATTCTACTTTATGGTTTTGTACAAATCAAAAAATACCCTTTTACTAGATTCCGAGATAATTGCATGAGAACAGAGTATAGTGCCATTCTGAAGTTGTGCATTTTTTCGAGCGATAAAAAAAATATAAAAACAATTGCCACGAACTTGAAAATTTCAGAATATACTCAAAATTAATTCTATTTTATGGTTTTGTAAAAATCAGAAAATACCCTTTAACTGGATTCCGAGATAATTACACAAGAACAGATAGTGCCATTCTGAAGTTGTGCATTTTTTCGAGCGATAAAAAATATATAAAAACAATTGCCACGAACTTGAAATTTTCAAAATTTACTCAAAATTAATTCTACTTTATGGTTTTGTAAAAATCAGAAAATACACTTTAACTAGATTCCGAGATAATTGCATGAGAACAGAGTATAGTGCCATTCTGAAGTTGTGCATTTTTACGAGTGATAAAAAATATATAAAAACAATTGCCACGAACTTGAAATTTTCAAAATATACTCAAAATTAATTCTGTTTTATGGTTTTGTAAAAATTAAAAATACCCTTTTACTAGATTCCGAGATAATTGCATGAGGACAGAGTATACTGCCATTCTGAAGTTGAGCATTTTTTCGAGCGATCAAAAAATATAAAAACAATTGCCACAAACCAGAAATTTTCAAAATATACTCAAAATTAATTATATTTTATGGTTTTGTAAAAATCAGAAAATACCCTTTAACTGGATTCCGAGATAATTGCATGAGAACACAGTATAGTGCCATTCTGAAGTTGAGCATTTTTTCGAGCGATAAAAAAATATAAAAACAATTGCCACAAACCAGAAATTTTCAAAATACACTCAAAATTAATTCTATTTTATCGTTTTGTAAAAATCAGAAAATACCCTTTAACTGGATTCCGAGATAATTGCATGAGAACAGAGTATAGTGCCATTCTAAAGTTGTGCATTTTTTCGAGCCATAAAAAATATATAAAAACAATTGCCACGAACTTGAAATTTTCAAAATATACTCAAAATTAATTCTGTTTTATGGTTTTGTAAAAATTAAAAATACCCTTTTACTAGATTCCGAGATAATTGCATGAGAACAGAGTATACTGCCATTCTGAAGTTGAGCATTTTTTCGAGCGATAAAAAAAATATAAAAACAATTGCCACGAACTTGAAATTTTCAAAATATACTCAAAATTAATTCTGTTTTATGGTTTTGTAAAAATAAAAAATACCTTTTTACTAGATTCCGAGATAATTGCATGAGAACAGAGTATAGTGCCATTCTGAAGTTGAGCATTTTTTCGAGCGATAAAAAATATATAAAAACAATTGCCACGAACTTGAAATTTTCAAAATATACTCAAAATTAATTCTGTTTTATGGTTTTGTAAAAATAAAAAATACCCTTTTACTAGATTCCGAGATAATTGCATGAGAACAGAGTATAGTGCCATTCTGAAGTTGTGCATTTTTTCGAGCGATAAAAAAAATATAAAAACAATTGCCACGAACTTGACAATTTCAAAATATACTCAAAATTAATTCTGTTTTATGGTTTTGTAAAAATAAAAAATACCCTTTTACTAGATTCCGAGATAATTGCATGAGAACAGAGTATAGTGCCATTCTGAAGTTGTGCATTTTTTCGAGCGATAAAAAAATATAAAAACAATTGCCACGAACTTGACAATTTCAAAATATACTCAAAATTAATTCTGTTTTATGGTTTTGTAAAAATAAAAAATACCCTTTTACTAGATTCCGAGATAATTGCATGAGAACAGAGTATAGTGCCATTCTGAAGTTGAGCATTTTTTCGAGCGATAAAAAATATATAAAAACAATTGCCACGAACTTGAAATTTTCAAAATATACTCAAAATTAATTCTGTTTTATGTTTTTGTAAAAATAAAAAATACCCTTTTACTAGATTCCGAGATAATTGCATGAGAACAGAGTATACTGCCATTCTGAAGTTGAGCATTTTTTCGAGCGATAAAAAAATATAAAAACAATTGCCACAAACCAGAAATTTTCAAAATATACTCAAAATTAATTATATTTTATGGTTTTGTAAAAATCAGAAAATACCCTTTAACTGGATTCCGAGATAATTGCATGAGAACACAGTATAGTGCCATTCTGAAGTTGTGCATTTTTTCGAGCGATAAAAAAATATAAAAACAATTGCCACAAACTTGAAATTTTCAAAATATACTCAAAAAGAATTCGGTTTTATGGTTTTGTAAAAATTAAAAATACCCTTTTACTAGATTCCGAGATAATTGCATGAGGACAGAGTATACTGCCATTCTGAAGTTGAGCATTTTTTCGAGCGATAAAAAAATATAAAAACAATTGCCACAAACCAGAAATTTTCAAAATATACTCAAAATTAATTATATTTTATGGTTTTGTAAAAATCAGAAAATACCCTTTGACTGGATTCCGAGATAATTGCATGAGAACACAGTATAGTGCCATTCTGAAGTTGAGCATTTTTTCGAGCGATAAAAAAATATAAAAACAATTGCCACAAACCAGAAATTTTCAAAATATACTCAAAATTAATTATATTTTATGGTTTTGTAAAAATCAGAAAATACCCTTTAACTGGATTCCGAGATAATTGCATGAGAACACAGTATGGTGCCAATCTGAAGTTGTGCATTTTTTCGAGCGATAAAAAAATATAAAAACAATTGCCACAAACCAGAAATTTTCAAAATATACTCAAAATTAATTATATTTTATGGTTTTGTAAAAATCAGAAAATACCCTTTAACTGGATTCCGAGATAATTGCATGAGAACACAGTATAGTGCCATTCTGAAGTTGTGCATTTTTTCGAGCGATAAAAAAATATAAAAACAATTGCCACAAACCAGAAATTTTCAAAATATACTCAAAATTAATTATATTTTATGGTTTTGTAAAAATCAGAAAATACCCTTTAACTGGATTCCGAGATAATTGCATGAGAACACAGTATAGTGCCATTCTGAAGTTGAGCATTTTTTCGAGCGATAAAAAAATATAAAAACAATTGCCACAAACCAGAAATTTTCAAAATATACTCAAAATTAATTATATTTTATGGTTTTGTAAAAATCAGAAAATACCCTTTAACTGGATTCCGAGATAATTGCATGAGAACACAGTATAGTGCCATTCGGAAGTTGTGCATTTTTTCGAGCGATAAATAAATATAAAAACAATTGCCACAAACCAGAAATTTTCTAAATATACTCAAAATTATTTATATTTTATGGTTTTGTAAAAATCAGAAAATACCCTTTAACTGGATTCCGAGATAATTGCATGAGAACACAGTATAGTGCCATTCTGAAGTTGAGCATTTTTTCGAGCGATAAAAAAATATAAAAACAATTGCCACAAACCAGAAATTTTCAAAATATACTCAAAATTAATTATATTTTATGGTTTTGTAAAAATCAGAAAATACCCTTTAACTGGATTCCGAGATAATTGCATGAGAACACAGTATGGTGCCAATCTGAAGTTGTGCATTTTTTCGAGCGATAAAAAAATATAAAAACAATTGCCACAAACCAGAAATTTTCAAAATATACTCAAAATTAATTATATTTTATGGTTTTGTAAAAATCAGAAAATACCCTTTAACTGGATTCCGAGATAATTGCATGAGAACACAGTATAGTGCCATTCTGAAGTTGAGCATTTTTTCGAGCGATAAAAAAATATAAAAACAATTGCCACAAACCAGAAATTTTCAAAATATACTCAAAATTAATTCTATTTTATGGTTTTGTAAAAATCAGAAAATACACTTTAACTGGATTCCGAGATAATTGCATGAGAACACAGTATAGTGCCATTCTGAAGTTGTGCATTTTTTCGAGCGATAAAAAAATATAAAAACAATTGCCACAAACTTGAAATTTTCAAAATATACTCAAAAAGAATTCGGTTTTATGGTTTTGTAAAAATTAAAAATACCCTTTTACTAGATTCCGAGATAATTGCATGAGGACAGAGTATACTGCCATTCTGAAGTTGAGCATTTTTTCGAGCGATAAAAAAATATAAAAACAATTGCCACAAACCAGAAATTTTCAAAATATACTCAAAATTAATTCTATTTTATGGTTTTGTAAAAATCAGAAAATACCCTTTAACTGGATTCCGAGATAATTGCATGAGAACACAGTATAGTGCCATTCTGAAGTTGTGCATTTTTTCGAACGATAAAAAAATATAAAAACAATTGCCACGAACTTGAAAATTTCAAAATATACTCAAAATTAATTCTGTTTTATGTTTTTGTAAAAATAAAAAATACCCTTTTACTAGATTCCGAGATAATTGCATGAGAACAGAGTATACTGCCATTCTGAAGTTGAGCATTTTTTCGAGCGATAAAAAAATATAAAAACAATTGCCACAAACTTGAAATTTTCAAAATATACTCAAAAAGAATTCGGTTTTATGGTTTTGTAAAAATTAAAAATACCCTTTTACTAGATTCCGAGATAATTGCATGAGGACAGAGTATACTGCCATTCTGAAGTTGAGCATTTTTTCGAGCGATAAAAAAATATAAAAACAATTGCCACAAACCAGAAATTTTCAAAATATACTCAAAATTAATTCTATTTTATGGTTTTGTAAAAATCAGAAAATACACTTTAACTGGATTCCGAGATAATTGCATGAGAACACAGTATAGTGCCATTCTGAAGTTGTGCATTTTTTCGAGCGATAAAAAAATATAAAAACAATTGCCACAAACTTGAAATTTTCAAAATATACTCAAAAAGAATTCGGTTTTATGGTTTTGTAAAAATTAAAAATACCCTTTTACTAGATTCCGAGATAATTGCATGAGGACAGAGTATACTGCCATTCTGAAGTTGAGCATTTTTTCGAGCGATAAAAAAATATAAAAACAATTGCCACAAACCAGAAATTTTCAAAATATACTCAAAATTAATTCTATTTTATGGTTTTGTAAAAATCAGAAAATACCCTTTAACTGGATTCCGAGATAATTGCATGAGAACACAGTATAGTGCCATTCTGAAGTTGTGCATTTTTTCGAACGATAAAAAAATATAAAAACAATTGCCACGAACTTGAAAATTTCAAAATATACTCAAAATTAATTCTGTTTTATGTTTTTGTAAAAATAAAAAATACCCTTTTACTAGATTCCGAGATAATTGCATGAGAACAGAGTATACTGCCATTCTGAAGTTGAGCATTTTTTCGAGCGATAAAAAAATATAAAAACAATTGCCACAAACTTGAAATTTTCAAAATATACTCAAAAAGAATTCGGTTTTATGGTTTTGTAAAAATTAAAAATACCCTTTTACTAGATTCCGAGATAATTGCATGAGGACAGAGTATACTGCCATTCTGAAGTTGAGCATTTTTTCGAGCGATAAAAAAATATAAAAACAATTGCCACAAACCAGAAATTTTCAAAATATACTCAAAATTAATTCTATTTTATGGTTCTGTAAAAATCAGAAAATACCCTTTAACTGGATTCCGAGATAATTGCATGAGAACACAGTATAGTGCCATTCTGAAGTTGTGCATTTTTTCGAACGATAAAAAAATATAAAAACAATTGCCACGAACTTGAAAATTTCAAAATATACTCAAAATTAATTCTGTTTTATGTTTTTGTAAAAATAAAAAATACCCTTTTACTAGATTCCGAGATAATTGCATGAGAACAGAGTATACTGCCATTCTGAAGTTGAGCATTTTTTCGAGCGATAAAAAAATATAAAAACAATTGCCACAAACCAGAAATTTTCAAAATATACTCAAAATTAATTATATTTTATGGTTTTGTAAAAATCAGAAAATACCCTTTAACTGGATTCCGAGATAATTGCATGAGAACACAGTATAGTGCCATTCTGAAGTTGTGCATTTTTTCGAGCGATAAAAAAATATAAAAACAATTGCCACAAACCAGAAATTTTCAAAATATACTCAAAATTAATTATATTTTATGGTTTTGTAAAAATCAGAAAATACCCTTTAACTGGATTCCGAGATAATTGCATGAGAACACAGTATGGTGCCAATCTGAAGTTGTGCATTTTTTCGAGCGATAAAAAAATATAAAAACAATTGCCACAAACCAGAAATTTTCAAAATATACTCAAAATTAATTATATTTTATGGTTTTGTAAAAATCAGAAAATACCCTTTAACTGGATTCCGAGATAATTGCATGAGAACACAGTATAGTGCCATTCTGAAGTTGTGCATTTTTTCGAGCGATAAAAAAATATAAAAACAATTGCCACAAACCAGAAATTTTCAAAATATACTCAAAATTAATTATATTTTATGGTTTTGTAAAAATCAGAAAATACCCTTTAACTGGATTCCGAGATAATTGCATGAGAACACAGTATAGTGCCATTCTGAAGTTGTGCATTTTTTCGAGCGATAAAAAAATATAAAAACAATTGCCACAAACCAGAAATTTTCAAAATATACTCAAAATTAATTATATTTTATGGTTTTGTAAAAATCAGAAAATACCCTTTAACTGGATTCCGAGATAATTGCATGAGAACACAGTATAGTGCCATTCTGAAGTTGTGCATTTTTTCGAGCGATAAAAAAATATAAAAACAATTGCCACAAACCAGAAATTTTCAAAATATACTCAAAATTAATTATATTTTATGGTTTTGTAAAAATCAGAAAATACCCTTTAACTGGATTCCGAGATAATTGCATGAGAACACAGTATAGTGCCATTCTGAAGTTGTGCATTTTTTCGAGCGATAAAAAAATATAAAAACAATTGCCACAAACCAGAAATTTTCAAAATATACTCAAAATTAATTATATTTTATGGTTTTGTAAAAATCAGAAAATACCCTTTAAGTGGATTCCGAGATAATTGCATGAGAACACAGTATAGTGCCATTCTGAAGTTGTGCATTTTTTCGAGCGATAAAAAAATATAAAAACAATTGCCACAAACCAGAAATTTTCAAAATATACTCAAAATTAATTATATTTTATGGTTTTGTAAAAATCAGAAAATACCCTTTAACTGGATTCCGAGATAATTGCATGAGAACACAGTATAGTGCCATTCTGAAGTTGTGCATTTTTTCGAGCGATAAAAAAATATAAAAACAATTGCCACAAACCAGAAATTTTCAAAATATACTCAAAATTAATTATATTTTATGGTTTTGTAAAAATCAGAAAATACCCTTTAACTGGATTCCGAGATAATTGCATGAGAACACAGTATGGTGCCAATCTGAAGTTGTGCATTTTTTCGAGCGATAAAAAAATATAAAAACAATTGCCACAAACCAGAAATTTTCAAAATATACTCAAAATTAATTATATTTTATGGTTTTGTAAAAATCAGAAAATACCCTTTAACTGGATTCCGAGATAATTGCATGGGAACACAGTATAGTGCCATTCTGAAGTTGTGCATTTTTTCGAGCGATAAAAAAAACATAAAAACAATTGCCACGAACGTGAAAATTTCAAAATATACTCAAAATTAATTCTATTTTATGGTTTTGTAAAAATCAGAAAATACCCTTTAACTGGATTCCGAGATAATTACACGAGAACAGAGTGTAGTGCCATTCTGAAATTGTGCATTTTTTCGAGCGATAAAAAAATATAAAAACAATTGCCACGAACTTGAAATTTTCAAAATATACTCAAAATTAATTATATTTTATGGTTTTGTAAAAATCAGAAAATACCCTTTAACTGGATTCCGAGATAATTACACGAGAACAGAGTGTAGTGCCATTCTGAAGTTGTGCATTTTTTCGAGCGATAAAAAAATATAAAAACAATTGCCACAAACCAGAAATTTTCAAAATATACTCAAAATTAATTATATTTTATGGTTTTGTAAAAATCAGAAAATACCCTTTAACTGGATTCCGAGATAATTGCATGAGAACACAGTATGGTGCCAATCTGAAGTTGTGCATTTTTTCGAGCGATAAAAAAATATAAAAACAATTGCCACAAACCAGAAATTTTCAAAATATACTCAAAATTAATTATATTTTATGGTTTTGTAAAAATCAGAAAATACCCTTTAACTGGATTCCGAGATAATTGCATGAGAACACAGTATAGTGCCATTCTGAAGTTGTGCATTTTTTCGAGCGATAAAAAAATATAAAAACAATTGCCACAAACCAGAAATTTTCAAAATATACTCAAAATTAATTATATTTTATGGTTTTGTAAAAATCAGAAAATACCCTTTAACTGGATTCCGAGATAATTGCATGAGAACACAGTATAGTGCTATTCTGAAGTTGAGCATTTTTTCGAGCGATAAAAAAAAGATAGAAACAATTGCCACGAACGTGAAAATTTCAAAATATACTCAAAATTAATTCTATTTTATGGTTTTGTAAAAATCAGAAAATACCCTTTAACTGGATTCCGAGATAATTACACGAGAACAGAGTGTAGTGCCATTCTGAAATTGTGCATTTTTTCGAGCGATAAAAAAATATAAAAACAATTGCCACGAACTTGAAATTTTCAAAATATACTCAAAATTAATTCTGTTTTATGGTTTTGTAAAAATAAAAAATACCCTTTTACTAGATTCCGAGATAATTGCATGAGAACAGAGTATAGTGCCATTCAGAAGTTGAGCATTTTTTCGAGCGATAAAAAATATATAAAAACAATTGCCACGAACTTGAAATTTTCAAAATATACTCAAAATTAATTCTACTTTATGGTTTTGTAAAAATCAGAAAATACCCTTTAACTAGATTCCGAGATAATTGCATGAGAACAGAGTTTAGTGCCATTCTGAAGTTGTGCATTTTTTCGAGCGATAAAAAAAATATAAAAACAATTGCCACGAACTTGAAATTTTCAAAATATACTCAAAATTAATTCTATTTTATGGTTTTGTAAAAATCAGAAAATACCGTTTAACTGGATTCCGAGATAATTACACGAGAACAGAGTATAGTGCCATTCTGAAGTTGTGCATTTTTTCGAGCGATAAAAAAAAATATAAAAACAATTGCCACGAACTTGAAATTTTCAAAATATACTCAAAATTAATTCTACTTTATGGTTTTGTAAAAATCAGAAAATACCCTTTAACTAGATTCCGAGATAATTGCATGAGAACAGAGTATAGTGTCATTCTGAAGTTGTGCATTTTTTCGAGCGATAAAAAAATATAAAAACAATTGCCACGAACTTGAAATTTTCAAAATATACTCAAAATTAATTGTATTTTATGGTTTTGTAAAAATCAGAAAATACCCTTTAACTAGATTCCGAGATAATTGCATGAGAACAGAGTATAGTGTCATTCTGAAGTTGTGCATTTTTTCGAGCGATAAAAAAATATAAAAACAATTGCCACGAACTTGAAATTTTCAAAATATACTCAAAATTAATTCTATTTTATGGTTTTGTAAAAATCAGAAAATACCGTTTAACTGGATTCCGAGATAATTACACGAGAACAGAGTATAGTGCCATTCTGAAGTTGTGCATTTTTTCGAGCGATAAAAAAAAATATAAAAACAATTGCCACGAACTTGAAATTTTCAAAATATACTCAAAATTAATTCTACTTTATGGTTTTGTAAAAATCAGAAAATACCCTTTAACTAGATTCCGAGATAATTGCATGAGAACAGAGTATAGTGTCATTCTGAAGTTGTGCATTTTTTCGAGCGATAAAAAAATATAAAAACAATTGCCACGAACTTGAAATTTTCAAAATATACTCAAAATTAATTCTATTTTATGGTTTTGTAAAAATCAGAAAATACCCTTTAACTAGATTCCGAGATAATTGCATGAGAACAGAGTATAGTGTCATTCTGAAGTTGTGCATTTTTTCGAGCGATAAAAAAATATAAAAACAATTGCCACGAACTTGAAATTTTCAAAATATACTCAAAATTAATTGTATTTTATGGTTTTGTAAGAATCAGAAAATACCCTTTGACTCGATTGCGAGATAATTGCATGAGAACAGAGTATAGTGTCATTCTGAAGTTGTGCATTTTTTCGAGCGATAAAAAAATATAAAAACAATTGCTACGAACTTGAAAATTTCAATAAATATTCAAAATTAATTTTACTTTATGGTTTTGTAAAAATCAGAAAATACCCTTTAACTAGATTCCGAGATAATTGCATGAGAACAGAGCATAGTGCCATTCTGAAGTTGTGCATTTTTTTCGAGCGATAAAACAAATATAAAAACAATTGCCACGAACTTGAAAATTTCAAAATATACTCAAAATTAATTCTACTTTATGGTTTTGTAAAAATCAGAAAATACCCTTTTAATCGGGACTGCGGGGAGCGGTTTGTCGATTACTTGTAAGAAAAACTCAGAGGCGGCCACGGTGCGGCTGCTCTAGTGCAGATGCATTCTTTGCACCCCCGCCAAGAACGGCCCAGCATATTAGCCGCGACTGGATTGTGGTCACAGTGAATGTCTGCCCCTAAATACGCAACACATGTAACATATCTGCGAAATCTTCTGTTGAGGATTATAACTCTGGTGCCTTTATTTATTAATTTAAATGTTTATTTTTAGATAATTTTTTATTTACTCACAGCATGATTACTTCAACAGGTACGCTTCGTGCATGCTTGTCTGTGCTGTAGCACACAATTATGATAACTAGGATAACAACTTGTACATTGGGTTGCCTACTACAGCTACTAACAATAACCAAGCCTTGTTTTAAATAAACCTACAGCTACCGACACAGTAATTATTAGTGTAAATAAGATTGTAACTACAGGTAATCCTATTAAAAACTCTACCAATCAGGTAACCCGTAACACTTATAATCACTCTAATTGGAAGTAATTAAACCAAGTCTTAAATGATTGATAAACTGTATACTGTGTTACATTAACGGGCAAAATTAATTATTTTATATATACAATATTTTTATCTTTACATTACAAAATTTTACTCTGTAAAAGGGCTATCGACCTGGTGGTCTTTCGTCAATATTTACATGCATTAATTTTTCAAATTTAACCAGATCAAAACCATATTACACTTTTACTATTGAAACAAAAATCGTGCGTGCCGAGGATAACAAAACCGAAACACTCGAGAGTGGATACGGCCGTGAAACGCGAACACGTAAATTAAACGAAAGTAAAGAACAGAATTCACCTTTACAATCACCCAAATTATAATTGTAATCTAGAAAAGCGAAAGCTCCATTGATTATTCCCAAAATAATTCCATTGATCACCTACGCAATTACAACCGGCGCTTTTAATGTCAAGGTTCCTAAATATAAATAAATAAACGAGGCGTTTGTTTACGAGGCGAAAAAAAACGATCGATACACGAACAATTCCTCAGCACGCGAGCATTTTATCACTTACCTTTATCTCGGAAAATCTGCTTGTATTTGGAAAGACTGTTTTGCTCCAGCCACTGATTGACTTCGTTGTTTTCTGCTTCGAGGGTTGACGCCCCTAACCACAGGCATACTTTTACGAGGAAGACTACTGATGTTACGGTTATGCAGCTTACTGTGACGATTTTAACACCGCGCGTCATAATAATTTAATTGTTGTTATTACATTTTTAATGTTTTCAACGCGTACCGCGACGAACTGACAACTGTGAGCCTTCAGCTGTCAACTGTCAGCGCGATTGTTTACCCATAACGTTCACGAAACGAAATGTGTGTTACCTTGAATTGCCATAATTTGAGATTGTTTAAATTATACATTAATTGGTTTGCATTGTGCTAGGTTTATAATTTTAATTATTGGTTAATACTTGTTTCCTCACGAACGAAGTTGCAGTGGTATTTATATTCACAATATGATAATATTAATTACATGATTTTACAAATAAATTAATTATTATGAATGTTATAATTGAAACATGAATTTATTACGAATAATTGCAAATATGGGTTCTAAGAATTGGCTATTATAGTTTTAGGCGCAATTTAGTAGTGTACGATAGGCAACCCAACTCACACGTACGGCGATTGCTAAATTTTCACCCAGAATTTGTTGGAGAGAAGTTTTGCGGCAAGGACGCGTTCGTCAGAATTTTCAACTGTCAATATGTTTATTCTCATTTACGTTGAATGTTGGTATTTGATGAACGCTACTTCGGCCATTTCGATTGCAGTGTTTTGTTTGTGTACTTTAATATAACTTAAATGAAGATATTTACACGAAAGCTTTCTTAGACGGACCTTACACGGTCAATCTGCCATCAGTTCAATCCAATTTTGTGATCCTGACATGATTGATGGTAGACTGATGGAACTTTACGAGCTATTAGACGTTCAATCCAAAACCGTCAATTTGGCATCAGTCTGCATGTTGAAGCCGTGAGGTACATACATACAAGTGGAAACTCAAAAATTTTCAAAAAGGTGTTATTGGTGTAATAATGGCATTGTCTATTAAAAAACGGATTAAAAGAAAAAAGTGGGTTAAGGATTGGCTGCTGAAACGAGAGAAATACACTCATTTGAATTTATCAAATGAAATACGATGTACGGTGGAAGAAGACTATAAAAATTATTATAGAATGAAGGAAGCCTGTTTTGACGAGCTGTTAGAGATGGTTAAGCCATATTTAACTAAGCAAGATACTTGCATGAGGAAATCCATATCTGCTGAAGAAAAACTAGCTGCAACGTTAAGGTACCTAGAAACTGGAAGGAACTTTGAAGACTGAAAGTTTTCAGTAATAATGTCTCCAGCTGCTATTATTGAGGCAATATTATACACATGTGAAGTACTAACTTATGTCCTTATGGGTTTTGTCTCATAACTCTGGTAATGTTTCAAATAGAAGAATAAACTCTTTTCCGGCTCAGTCTCGGAGGATGGTGGCGATGTTGCTCCATCGCTATCTCGGCACTGACTGACGCCAGATTGATGAAAAAAGCCGCGGGCCGCATTACCAAAAAAAAACTACAATTGAAACCAAACAAAAAATAATTATTTTTACCTTGTATACAATTTTTTTTTTAATATTTGATACCAACCTTGCCGGGCCGCAGACAACTTGTAAGCTGGCCGCATGCGGCCCGCGGGCCGCGTGTTTGACATGCCTGCCCTAGACTATCAAGCGGCTTGATCAAATGCTTGAGCAAATTGATTGTATCAAGCGTGATTTATAGTTTAGAAACCCGTTTGAAGCTTGAAGCAAGCATTGACGGTGATTGATAAAAAGTTTGAATGACTCAAGCGGATGGTCAAGCCGCTTGATAGTCTAGGGCAATTTCCATTGCGTCAGTCAAGCGGTGGAAGGCATGGCGTCCACTTCGGAAAGCGAGGTCCGCGAAAACTCGGAGCGGGAATTTATTGATTCATTTAGTTTGTTGATTAAATTATATCGCGATTGTCCGGAATTGTGGAAAGTGAAGAGCAAGGATTCAATAGAAATAAAAAAAGTGCGGCGCTAGAAAAAATCGTGGGGGCATTGAAAAAGATAAAACCCGATTTCAGTGTGAAACAATTGAAACAAAAAATTAATGTTCTCAGAACAAACTTCAACAGGGAGTTCAAGGCCATCGAGGGTAAAAAAGTGTCAGGGACGTCTACAGACGACATCCCTGAACCTTCGCTTTGGTATTACAATAACACGCACTTCATAAAAGACCAGTTGGAAATCGCACAAACCGAAACTTCTGAGGTAAGAATTTTATTTTATTTTTTTTACAGTATTTATAATTATTGTATATCACGAGTAATGTTACACAAGGCAATTGTTTTGCCATGGAACTGACCCAGACGTGTTGAAAAATTTGCAGAAGTCATCCCTTATTCTTTTTGCCTCTACTGTAGAATTGCCTTTGGTTCTTTGAAGTTGTGCCATCTCTTGAATGTCTTGCCTCCATGACCCAGGTTCCACAGCACCAGTCACAATATCGTCTCTGTCAATATCCTGAGGTTGCAAATACTTGGCTCTGTTCTTTGAGTACAAGTAGTTGTGCAAATGGCAACATGCCATTACAATTTTCACAGCTTTCGGTGGTTCAAATTTAATGGCATTTTGAAATATTTTGAATCTCTTCGTTAATATACCAAATGCATTTTCAACAACTCTTCTGGCTCGGGAGAGTCTATAGTTGAAAATCGTTTTCTCGTTCGTCAAAACAGCTCTGTTATAGGGCTTAATGAATTAAGGCAGAAGTTGGAATGCTTCATCTCCAATGAAGACGTAGGGAAATGTTTCATTAGGAGTGTCTGATAACTCACGAGGATCAAGCATGTCAAGCTTGTTCTGAGACAACTTGCGCCAAAATAATGTGTTCTTTAACACACCACCATCTGACACTCGGCCATTTGCTCCCACATCAACCATCAGAAATTTATAATTTGCATCAACAATTGCCATAAGCACAATGCTGAAAGAACCTGTGTAATTGTAATAGTAGGACCCAGAATGACGAGGTTTTTGGATTGATACGTGTTTACCATCAACGCTCCCCATGCAGTTGGGGAAATTCCACTGTTCTTCGAATTCCTGGGCAACCCGTTTCCATCCATCCTGCGATTTTGGAACCTAGAAGAGAAACAAAAAACAAAACTTACATGAAGAATTAACACTTACCGTAAATATGAATTGAATTATTAAATTGCTGTTGTGCCTAAATGACACCATTATTTTTTGTTACAGCAACCGACTTCGGATGGAGACTCGCAATCACAACTCAGTTTCGAAAGTGTAGGGTCTCCTTCTGACGTAGTTACACCCCCAACTCCCAAACCAGCCATCCCTGTAAAGACGGGTAAAAAAAGGAAAGGTGGGCCTGATAGCACTGATCAATTAGTGGGACTAGCGACTGAATATTTCAAGCGACCTGAGACTGGAGAAGATATTCTGGCTAAGGGATGGGCTATGAAATTAAAAAAGTTAACTCCAGACCAACGACGCTTCACCGAAAAAATCATAAATGACACGCTTTTTGAAGCAGAAATGGGCAACTTAACAGGGGAATGAGTGCGTTTTCAAACCCACCCTCCTCATTGGTCACCCTCGCCACCTTCATCGTCATCTTCTTCAATGAATAAGAATTTGATCAAGCCGCTTGATATTGTAGGGCCTCCTTAAGGTCCGTCTTACGCATCAGCAAATCATGCATTTTCTCAGTTTCTCATTTTACGTAAAACTAAATCTTAATATTCATAAGACTTGGTAATCTCCATGACTTCGACAACTCCAACGCTTAATTCCAACACCAATCGGTCTAATTTGCATGATTGGGTAATGGCGACCACTGGATGTACTTGTTCACATTCAACAGTGCGTTCATCAGAAAATACGCCAACGGTTGGCAGTAAACTCCCAACTGTTTAGTCTAATGAACGCGCCCAATGTTAAGACGTCTATTAGTGACTTTAAACTCATAAAGGTTATCTTCAGGCGACAGTAGGTTGTACACAACACATCATCTTTATTCAAATTAATCAAATCAAACATTTACGACAAATATCGGCTGTTGTGTTTTTTTTTTGTGTGACTTCCCAGGGTTCAGAGGAGGACGTACGAAGAGCGATTTCGTATTTTTTGCCCATTCCAATTTCCATAACCTATGTGGCGCCGCTGAAGTATGTTGTCTTCGTTCTTCCACATTGCTGCCAAATTAAGTTACCTAATATCTACATTAGTGTTGCCAACTTAGAGGATTTCCTCCTAAATTCAGGGTTTTTGTTTTTGTTTAGAGGGACATTTTGGGGGACAAAAATGTTGAGGGGTATTTTTAAGGGTATTTTTTTAACAATGTTTTCTTGAATCTCTATACGTATTTTTACTTTCTCCGTTACGAAGTACGAGAAAGTATTGTGATCGTGATTTTTTTTTCAAAAAATTTTTTTACGGATATATCCGTTCTAGGGTCCCTAGATGCCATTTTAACAATTTCTGGAAAAAAACAAATTGTGTCTGTGTGTGTGTGTGTCTGTGCGCGTTGTATCTCAAAAACTAATAAAGCAATCGATATGAAACTTTTAACATCCGTCTTATTTCATAATTTGAAGAACTGAAAAGCTTTTGGTAAAATTTCGTACACCGAAAAGTGGCCGTTTACCTTAACTGTTTTTTGTTTTTTGTCAATATTTTCTTAAATATGAAAAATATCACAAAAACATTTAAACAAACTTTGAAGACAACAAAGAAATGAACATCTTTTGCTTGAAAACATTTTTCATAAAATCATTTTTATTTGAGAAAAAAAATTATTATTTTGTATTTAATTTTTTATAAAACGATAATAGTTACAGCAAATTTATGTTAATAATAATTCTAGAGAATGCTGAAATGAACAACTTATAAAGAATAAGTTTTTTCCCAAATCCCTTTAGTTTTCGAGTAAACTGAGTTTTTGAATTTGAAGTATAATTTTTCCATCTTTTATAATTTTGACGTTTTAAACGTCAGTTTCATCTGAATTTAGACAACGCTCGATCCACATTTAAAATATGATTTCAATTGAAAATAAACCATGAAAACGTAAATATAAATGGCTATAATACCATCAAGTCGGATAAAGTAACATGATGGCCACATGAAGTTACGACGGTTTGAAAATCGAGTTTTTCGCGATTTTTGGAGTGGCGCTTTTTTGTTGACGCCGAGTGTATATTACAACTCCGAGTAAATAATAATAATAACTTTATTGACGAAGTACCCCATTTACATATGGTTATTTATGCAACAAATAATACTATTTTTCACGAATAGGAAAGATTGCCTACACGCTTTTTACTTTCTCCGTTACGAAGTACGAGAAAGTATTGTGATCGTAATTTTTTTTTTCAAAAATTTTTTTTACGGAAACATCCGTTTTGGGGTCCCTAGATGCCATTTCAACAATTTCTGGAAAAAAAAAATTGTGTCTGTGTGTGTGTCTGTGCGTGTGTGTGTGTCTGTGTGTGTGTGTCTGTCTGTGTGCGCTGTATCTCAAAAACTAATATAGCAATTGATATGAAACTTTGAACATACATCTTATTTGATAATCCGAAGAACTGAAAAGCTTTTGGTAAAATTTCGTGTACCGGAAGTGGGTATTTACCTTAACTGTTTTTTTGTTTTTTGCCAATATTTTCTTAAATATAAAAAATATCACAAAAATATTTAAACAAACATTGAAGACAACAGAGAAATGCACATCTTTTACTCGAAAATATTTTTCATAAAATCATTGGTATTCGAGAAAATAATTTATTTATTTTTTTTAATTTTTGGTTTATAATTATGAAACAATAATAGTTACAGAAAATTTATTTGAATAATAATTGTAGAGAATGCCTAAATGAACAACTTCTAAAGAATAAGTTTTTTTCGAAAACTCGTTAGTTTTTGAGTAAACCGAATTTTTTAATTTGAAGTATAATTTTTCCATCTTTCATAATTTTGACGTTTAAAACGTCAGTTTCACCCGAGTTTACGCAACGCTCGATGTACATTTAAAATATGATTTCAATTGAAAATCAACTATGAAAGCGTAAATATAAATGACACCATCATGTCGGAGAAAGTAACACCATTTTTTTAATACATAATATGTGGCCCCCCTTACTGTGAATTATGTGTGAAGTAAACTAAATTAATTAATTTAACATTTATATTATTTCCTAATACTGTATGTTTTAGGCTGGCTTGCCCCTCGATCAACAGGACAACTTCTCAAAGCTTTTTGTAAATATTGTTAGTGTTCTTTAACAGCACATAAAAAAGGATTTACTAATCCATCAACTGCTATCAAGTGCAGTTTGAAAAGCAAGCAAAAATATGTACAAAAATACAATTTATGATGAAACATAGTCTAGAACAAAACAACTAAATTACGTAAAATAAATACAAGAAAACGAAATGTAGCCTGAATACATGAATATTCAACCTGTTCGTTAATCTGCAAGCAAAAAATTAAGTCTTACTAAGACTATATAACTAAATTACGTTTGGCTTGTTTTATTGCACAGCACATTTTTCTTAAAGCTGTAGATCATCTCTGTGTGTTACTTTCATCAATGAACTTCCAAAGGGAGCACAGATATTTCGGAAACAAACATTTTCTGTATTATGATAAAATATTTTTCTCACAAGAGAAAGAAGATTGTTACAACATTTTACAGACTAATAATTGTTGAATCCTGTGATGCAGAGGGATTATTCCGAGCAGTACGTAATCAACTGACTGAAGACAACCTACTAAGTATTGAGAAACTAATTGGTGTAGGTGTTGACGAGGCAAATGTAATCATCGGAAATCATTACTCTTTTGCTAGTCTCTTGAAAGCAGTTGTACGTGACATTATTGTTGTAAAGTGTGTATGTCATTTTTTATATTTATGTGCTACTAAAGTAATGCTACGACAATGAAAATTTCTAGTCCGAGAAATTTATAACTATTTCTCGCACAGCCCAAAAATAATTTTTGAAAATTCTAAATTATATGAATCGGTAAGTAATAAGATTCTTAATGAAATTCTAAAATTGGCAGGTACAATGTGGCTTGCACGATTTGATGGCATTTGTAAAGTACGAGTATGTTTATTAAAAAAAACCTCAAGTGTGTCATGATTTTATATTTTTTTAAATTTAACATATTGAGGTTATGTTACATGCGGCATGTTCCCACCGATAAATTCATTTGCTGCGACAAACGACGCAGAGAAGTCGTAGGTTCATCTTCCAAAATTTCTTGGGCTGTGGTAATATCATCCTGAGTACGTTTGATTGGTCTAGCACTCCCTGGTTTACGGAGAATGCTACCCGTTTCATGGTAAGGTATTTTTAAATTCATCATAAATAATGGGAACGTTAGGAAATTCTTCCTGAAAAAGGTGCGTCGAATGAATACATCCAATTTCCGTCCACTTTAGTCCCATTTGGGAAATAACTTTCAACTAGAAACGTTTTTTGCTGGTTGCTGTAAACCATTGTGACCACGGAGTAATTGTGACTTTTTTTGTGAGAGGAGAGGGATTCTTTTATAGACACCCCTATAGTGGGGTAGTGTTGGATTCCTCTCCCTGAGGAATACTCCCTGAGTATATCAACTAAAACCTCTCCTCTTTGTATTTCAAATTTAAAACTTAAAGAAAATTTTATATTATAACTGACGTGTGTGTGACGTTACTAATTGCAATAGATCATTAATTTGAAATTAAGTTTAAAGAAATTTTATAGTGACATGGATATGTTGAGTAAATTTTTGGTTATGGCCAAAAATTTGGAAAAAAAGCGGAATGAGTTGATGGATGTTGATTTAAATTGGATGAATTTACTGGCCCAGATGTAGTGGGCGCTTCCTTGTCCCGAGCGGAATTAGGTTGGGCTTCGAGATGGTCTTGCAAAAGGTTCACGTCGAATTTGGAAGAATGGCTGAGGGTCAACTGATAGATGTAGTCCCTAAAGGTCGGTTTACACGCTACGTCTTGTTTTGTCTACGTTTTGTTGATCATGCAATACAGAATACGACACGTACGTTTTGACCAGTGTTTACACAGTAACATTTTCCCTTCCATTTTCTACCTCAGTTCCAATCCAGACTCGAGTTGTAGTGTAGTGTCAGTGATTATTTAATCATTAATTTGATTATGGAGGAAGCCCAGTTGCTTTTATTTTTTTCCTCGTAAGGATTCAACGATTAAAGGGAAAAGTGATGAAAAGGGAAAAGACAAAATGGTCAAGGGAATGGCTTCTGAAAAGAAGTCAGTATTCCCATACCCTGCTATTGAAAGAACTGAGAGGGGAACCTGATGACTGGCGCAATTATTTGCGAATGGACACCTCAGCCTACAGTAATTGCTGGAGTTGGTAAAACCGTACATAGAGAAACAAGACACCTGTGTGAGAAAAGCCATTTCACCCCATGAAAGACTCACAGCAACTCTGAGCTTGAAGGGCCTGGAGTTCACAACCATAATATCCAAACCAGCGTTGAACAAAATAATTACTGAAACCTGTGATGCAATCTATTTGGTTTTGAAGAAGAAAAGTTACTTAAAAGTAATTACATAATAAATTATTATTGTTGAACTGTGAAAGGCAGCAGTTTTTTTTTTAACGGACTTTGAACATGTATTTTCTTTTATTGAAGGAGACAGTCAATTGCATATAACAATCCAAAAAACAAACAAAGAAACCTGTAACATAATATTAATTGTTGCTAGACTATACTACCTACTTTAAAAAAAAAATTACGTATTTAGAAAATAAATCTCAAGAAGTTGAATAGGAAAATGTCTAAACGTAATCGGCCAACTAAGAACTGGCAGCTGCCCTTCCTATTTCTGTCATTACTGTTTCGGGCTCCTGACTGCCATGCATGATAGGTTGGTGCGCAAATGGTTGTGGTTGCAAAAACTGATGAGTCCACATTCTTGGTTCATAATGAGGTGGGTAGGCTTCCCCCACAGGTGATGGAAGGGATTATCCTTCTCTCTGTTCTGCAACTGTCAACTTCCAGTTTGCATTAAGAGATTGCATTTCTCCTAATGAGTTTTTTGGACGAATTTGATTTGGCCCGGTTTTATTTGCCGTAGACGACCAGCGATGTATTTTCCTTATGTATCAAACGAATCATTGGTGGCGACAGATTCCAATTTTCGTTCAGTCCTTGACAAAATTTGTAGTGCTTCCTCATCCGTTGAATGTGACTGTTTCTTCCGAGCTGCAACTCGCGCACGTTTTGATGAGGCTGATGAAGTTGATGGGATACTTGCATTTGTTTCTAATGCATTATTACCATGCTCTTCATCACTTATTTCTTCATGGTTTCACTCCAGAACAAAAGTGACACAAGGAAAATAAATAGAAAATTCGGGTTAGAGAACAAGCAAAACTTAAAGAACAACAAAAAAAATGAATAAAAAGTAATAGGTTGCTAATGTTGACTTGTGATACATGCCCTCTGTAGTATTAACGATTTGGAATATATGAATTAATTTATCTCTTCTTTTTTTTCAGTTTCCAAAAAACTCAAAGGCGTGGTTAGACATCGCATCTGCCTTTGAAATGAAATGGCAGTTTCTCCATTGCTTGGGCGCGATAGATGGAAAACATATTCAGATTGTTTCTCCAAATATTGGATCTTTCTACTTCAATTACAAAAAAACTCACAGTATAGATTTCTTTAAAAAATCAAAGATCAATCATCTTTAAATAGTTTTGTAAAAGTTATGTCTGCATTAATTTTTGGTTTAAGAAAACAACGCTTTTTCGATTTTCTAGCGCTAAGAATGGCAATTCTTGAGTTTGATGGTGATTATCTGTAAAACTAGATAATTAACGTGCTTAGATTTTTCCAGAATATCAAAGTCCAATCAACCTTAAAGATTTTGTAAGAGTTATAAGTCTGCATTTGTTTTTGGTTTAGGAAAACAACGTTGTTTCGATTTTCGAGCTTTGAAAATGTCAATTGTTGAGTTTGATGGTGATTATTTGTAAAACTAGGTAATTAATATGCTTGTATTTTTCTGGAATTGGTTTAAGAAATCAATGATTTATCATCATAAACGTTTGATCATTATAACTAAGTTGTCTTATTAACTGCAAACACTGTTTGTGTTTCGCGCCCGGGCCCACGAAAGACGCTCGCCACTAGGGTGACTCACCACCAGCGGCACTCGCTATGCACGATCCCCCACTAAAGGAAAAAGGCCGCCCGCAACCTGAACAGAGGGCGCGCCCTACGCTCGCACGACGGTTGTGGCCGCACGACCCACTTAAATAGGGTATGTGCCCCCTCATCTCGTCACTTCGATCAGCGCACTGCAATCAGTGTAGTGGGTAAGATAGTCTAACAAGCGAGCTCACCAAGGCACGCAACACGAGCTCACCAAGGCACGCAACACGAGCTCACCAAGGCACGTATCTAAACACACGAGCTCACCAAGGCACGCTACGACAAGCTCCCCACGGCATCCGATGCTACGACCTCTGGCCCGGCAGCATTAGACCCGGTGCACATCACGCCGGAGTCGACGCCACGTCAGTAGAAGAGTACGACGCTACTGCGTGAACCACCCGAGGCTACTATCACCAATCCCATCGAAACCACGGAGGCGAGGCCCAGAGCGAACCCGAGGACCAGCAAGGACGCACGCCATCCCGAGGCCCGTGTCACCGCTGCCACCATCGCCGACGAGGACCCCCACGTATAGGACACCACGACGACTGAATCTGACCGAGGTCCTGTACACCGGAGTGAACCCGACCACCGTGCACCCACAGGACCCGCGCCGATTTTCAGTCCGCGGCTGCGCCAGCGGAATCCGCGTGGCGAAACCGACACCGCGCTAAGCTTAATTATCTGTACCTTTATATATTCGTATTCTAGATAATAGATAATAGTGTTTATTGATCACACAACGTATATAGTACATAAAATATCATAATATCATAAATATTTTCTTTCAATAAACATAGAAAAACACTCCTAAAAGATAAATCTTGTGCGGAGAGGTTAGTGGGTTAACAGATTTGGAGATTTAGAATTAGCCAGGCTATGAAATTAAAGTTAAATTATATATGGGCGCAATGTATGTATAGATGTAAGTATAGATTACGTTTGAATAATGCAATAAATTAAAATAAATATACATTTAAATAGACGTAAAACAGACTGCAACTTTAAGACATAAATATCTAAAGTTGGATTAAAAATTTAAAACAAAACTATAACTAAAATTAAAAACAGAATCAAAATTGAAATTAAAATTAAACTTCAAATTAAAGTTGAAAACTAAAACGTTAAATATAAAACTTTAAATTGAAAATTCAGAATTCAAAACCTAAAATTTAAAATTCAAAACTTAAAATTTAAAATTCAAAACTTAAAATTAAAATTCAAAATCTAAAACTCAATACCTAAAATTTAAAACACAAATTCAAAATTAAAAACTTAAAACCTAAAATTCAAAATTAAACACTTTTAAACTCAAATATAAAACTCTTAAAACTTAAAATTAAAATTACAAATTAAAATGTGTGATTATGTAAAAAACCATATAGCAAAATTGAAAGTTTATATAGAATGTACAAATCAGAGTTTTAAGTCTATGCAGTCGTGTATAGATTGCCTAGTAATATTAAATATGTATTCTTTTGTTGTCTTTTTAAAACTATTTATGTGTTTCGCTTTTCTGATTTCCTGCGGCAGAAAATTGAAAAATTTAGGGCTCAAATACGTAAAACACCTTTGGCCGACGGATTTGTATACATGTGGTGTTGTATAAATACTGTGTTTGTTTCGTGTGTCATATACGTGTTCATTTGTCCGTAATAAATGTTTATTTTCGTATTGCCATTGGGTGCATTGAAAAAAATATAATTGTCCATGGGGTCCATTATGCGATTTTCGATATATAGTAGATCGGATGGATACATATTAGGTCGTTTAAAAAATATTTTCCAAATTCGTTTTTGAGTGATCATTAATTTGTTTAGGTGTGTTTTACTTACACCTCCCCAAGCTTGAACGCCATAGTTTATATGCGTTTCTACAAGCGCATGGTATAACATTTTAAGTAGGCTAGGTTCTAAGATATTTTTTAATCGATGGAATGTATGTAGTAGTCGCCTGATTTTATTATTTACATAATCCATATGCGAATCCCATTTCAGATTGCAGTCAATAATTATCCCAAGATATTTCATTTCTTTCGTTAATTTTATATCTATTGTATGGTTAATGGTAAGAGTATTGTAATTTGGAAACGCTCGTGAGTTTGAGGATATTGGAAGAAAGTATGTTTTTTTTTTCATTTATACTTAATAAGTTTTTTGGGAACCATGCGAAGATGTTTTTTTAAATCTTTTTCTGCAGTTTCTTTCAGTTCAATCCAATTTCTTCCTGTATATATTATTGCGGTATCATCTGCATATGAAATGAGATTGCCTACGGTTTCAACATTGAACAGATCATTCAGGTAAATATTAAATAAAATGGGACCGAGAACTGTCCCTTGAGGAACACCACATCCCAACGATTTAAAATCCCTCCTTATAGAGGTAAGTTGAACGCATTGGATCCTTTCATTAAGATAACTTCGAAAGAGTTCCAGCGCGATTCCTCTAATACCTATTTTTTCAATGGACCTCAAGAGTATGGAGTGACTGATTGTATCGAACGCTTTGGATATATCTAGGAATACACAAAGAGATCGGTTACCTTTATCCAAGACTGAATACATATTTGCGGTTAGCTTACACATAGCATCTGCAGTACTTCTATTGGATCTAAAACCGTACTGTTTTCCTGATAAGATGTTAAATTTCTCGAGGTAACCATTTAATCTAACTGCCAGGATTTTTTCAAAAATTTTGGAGAATGTGGTTATAAGAGATATTGGCCTGTAGTTCACAAAGTCTTTTTTATCTCCCTGTTTGTACATTGATTTTATTACAGTTGTTTTAAACTCACTTGGACATAAGCCATCTACAAAACATTGATTTATAATAAATGCTAATGGCTTCGAGATTACAGCGATAATTTTTAATGTCTCTGCCCTGATGCCATCTATTCCAACAGCTTTATTATTTTTTAACGATTTTATGGTTCTTGAAACTTCATCTGGTGATGTTGGTTTAATATATAAGGAATGTGTGTAGTTAACCGGCTGTAGGTTTACATTGCCTCGGATATGTTTTATATTACTGGCTATTTGATTAGGGATATGAATATAATGTTCATTGTAGGTATTGGCTAATTTTTTTATTGATTGGGTATTTGTGTTACTAATGAAGTTATTAATAACATTCTGAGGTTGTCTAACTTCACCACATATTTCCTTTGTGACATTCCATATTTGTTTGATATTATTAGAGTCTTCAATTTTGTGATGGTAGTAGTTATCTTTAGTTATTTTTATAAGGTAAATAAACTGTTACGACCACATCGAATTCTCTTGGATCCAACGAACTACGCAACGCAACCCCCACATTGGTGACCCCGACGTGATCCAAGAGAACCACGAGTGCAGTGAACTAGTGATAGTGCAAAATGCCGGACAACCACGAAGTAAATCGAGTGCAAGTACGAATCCCGCCATTTTGGGCCGATGATCCAGACTTATGGTTCGCCCAGGTTAAGAGGAGAGCCAGTTCCAGATCGCAGGCATCGTCACCGACAAAACGAAATACGGACACATAGCAGGCAACCTAGAAGCACGATATGCCAAGGAAATCCGAGACGTACTAACGAACCCGCCAACCACCAAACTTAACGACAAACTTAAAGCCGAGCTGATCCGCAGGCTGTCCGTAAGCCAGGAACAACGAACAAAGCAACTGCTGGAACGTGAAGAATTAGGAGACAGAACACCATCTCGATTCCTATGTCACTTACAATACCTAGCAGGCACCACCGTACCAGAAGAGCTTCTCCGATCGCTGTGGTTGGGACGATTCCCAAACCACATGCAGGCCATACTCGCGACACAAACTAAGGTAACACTGGAAGAAGTGGTAGAATGGGCTGACGCCATGGCGAACACAGCAGTATAAACGGTAAACGAGGCCACGTACACGTACGATGACCCGCTGAAGAACCTCGTAGCGGAGATCGGACAACTGAAGACGCAGCTCAACAGCAACAGAACTTCAGACGACCACACACGGACCAGTCACAAAGCAGGAGCCAGAGCCAAGGCAGAACCCGTGCGAAGACCCGAGAATATGATACGTACTGATTCCACTACAAGTTTGCCAACGAAGCGCGAAACTGCCGACCCACGTGCAAATATTAAAAGCAGGGAAACGACCAAGGCAGTCAGTAGTGGTGACTAACCACACACCTAACACCTCCCGCCGTCTATACGTCACCGACAAACGCGAGTCCAATTCTTGATCGACACAGGAGCAGACGTCTGCATGTTCCCACGGAAACTCGTAAAGCGAGCCATGCTGTCGCGTACAAACTTTATGCAGCGAATGGAACTGTGATAAACACGTAGGGCACAGTCAGACATCCGACACCAAAAACTCAGGGACGCCAAAACTAGCATCACCACACCCGGCCAACTGACGACAAGCGACGAGGCAACGGTGAGCACGATCAACAACAGTTAAAAATACCACCAAATCCTGAGCGAATTTCCTGAGATCTGCAAACCAGCCGGGTTACCAGCAACCACACGACATGGAACAGTGCACCACATCCAAACAACGCCAGGCCAAACAGTATCCAGCAGACCACGCCGACTCGCACCCGACAAGCTACGAATAGCGAAAAGCGAATTCAAAACAATGTGTGAAATGGGAATAGCGAGACCATCGAAAAACCCATGGTACTCGCCACTTCACCTAGTGTCGAAAAAAAAAACAGAATGGAGACTGTGCGGTGATTACCAAGCACTGAACGCAAGAATGATCCGAATTCCCATTTATGACGTTTGGTCTCCGCAACGCAGCGCAGACATTCCAACGGTTCATGGACAGAATCCTGCTACGTGTATATCAACGACATTCTGGTGGCCTCTAAATCAAAGGACGAACACGAGAAGCACTTACGACAACTGTTCCAACGACTACAAAACAACGGAATAGTAATCAACCCAGCCAAGTGTGAATTTGGGACATCCAGGATAGCTTTTTTAGGATACATGATATCCGGAGAAGGAACCACATCGCTCACCGACAAGGTAGTGACCATCCAGAACCTGCAGCTACCCCAAACAGCGAAGAGGCTAAGACAAATGCTCGGAATGATCAACTACTATAGTAGTAGTAGCCCCGCTGAATGACCTCCTGAAAGGCAAGAAGAAAGGCAACCAACCCGTCGAGTGGACAAATAACGCACGAGCCGCGTTCGCGCGATGCCAGCAGCAAATCGCAGAGGCAGCACTGTTGGCGCATCCAGAGCCCAACGCACCCCTAGCAGTCACGACCGATGCTTCAGACTACGCCCTAGGAGGTGTCATACAACAAATTCAACAGGGAGAATGGAAACCACTAGCTTTCATGTCACGGAAGTTATCACCAGCTGAACAGAAGTACGTAGCGTACGACCGAGAGCTTCTTGCAATATACGCCACCATAAGGCAATATCAGCACCTCCTGGAGGGACGAACGTTCACGATATTCACAGATCACAAACCGATCACGTTTGCTTTCGCACAGAAGCCCGAGAAAGATATCCAACATATCAAGGGGAAAGAGAACATCGTAGCAGACACACTCAGCAGGATTGAGCGCATCGATGCAGGGATAAACTTTGCAGCCCTAGGAGCCGACTAGCGGTCCGACCTAGAACTGCAACGAATCCTGAGCGACACGAAATCCAGCCTACAGCTAAAAAAACTCTTCCTACCCGAATATAACTGCGAAATTTTCTGCGACACGACAACCGACACAGCCCGACCCTACATCACACGCGACTACAGACAGGTAGCATTCAACAGCTGTCACACCCTGGTGCCAACGCAACCACGAAACTAGTAGCACAGAAATTCGTATGGCCCGGCGTACGAAAAGATTGCAAACGTTGGAGCAGGCAACGATCGAAAATCACCCGACATAACGCCCCGACAGCAGGAGAATTCAGGCTACCATCAGCGAAATTCGAACATGTAGACATCGACATAGTGGGACCACTGCCCGAAGCAGAAGGGAAGAAATACCTGGTAACGTGCTTCGACCGATTCTCACTATGGCCAAAAGCGATCCCAATGGCCAACATAGAAGCGGAAACAGTCGCCCGACTATTCACGACGCATTGGATAGCCAGGTTCAGCACACCAGCAAGACCAAGGACGCCAGTTCGAATCCCAGTTGTTTAAAAAACTTGAAGAAACCACAGGATTCACGAGACACCACACCACGGCATATCATCCACAGGCAAACGGTCTAGTAGAGCGATTCCACAGACACCTGAAGGCAGCATTAATGTTCCCCACTGACATCCAGTGGACAGAGGCACTACCGATCGTCCTGCTAGGCATACGGACGACTTGAAAAGACGATATCAAAACCACATCAGCAGAGATGGTGTACGGACAGACACTGCGACTCCCAGAAGAAATGCTAACCAACCAAAGAAGCCAAAAGTCAATCGAAGCAGAAAATTACGCTACCCAGTTATAACGCGCGTTCAGAACAATCAAACCCGTGCAAACGACACAACACAACAAATCGAAGCCCTTCGTTTTCAAAGACCTAGCGACGGCTTCACACGTTTTCGTACGGATCGACGTGATGCGAACAACTCTGCAGCCCCCCTACGAAGGACCATTCCGAGTGATTAAACGAACAAAGAACACCATCACGATCGACCGGCACGTAGAAACTACGACAGTCTCAACAGAGCGAATCAAACTAACATTCACGAAACAAACTCATGATGACCCGACCGAGCGAACTGTCATCGCAAAACAGACCATGAAACCACCTATGATCACGCGTTCTGGGCCAATCAGCAAACCCACAGGGCGTTTCGTAGAGTGACTCCATCACAAGGAAGGGGGTATGTGGCGATCCGCGTGACTCACTACCAGCGGCACTCGCTACGCACGATCCCCCACCAAAGGAAAAGGGCCGCCCGCAACCTGAACAGAGGGCGTGCCCTACGCTTGCACGACCGTTGTGGCCGCACGACCCACTTAAATAGGGTATGTGCCCCCTCATCTCGTCACTTCGATCAGAGCACTGCAATCGAACCGTCAGTACAGTCGGTAAAATAATCTGACAAGCGAGCTCACCAAGGCACGCAACACGAGCTCACCAAGGCACCTATTTAAACACACGAGCTCACCAAGGCACGTGAATCAAAGCAAGCTCACCAAGGCACGCTACGAGAAGCTCCCCACGGCACCCGATGCTACGCCTTCCGGTCCGGCAGCATCAGACCCGGAGCACATCACGCCGGAGTCAACGCCACGTCAGTAGAAGAGTACGACGCTACTGCGTGGACCACCCGAGGCTATTATCACCAATCCCATCGACAACACGGAGGCGAGGCCCAGAGCGAACCCGAGGACCAACAAGGACGCACGCCATCCCGAGGCCCGTGTCACCGCTGCCACCATCGCCGACGAGGACCCCCACGTATAGGACACCACGATGACTGAATCTGACCAAGGTCCTGTACACCGGAGTGAACCCGACGACCGTGCACCCACAGGTTCCGCGCCGATTTTCAGTCCGCGTCGCGATACCGACACCGCGCTAACCTTAATTATCTGTACCTATATACATATATTCGTATTCTGTAAATAAACTGTTACGACCACATCGAATTCTCTTGGATCCAACGAACTACGCAACGCAACCCCCACACTAAAAAGAAATCTTATTCCTTTTTCCATACTCATTAATCGTCAAAATTAGGCTTATTTTTCGGCCGCTAGAGTGATGTTACCCCTTAATTAACAACCCCGGGGAGAGGCGAGATACCACTAACTTTTATGTTAGATTTAGTTAAATCTTCGTTAAGCATAAAGGGATGAACCGTAAGATCAAAAAGTCGAAAATAGTTGGCAGCCCTTAAAACATAACCTAACTAACAGAAGTTCCGTGACGTCACAAAGAATGGGAATTTTGGCAAGGAAAACTCTGAAATTTAAATTAAATAGCTAGATTATGAATCTTAAATGTATTATTAATAGTGATGATCAGTTCTGGAAATAACTGCTAATGTTTAAAATAGGCAAAATCAGCAGAAAAAAACATAATATACAATTTAAAACAATTTATTGCATCGGAGAATTCCAGACAGCCAATATTTTACTTGAATTATTACAGGGATTTTCAGAAAATGTGCTGCCAACTGTTTTCGACTTTCTGATCTCACTGTATAACTCCGATGATACGGTTGTTGTCGGCGCTTAGTTTATCTACGCGTGTTAACAAATGCGAAATTATCTCAATTTGCATTTTATGAGCTAACAATTGCTCCTTTTCAAAATTAACATAAATCCGCATTATTGAAATTTTCAAACGAGATAATTTTCGAAGGAGTACAGCTGCCAGTAACTACACAATGAAGGGAGCCTCCACCGCTGTGCATCTTCACATCGAGGACATCGTTACGACCGTTTTCGCATAACAATTCGTGAAATTTGCAACTGCCAGGATAACGCAATGAACTGTAAAGCTACGCGCACACTTATCGCAATCGGACGGACGACACGCAACGGATAAAATTGCTGAACACAGTTGTAAACGAGTCAACGCACATTTATCGGTACGGCACGGGACGAATAAATGTGCGTTGACTTGTTTACAACTGTGTTAAGCAATTTTTGCCGATGCGTGCCGTCCGTCCGATTCCGATAAGTGTGCGCGTAGCTATAATCCGCCTCCCGCTACCTGCGTAAGTAACGAAATCGGTTCGAACTCAAATTGTTCTCGGAAGGGCAATTTGCCCGTTCGAACACGTGCGCCGACCTCGACGCTCCCGTCGCACCCTACCACCACCACCACCACCACCCACAACCCGGAGAAGAGTAGGGCTTGGGCTCTATAAAAGGCCATGGAGCACTCCGCAGAGGGGGAGATCATCCAAGACAAGGGTAAAGTTCAATCAGATCATTCGACTCCATCACTCAGAATTAAACAATCATTCAACTCCATCAGTCACACACAACAGTCGGCGCAGACCGCCTTCTACCATCTGCACCCCATCCTTGTGTGTTTCTTGTGCTGTTTCATAACGACCCGACTCCTAAGAGCAAGCTGGAGGTCATCGAGGGCGGTTTTCGCGCTGCGACCCCCCGTTGACACGGTGTTTGGTTATATCTAGCACACCAAGAAACGTACTTCTGCAAACTTTCTCTTGCTTACCGTTGCACTTGCGAACGATATATGGAATTGATTTCGTGGCACGTTTTAGTTTCCCAGAAGAATGTCCATGACGGCTTTTTGGCCGAATATCTCCAACATGAGAAATATGAGAATAGGCCTAAAATTTGTTGATTTTATTTTATAGAAATTTAATTCAAAGTAAAAAATTAAGTAAAACGTGCAGCTTTTGACAAGGAGAACTAGCCTAAAATAATTTCAGCTGCAAAGATCAATTGAATAAAATATATTTACAGCAAGGTAATAGTAATAATAATAATAATAATAAACATTCTTTATTTTATAGTTCCCCATGATATATACAAATACATAAAATACATCCCAAATGAAGATAAATATGCAATTTAAACATAACATGAAAAAATTAAAAAAGTGTCAAAATAAACAGAAATACATCATATAATGTTTCATAATTCATTAAGTGAATAGGGCTCTAATTCGCACAAATAATGAAATAATTGTTTCTTTAATATTCATAAGGTCTTACATTCTTTTATACTATCAGGTAGATTATTCCATATTTTTATACATGAATAAAATGCACCTTTCTCGTATGAGGTTAGTCGATGTTTTGGAATAATGTATGTATTATTTTGCCTAGTGCTGTACCTATTGTATATTACATAACTAGAGTTGTAAGTAGCAAATTACGCGCAAGTGAAAGATATTGCGAACGAGCCGCGTAGCGGCGGGTAACGTAATTTCACGAGCGCGTAATTGCGTTACAACTCGCGTTATGTACTATACTTTACCTTTGACCTTATATTTATTTGCTTAAACTAAAGAAATATTGAAACTGAATCTTGTCAGGGTGACGTTTCAATTTGTATTAAATTAATCGGTGATGGCAATGTAGGACGAATACCAACTAAGCAAACGAATTACCGTTCGAACAATTTTCCGTCGAATAATATATTGTCCAATACATTTATTGAACAAATTTAGGGATACGGATCGTTGTACTCACTCTGAAGTGTTAATTTACTAAGATACCATTGCGATGGAAGTGCCAATAAAGCATAGCGTGGGTTTATTGTATCGGTTATTCTTTTAACCAATAAGTTGCAATCTGACGTTTAAATGTCACTGTCACTTTTAATATTTAAAGACGAACAGACGAATGCACGGAACTCGGCGGACGTTAATTGTAATTGGCTAACAAGTATATAATATAGCGAGGTACATAAGTGGTAATATTACATGTTACACATTTATGTACAACATTTAACATTTATATATGCTCTATATATTCGTAACAGGTCACTTACGATTGGTATCAATTGGAAAACAGTTCGGTAATTCATCAATTACAAAGTGGGAGTAGGTAAATATATTTACAGCAAGGTAAATATATTTGATTCAATTAATCTTTGCAGCTGAAGTTATTTTAGGTTAGTTCCTCTTGTCGAAAACTGCACGTTTTACCTTGAATTAAATTTCTGTGTTCGGTGCAAATAACGCGAGAGGAATTGATAGTTTATTTAAATGCATTTATTTGCCATTTCATTCCATCCTTTATTTCCATGCGCACTATTTTTCCCGTCTTTGTTAACCCTCACCCAGAATTAGCCGATTTGAACAATTGGTGCGAACAGAGAGAGTCGTCCAAGAAACCGCGCGACTAACACGTATTGTGCTTCGCTTATCACTTTGCTCATCACCAAATCGTCCATCGCCAAATTCAATTATTGCACGAAGTGTCGGGCATTTAATACTTCCCGGGAAGACGCCAAGGAACCACATCAACAGGTTAGTCGGCTAATTTGTCTTTACTCCCATTTTCCCGACATAAGTGCATTCCCAATTGATCACCACACGCTGTCGGTAGCTCTCGCGAAATTGTATACAGTCCACTGTTGCTACCGAAGCCACAGCACCCCAAACATTGGTCCTTCGAACCGGATTCGTGCCCTTTAAGGGCCCCCGTTTGTTTAAATTCAAAATTGTTAAAATTTCACATTTTTTTGACCGCCATTTTGCTTTCCACGTGGCTGTTTAGCGCTGGTCGTGCTGCTTAACAGTTCGACAACCATCGGGTGGATTCGAGTCTCGTGCCCTCTAGTCACGCCATCTGCGCTCGCTGCTTGCGCGATAATCAGAGAAGAAACGCTCTTCCACGGAACACATCTCGGCGTCACGCTGTATACACGCACAGCGCGCCGCTCTTATTCAGTACGCTACTCACCATTTTGACTCTTTGCTATTGTAAACATTATTTATTTCAATATGACTACGTCTGAACCAAACTCGAAAGACCTTCTGAGGTTTACTGTGCTTAACACAAAGAAGGAGCGGCTATGGAATATGGTTCAACTCTGTTTTGATTTAATTCAAGATTTGCCGGATAAAGTCGATATTTTCTCGGTGCGCGTCTCGCAGATACATCAAGCCCGGTCTGATTTTATGGATATCCTCGATGAATTGTCTGCCTTATCAGTGAAACACGATGAATTTAAAATAGACACGGTGCCTCTCAGTTCTGCGTTTGATGAACTGTATTATTCAATAGTTGCGGTTCACTCGAAGTATGAACGCAAAGCAGCAGCTGACGCTGCCGCTGCTGCGGCAACCGCGAACGCTACTGCTACCATCGTGACAACTCCCACGCACACAAAATCTCGTACTAAGCTGCCGGAGATTATTATTTCTAAATTTGATGGTTCTGCAGAAAAATTCTCTGCATTTATTTCACTTTATAACACTTTGATCCATGATACTGATCTTTCAAACATCGAGAAATTCTCATATTTAATTAGCTACGTTGAAGGAAGTGCCTTACGTCTCGTTCAAACTGTTACATTTAGCGCAGATAATTATGAAATCGCATATGATTTATTGGTTGAACGTTTTACAAACCGGAGACTAATAGCAAATCATTATTTTTCGACTATTTTAAATTTATCTCCATAAGGCCCGTTACACAGTCATGCGGATGCTCCGCTCTCCGCGCTCCGCGCGCGGATAGGATGCCATTGCTGTAATGGGAGTATACACAGTGAAGCGGAGGGCCGCGACGCGGAGGAACCGTCCGCGTGGCCCGTACGCCCCGCGGAGCAACCGCGGGGCGGACGGGCCACAGAATCAATTAGTGCATGCACAGTTCAGCGGTTTCCGCGCGCGGACCGAACAAAACCGAAGCCGATTAGTTGATGTTTGACTACTTAACTTACAACATAGTTTTAATTTTTAATATTTGTAGTGAAATTGATACTGTACTATTAGTAAGTGAGGTTGAGAAAAAGAAATACTTGTGGGATGCATCTTTGTTCTATAAGGGATGTACCCAAAATCTTCTCTCGCGTTTTGCTTTTTTTTTGAAAACGTAATACGCGGAAATAATTTGGTTCAAGCACATTACTGATTGTTAGTTCAAAAGATACTGGCGAAGACGCGGACACCGCGCTACTGTGCAATCAAATTCATCGTCCAGATTGCGGGCCATCGTCCGCGCGCGTAGCGCGGAGAGCGGAGCATCCGCGTGACTGTGTAACGGGCCTTAAAGAATGATCATCCTCGGTGTTTACGAGAATTAGTGGATATTTTACAGGCTACTGTCACTTCTTTAAAATCTCTAGAGATAAACGATCTCGCCGAATACTTCTTACTTGAACTTTCACTTCGATTATTGGACTCTAAAACGAGGAAACACTTTGAAACTCGTCATTTGGATAAGGAATTCCCTAGTTTTAATAACTTACTTGAATACTTGTGTGACCAGTGTTCAGTAAATGAACTTATGTCTGTTGCTCCGTCAAAATCTAATACAAACTTAAATGCTACTAATAAAATAAATAAACGAATGGCAATGATTGTACCAGAGGTAAATATAGCTCTGCAGAATAAACATTCTGTTATAATTTGCCCGAGTTGTAGAGGTGCTCACAAATTAATTAAATGTCCATCATTATTAGCAGCAACTCCAAGAACGCGCTATGAAATTGTCAAATCTCACAAACGATGTTATGCTTGCCTCGGGCAGCATAATATTGTAAATTGTTTATCTAAATACACATGTAAAACTTGTAACAGTAAAAAACATAACAGTCTCTTACATTTTGAAAATAATTTAGATTATAAAAGTGACATCCCTGCAGCTCAGACGACTGAAACCCCTGTCGGTACAACCATTGAAGTGGAATCTAGTCCCATTTCTGTATCTCTAACCAAGTCGTGTTTGCATAATACGGGTACTCACGCCATATTGGGCACAGCGCAAGCACAGATATTAAGTTCAACTGGACAATGGCACTTTTGTCGTTTAGTACTTGACTCAGGGAGCCAAGTTAACTTTATTACGGCATCACTTGCTACTCGATTGAATTTGTCTCGTTCCAAGTGTTATTACGATCTTAAAGGAGTGGGCCAGGCTTCTTTAGGAAAAGCACAGGGACTTGTTAATTGCAACATTGCTCCGCTATCATCTCGGGCATCCCCAATTAGTTTCCAAGCAGTTGTATTGCCTCGCATAACTTCAGATTTACCTACTCTCCCACTGTCTCAAGAGCTTAGAGACAAATTTTCGTCATTAAGTTTGGCAGATCCTGATTTTTATGGGCCCGCGCCGATAGATATATTGCTCGGTGTAGGTTCTGTCCTTGATATCACCCCTTCGACACCTTCTCACATCAAGGGCAGCCCGAGTGCCATTCTTACCACATTAGGCTGGGTTATTATGGGCTCAATTCCCAATAGTAATCCTACATCTCTGGTTGCTTTGAACGCACACTTAGATTCTGAAATTTCCTTAAATGACACTCTTCGCTCATTTTGGGAAATTGAAGAAGTTGTTTGCTCTTCTCACTCTTCGCCCGAAGATATTGCTTGTGAAAAATACTTTAGCGACACAACGACTCGCACTGATACCGGTCGTTACATCATACGACTACCCTTCAAAGGTGGCACTCGCCCTTGCATCGACACGAACAGGGAAATCGCTCTTAATCGATTCTTAAAACTAGAAAGTCGGTTTGAACGAGATCCTGAATACTTCAATTTATATTCAGAAAATATCCAAAATTATATTTCCCAAGGACATTTAATTCCTGCTGTTCGCCAATCGCAATGTATTCTTACACATCACGGAGTTGTAAAACAGGGCTCTAGCTCTACTAATATTAGAGTTGTGTTTAATCCTGCTGAGACAGATAAGAATGGGGTTAGTTTAAATGACACACTTTTAAGTGGACCAAAGCTTCAATCCGATATTGGACAAATTATCACTCGCTTTAGACTTTTCCAAATAGCACTCACCTGTGACATTCGACAAATGTTCAGGGAAATATTAGTTCATCCAGCTGACTGCAAATTTCAGCACATATTTTGGCGCTCTTCTCCTAATCAGCCCATATCAGAACATACTCGTCTAATATTCGGTTCCACTAATAGTCCATTTCTTGCTCAGCGAACTTTACAGCAATTGGTTGAAGATGAAGGTTCACGTTATCCTCTTGCAACTAAAGCCTTGAAATCTTCAATTTATGTCGACGACATTTTATGCGGAGCCGATTCAGAGGATGTTACGTTAGAATTAAAATCCCAATTAATTGAATGTTTGAAATTAGGGGGATTTGAACTGGGTAAATGGGCAAGTTCTAACGATAACGTTGTTTATACTGATGGCATAAAACCACACGAACTACCTATTTCAAACAGTATTATTAAGGTCTTGGGATTATGTTGGGATTCTAAAGCTGACACTTTTCGTTACTTAATTCGAAATTCTGATTAAGTTCCTACTAAAAGAGGTATTCTTTCTCGCATTGCTAGAACGTACGATGTAAACGGTTATCTTAGTCCTTTTGTTTATTCACTTAAAGTCTTGATGCAAAGGTTATGGCTGCTTAAAATTGGTTGGGACGATCAGTTGCCTGCTGATATTTTAATTCAGTGGAATCGCAGTATCACTGAAATACCTGTTTTAGAGAATATTTGTATTCCTCGTTGCATTATGCAACTTAACTATACTCACGCTGTTTTAGTTGGATTTTCGGATGCGAGCACGTTGGGAATGGCAGCTGTCATTTATTTAAGATTGGAAATAAATCAGTCGGTACTTATTAATTTAGTTGTCGCCAAGACCAGAGTTGTTCCTTTGAAAACCTGGACTATACCTCGTTTGGAACTTGGTGCTGCTCACTTGTTATCTAAACTAATGCACTCCACAGTTCCATGTTTTTCAACTATAAATTTGAACTCACCTATTTGTTTTACTGATTCATCCACCGCACAAGCGTGGATTCGAACTCCTCCTTACCGCTTGAAGACTTTTGTAGCAAATAGAGTTGTACAAATTCACGAGTACGCTACTGACGCCATTTGGAGATTTGTCCCAGGATTACAAAACCCAGCTGATCCTGCAAGTCGCGGTTTGTTTCCGTCCGAATTATTGAAATGCTCATTGTGGTGGAACGGGCCAGATTTTCTTTATAGTTCTCCAGGGGAATGGCCAGTTGATTTACTTGAATCTCAGTCGGCCAATCTTCCAGACATCAAAGAGTTGCCAATTCAGTCATATTTGACAAAATTTAACTCACAACCTATGCTAGAATTGTTTAATAAAATATCATCGTTATCTAAGTTGCAACGCATTCTCGCGTATGTTAGACGTTTTGCTCTTAATTTCATCGCTAAAATGCGAGGAAAACCTCGATCAACATGGGGCCTGGGGCCACTATCGGCGCAAGAATATAGAAGTGCTCTTCTATTGGCAATACGGGTAACCCAATATCAACATTTGAGCGAAGAAATTTACTCATTAGCTAAGGGAAGTTTATGTTCAAAACGTTTCCGAAGTCTATCACCATTTCTTACGCCCCATGGACTTGTAATGGTGGGGGGTCGACTCAAAATGGCTATGATTCCGGAACATTCACGCCATCCATATTTGATACCACATAATAGTCGATTAGCAATTCTTTTGGTTGATCACTATCATTTGTATACGGGACATGGAGGACCAACCATTGTACAATCTCTTATTCATCGAAATTATTGGATCCCTTCGGCACGTAGCTTAATTCGTTCTCGTATTTTTCACTGTTTAATTTGTTACCGGTTCAAAGCTGAACCGAGTCACCCTCCAATGGCTGATCTTCCATCTTATCGTTTACAACCTGGAAGATGTTTCACGCATACTGGAATTGACTTCGCCGGTCCTTTCTACGTTAAAGCGTCCTTATTGAGGACAACCCGAACAGTCAAATGTTATATGGCACTATTCGTGTGCATGGTTACAAAAGCGCTTCACTTGGAGGCCGTAACCGATCTAACCACGGGCGGCTGTCTATTTTCATTTTTTCTGTTTGTTTTATACGTATCACGATTTTTTTTTTGGGTTTCATTATGGGATAGATATTTGATCTATACATTTTTTTTATGGGTTTTTACAAAATCTCTCATTTTGGGTGGGGGGTATGTTCGGTGCAAATAACGCGAGAGGAATTGATAGTTTATTTAAATGCATTTATTTGCCATTTCATTCCATCCTTTATTTCCATGCGCACTATTTTTCCCGTTTTTGTTAACCCTCGCCCAGAATTAGCCGATTTGAACAATTGGTGCGAACAGAGAGAGTCGTCCAAGAAACCGCGCTACTAACACGTATTGTGCTTCGCTTATCACTTTGCTCATCACCAAATCGTCCATCGCCAAATTCAATTATTGCACGAAGTGTCGGGCATTTAATACTTCCCGGGAAGACGCCAAGGAACCACATCAACAGGTTAGTCGGCTAATTTGTCTTTACTCCCATTTTCCCGACATAAGTGCATTCCCAATTGATCACCACACGCTGTCGGTAGCTCTCGCGAAATTGTATACAGTCCACTGTTGCTACCGAAGCCACAGCACCCCAAACATTCTGTAAAATAAAATAAAAAATTTTTACACATATTCTCATCTTTCTCATGTTGGAGACATCAAAAAAGGAGAGTGTAGAAAATTTTCTGCACTCTCCTTTTCGACCACTTCCACAGGCGACTTCGTTCAGAAAATATTCGTTTTCCATTCCAATAATAAATAAATGTGGCTAGTAATATTAAATAAAACAATAATGCAAACTGTCAAATTACGTGGTCATACTAAAGTCATCTAATTCGCTTATTTTAGCTCTCATGGATATGGCCGATTTTGAAAAAACGCCACTGAGGACAAGTCCTATTTTGAAGACAATGACGGTTAGCTGTTATTTTTTTGGGGATTGCAGAGTTATGCTGTGGTGTAGGATTAAGAGTTAGTTTTTACAAGGATTTACGTGGAAGCGCAATTAGGAAAGCCAGGAATACATTTTGTTGGTTAAATCTTGTAGGGATTACGTTAAAGGAATTGTTCTGTTGCTAAATGAAAACCTAGTCCAAGAAATATCCAGGAAAATCAATTAACAACACAATAACATTCTTAAATCATTAATATCTAATAATTGCACTTTATTATTCTCTGTGTACAAAAATATATAATCAATCTAAACATATCCGATTAATTTTATAAATTTAATCTCCAAACTAGAACTATTAATCACAATGCGTTTTATTAACAAATAAACGTATTTCAAAAAGCGCTGATGGTTTGGCCCAAATCATCTTCCAAAATCTTCTTCTCCTGCACCTTCGACTGCAACAGCAGACACTGCAACACCCCGATTCTGATGTCCATCTGAATGATTTCACCCTTTATTTGCGTAATCGCCTTTTTAATCTTCACCAACGGCGCTAAAAAATATATTCAAATTAAAATTTTAACCTAAGTGGAGATTAACTTGTTAATGTGTTTATACTATAAGTACAGGTTAGAGATGGGTGAGTCATGACTGAGTCGACTCTTAGAAATGAGTCAAGGAGTCATGACTCCTTTGTAAATTTGTAAATTGTAATTGTAAATTTTGAGTCGTGAAATTTTGACATATTTTTTTTTTCTCCTTTTCGCGGTCAAATATTTTTCAGGTGAGGATTTTTTCGTTAGACAAGACTTTTTCACTGTTATGATTACAAAGGAACATGAGGATCATGTTTAAATAAATACAATCTTTACATTTCGAAACATGTTTTTGTTTTGTTTCTAAAAGGCTTGAATTTATTTATTGACCGTAGTTTTTACAACTTAAACTGCCATTTTAAAAATTTTAATTGATAATGGCAAGCTGAGTTTTCAAAACTATAATCAATAGATAAATTAAAGTGTAACATCTATAATGAAGTAGAAACCTCAATCTTTACAGTTTACAATTGTAGACTTTGGTTTAAAAATATTTTTCATAAAATTATTATTATTCGAGAAAAATGTATTAATTTCTTTTTTGGTTTATAATTATGAAACGATAATAGTTACAGCAAATTTATATGAATAATAATTGTAGAGAATGCAAAAATGAACAACTTATAAACAATAAGTTTTTTCAAAATCTCTTTAGTTTTTGAGTAAACTGAATTTTTAAATTTGCAGTATAATTTTTCCATCTTTCATCATTTTGACGTTTAAAACGTCAGTTTCATCCGAGTCTAGAAAACGCTCGATGTACATTTAAAATATGATTTAAATTGAAAATAAACCATGAAAGCGTAAATATAAATTATACCATCAAGTCGGAGAAAGTAATATGATGGCCACATCACCATTTTTTAGTAAATTCTGCTGGTGTCGTATTCATATTAAAATTGCATATAATTATTGTATTCATACCGTAAAATAGTAAACTAAGTCTAAACTTTTTTATACCGGGTTAAACAATAGAAAATACATCTTGGGGAGACCAAAAATGGGGACAAATCTCTAAAAATCAGCGCGCCTGGTCACGCCTGGCATATACGTAGTAAAAAGGTACATATGGAATTGATTCAATCATCACAGATTTCAATAAAGATCAAACATTGAATATACTTACTTCCATCAGTCATGGAACTCCCTCGATCCTCCATCTCCTGTTTCAACGACTCCAATTTAATACTCAACTGCTCCAACTCCCGATTCCTTTCTGTAACCCCTCCACTGATCTCCTTATAGTTGTCCTTGACCTTCGACATTTGATCCTGCAGCATCCTGTAATCATCCAAAACCGCATCCAATTCCCTGTTCAAGTACTTCTCGCGATTCCCGATCTTTTCAATGGTCGCCGAAATATTCTTATGCAGCTTGTCCAGCTGCCCCTTCGTTCCCGTCAACGATTGCCCAATCGTAGATCTGTACTGTTTCATTTGATCCAACCGCGTCCTCCAGTCGCGGTTGCTATTGCTGATGGTTACTTTCAGTTGGGGCAGCACTTTCTCTAGCTCCAGTTTCCAGGCGTCTTCATCGACGTTCGAGCTGATTTCCAGGATGTCCGCGTGGCGCCGATTCGAAATGTTGTCAATGTTGAAGATGTGATCTTCGTCCTCGTCGTCCGAGTAGTAGGCCATCATTTCCTCCTCGACGCGATCCAGAACCAATTCGGATTCGTCTTCTATCATCTCGGCTTCTTCTTCGACTTCAACGGGTGGTTTTGGTCTGATAAATAGAGGTTGAAATTAAAACATTAAATATTGTTCCCCCATCAGAACACCTACAGACCGGTTTTGACCTTTCAGGTCTCATCAGTGTAGTTAGTTGCTGATGGGGAAAAGGAGATTACTATTGGAATATAAATATTCCAAACACCGTTAAAGGTAGAAACGCCAAAGTGGCGGAATCTATTGCCTGAATGCTGTACTGAACCAAATCCGGGTGGCTTTAACACTGACAAGATATGGACATTGAAATTAGCTAGAAATCCTACACTAAATTTCAACGTTTCAACTTACTTTTTCCAATGGAAATTGTTGTGTTCCAAAGCTACGTCGGCTAGATGGTCCAAAATAAACACTATGTGGTCACCACAACCCTGCTTTAGTTTGTTGGGTGGAAATTCGACTACTATTCCCTAAAATGATTTATTTGCGTGAGTTGAGTTCAGTTTGATAATGATAATCTATAAAACTAGGTGGTAAAAGTTATAAGTCAGCATTAGTTTTTGGTTTAAGAAAACAGTGCAATTTCGATTTTCGATCGTTGAAAATGCCAATTCTTGAGTTTGATGGTGATTATCTGTAAAACTGGGTAATTAACGTGCGTAGATTTCTCTAAAATATCAAAGTTCAATCATCTTCAAATAGTTTTGTAAAGTTAAAAGTCTCCATTTGTTTTTGGTTTAAAAAAACAACGCAATTTTGATTTTCTAGCGCTGAAAATGGCAATTCTTAAGTTTGATGGTGATTATCTGTAAAACTAGGTGATTAACGTGCTTAGATTTTTTTAACATCTAAAAGTTCAATCAACTTTAAATGATTTTGTAAAAGTTATAAGTCTGCATTTGTTTTTGGTTTAAGAAAACAACGTTGTTTCGATTTTCGAGCTTTGAAAATGTCAATTGTTGAGTTTGATGGTGATTATTTATAAAACTAGGTAACTAATATTTTTCTAGAATTGGTTTAAGAAAACAATGATTTATCATCATAAACGTTTGATCATTATAACTAAGTTGTCTTATAAACTGCAAACACTTTTAAAAATTAACAGCAACGAAAGCAGAGAAATGTAGTTACTTATGTAATCCATTAAAAATGTTATGCTACCAGAAAATAAAGTTAAAAATTATAGGTTACCATTTAGAAAACTTAAATTTGCAATGATTAATTTAATTTTTCTAAATGGTAACCTATAATTTATACCTGATGATATAGGAAAAGCTAAATGTCATAATTATATAAGGCACTTCTAACCTAACAAATTTTATTTGAAACATTTTTCGCTAAACTCTAAAACAAAAAAGTTTAATCAATAACACGAAACTTTTTTATAGAATAAATAAATAAATAAACTTTTTCCTGATCCTGTATATTGATTTGTTTTTATTTCAATTTCTAATAAGTATAAAACTTTATATTTATTATAATCATTAATAAAAGAAAAACAAAACATATAAATGAACAATAAATACATAAGATGGCACTGCAAACCATTCTACTAATTTAACCTTTAATAGTCACTGGGGGTGTGATACACCGCAGCCTTTTTTCGACGTTGAATAAGGCCCTGAAATTGAAAGTAAACGGAACATGTTACTCCATCTACAGATAGTTTGAACCTTCTATTGTGGAGCCCAATAGGTATTGTTTGAGCTCACGCATCAGTGTTAATGTGGTACCTGTTTGAGTCAATTCGTGAAAAATTGTGGGGTGTACGACACCCCGTGTGATCATTGTGCCAGAAAAAAAATTCTGAGCATTTTCTTCTCTGTGGATTATACCGAGATTGCCGAATCAAAAGCGCTGCGATATTTGTTTCAGAAGAAGCGACAAAAAGTCGTACATGCTATGTCGCAGTTGCGAGAGGTCGATGTGCGACATACATCGCAAATATTTATATGTGCGTCGAATACTCTTTTGGGATCGAATAATTGTCTTTTACATTATAATAACATTTTTCCTTCATAATAATAGTTTTAAAAATATTTTCATATTCATATTTAACATTAAATTGACTTTATATCAGAAAAATACTAATATAATTTTTTCGTAAAAAATCCCACCTTCGATCATGAAAATAAATATACTTTTTGGAAAGGTCGCAAAATTTATTAATTCCACTTGAAATGATACTATTTCAGAATTTCAGATTCAAACTATTTTATTTTTTAGCTGAAAATTGAAATTACTACCGTATTTTTTGCAAAAAACCTCATATTTTGCGGAATTTTTTTTGCAACATTTTTTTTTCATATGTAAAGTTGCAGGTTTCGAAAACTATTCACATATTCTTGTAACTAGAGGTTCAAAATGTATCCCAGATTGTTTTTTTTTGTTTTTAGTCAATTTAACATTAATTGAGTTTAAGTTCAAAGGCGTGGGGTGTACCACACCCCGAATGACTATTACGTCATTTTTCGGAGGTGTGACTATTAAGGGTTAAAACCGCTGGGTTCCTTAATACTTCTAGTACAGCATATTCGATGGGAAAATGATTAATGCTCAATGAGATATTAGATATAAATATATTCCTGTCGTGTAATCATAAAAATTAAATTTCTATTAAAGTTAACATTATATAATTGTTTATTCTACTTAAGGTAATGCTTATAATACTACTCACATTATTTCTAACAACATCCAAAATATTAGATATAGTGGTGTTGGGATCATCGAATTCTTGCGGCTGTTCGAATGGTTGTCCAGTCTTACGGATCAGCCATGCGGCTATCGATGAAAACAGAAAAAATTGCTCACCAGGATTTTTCTGCACCATAAAATAATGCCTAGAAATTGTTAAATTGTGGTGAATCAAAACACCATTAATGTCATTCCACTATAACAGTATTTATAAAATGGTAGGGTATTTTGTTGAAACTATGGTCGCTTAATAAATATCCGTGCTGTACATCACAAATACATAAAGTAAAAATGGTGATGTGGCCATCGTGTTACTTTCTCCGGCTTGATGGTATCATTTATATTTACGCTTTCATGGTTTATTTTCAATTTAAATCTTATTTTAAATGTAACGGGTGCGCCATCTGTTGCGATAGCATTTGAAACTTGAATAACTTTTGATGTGGACCACTTCTTTGTTTCTTTTTTTACACAAACTTTATTTGTTCCTTTCTATTTTATTTCCATCATGTTTTGAATATAATATCCAACAAATGACCGCCTTTATTTTTGATGCAAAAAGATGCCCTTTTTCGTGCATTTTGCATCACATTTTCCAGCGTCTCGGTGGTAATAAGCGATATTTCCCGGCGAATATTGGCTTTGAGCTGAGCTATGGTCTGCTGCTTGTCGATGTAAACTTTGCTCTTCAAATACCCCCACAAAAAGAAGTCCGGCGGCGTCAAATCGGGTGAGCGCGGCAGCCAGTCGAAATCGCCGTTTTTCGATATGACGCGTCGGTCGAACATCGGTGTGCTGTGGCTCCGTCCTGTTGGAACCAGAAGTGGGCCATGTCATTTTCAGTCATTTCCGGAAACACAAAGTCACGCAGCATCGCTCTGTAGCGCGCGCCATTGATCGTAACGGCGTTGCCAGCCTCGTTCTCGAAAAAATACGGCCCGATGATCTTTTTGGCCGATACGCCGCACCAAACGGTCACATTTTGATCATGGAGAGACTCCTCGAATATCTCACAAGGATTTTCGTCGCCCCAAAAGCGGCAGTTTTGCCTATTAACCGCGTCATTCAATGTGAAATGAGCTTCATCGCTCATGATGATTTTGAACGAAAACTCACCATCACCATGGAGCATGTTTTCGACGAAATGAGCGTACGCAAGACGTCGCGGCTTGTCTTGCGGCAACAAACGTTGTGTAATTTGCACTTTGTAAGGGAAAAGATGCAAGTCGTCCTTCAAAATGCGCCGCAATTTCGTTGTAGACAAGCCCAACTGCAATGCACGGTGTCGATACGATGTGTTTGGGTTTTGACGAACATCGGCTTCTACGGCAGCGATATTTTCATTTGAGCGCCTTGGTCTCGGTCTTCTGGGTTGCCAATTGGTCACACAACTGCCGGTGGCCATACATTTTTGCACCAAATTGCGAATTGTTGTTAGTTGATTCATGGCACAAAATAGACTGAAATGACGCGTCGAACAAGCCACTATATATGAGCCGTTTATTTTGAAAGTGGGGCAAGTCCATTTTTGAAAAAAATGGAGATAATGATAATTATATAGAAAACTTAGTGTAATCTTCTTATCTGTAAACTATTTATGGTAATAAGAAATGAGATTCCCTAATATTTGTGAGGTGGAAGTTTTAGATGTTAACACTATTGTAAATATGTTTATTTTGAAAGTGGTGCAAGTCCATCTAAGGTTGAAATTATTTGTAACATAATATATTACGGCAGAATTTAGAATAATAATAAGTATTTCATAATTTTAGTGTTTCGATAATATGTTTACTTGCAATACTGGCAAATTTTAGTCATATTGGCAACACTGCGAAAAGTGTAAATTGTATAATATTCGGCATAGTGCTGTTTCAACTCAGGCGCACCAAACAGTTTCACTCTTATTTTAAAAATCAATAACGAATTGTGGTATATTTTAAAAAACAAAAATGGCTCAGAACGATTTCAACTTTGATGCATCTGAAAATAAATTTGGTAGGTAAAAAAAATGAAATGAAAATAAGTTATAACGACACTCCAATAAAATCCTCATTTGCAAGTAATTTCATTATTTTTATTATGTTTGGAAAAATAAAATCCTTGAGAATCGGTAATAAAAGAAGAATCTTCTAATCAGGATGTGAATATGAAGACAATTCGTTCCAAAATGTTAAAAAAATCCAGAAAAAGAAGAAGAATAGTTGAAATATTAAGTTTGTCATCAGATAAGAATGATGCTACAGAGGATCACTGCGAAGAAAACAAGGTTACTAATGACTAAAAAATAAGAAGAGTCCATCGAAATAGTGGAAAAATATTATAGAATCTGACAAAATAACATGAAATTCATACAATAAATGCCGAACTGGCTAGAAAATCTTTGCAATTGAAATTACCTTCTGTATATGAAGAAAAGTAGATTTATTACATCTGACAGATATAAGGACATGATAGATTTATTACCACATATACCTCCGTTCATCATGAATATTTAAAAATGTTAAATCCTAAGTAAAATTCAATATAAATATACGTATAAAGTAAATGATTAACAAATATGTATAATTTCATTGAATTCCTAATAAAAATGAATTGATTTTTGTTATGTTATATCTTCTACTGTAATATTTAAAAACGCTAATACACTGAAATATTATCACTTTAATTAACGATTACAATAATCCATTAATTTTGAGAGTGAGGGAAGTCCATTTAGGTATAATTACACCTTTATTATTTTAGCCAACACTATAAACACTATAAACTTACATTATCTAATACCACAAAATACAAAAAATATGTCTATTAGTGCTTACCAATATTTTTAGATTTATTAAAATGCAAACCTTTAAATACCTCGCAATAACAAAAAATGGACTTCCCACGGCTCATATGTCAATACGTCAAAAAATGGCGGAACTATTCAAGTTTCAAATGCTATCGCAACAGATGACGCACCCGTTACATCGATCGTTTTGTAGACTCAGATGAAACTGACGTTTAAAACGTCAAAATTATGAAAGATTAAACAATTATACTTCAAATTCAAAAACTCAGTTTACTCAAAAACTAAAGAGATTTCGAAAAAAACTTATTATAAAAATAACAAATTTTTTTCTCGAATAAAATCGATTTTTTCTGCAGCCGTCCCGAAAATAAAATTTTCGGTATGATTTATTTAATAGAAAATACCACTTTACATAAATCGTACGGAACGTAGTTATTTTCGGAACGATTTCTATACTTTCGGGATGCATTTCGTTACTTTCGGGACGATTTTGCGTATACAGGGTGTTTCAAATTCAAGGCTCACCATGGAGATCTCGCTTATTAGAAGAGATAGAGGGTATGTTTAAATTTGGCACTTTTGCAGAATTTTATGCTGATTAATAATCCACTGGAAAAAATTACTTACATTATTTTGTTTTCGAGATAAGTCCAAAAAAACTGAAAAAAACTGAATTTCGTTTTTTCTTTATATCTCTGTTATTTGAGGAGATATTTAAAAATGGTAAAGACATTCTTACAGCACTTTTTTATTATCTAAAAGATGGTATAAGATTTTTAGTTGTAACATGTTTCGTTTCTTTTGAACCATCATCAACTTTCTTATTTCTTATGGACGCCATATTTATTTTTTGTCACATCTGAATGCTTATTTAATCATAACAATGAACATTATTGGACAACAGAAAATCCCAGACAAGTCGAAGTATTAGGCCACACCATCGTTTTGGAGTAAATGTTTGGGCAGGTATTTATGATGACTATATCCCGCCAAACGTAGCATGCCGAAATTCAAATGAATTAGAACCAATCAGATTCTATATAACTTCTATTTTCAGGAAACATATCATGTAGAGTTCGAATGCGGCTTTGTGATTAGTTCTCTACTCGCATTATGTTTCGGCACATGATTGGTTTCAAGAAAAACAATGTTCAATGTCAAACGTCAGTTTGCGGGTAGAACGCTATTAAAATTAGTGAAAACTCTGCATTGGAAGTGTTTCTCTTGAAGTAATTCAAGAAAAAGGGAAAGAGGCCCAACCAAAAAGTTTAGCCGGAGTCACTAACATGACCTGTACTCGGGAAGTCATTTCTACAATATTGGAAAACAGGGCACATAACGTGCGAAACGCGAACGGTACGTACTGTAAAGAAAATGTAAACTCCATATGGAATACCAGTGCTAAGTTAGTGCAAGAGAAGTACGTTTCTGATTTTTAAATTTTGTTTGATCCATTTAAAAATGTAATATTCAAACCGGCACGACACGCCCGCGATGACAGTAAATGTCATTCTATTTTGTTGTAATATTTTTGTTGGGATATAGTCTGATAAATTGCTCTCGTGCATTGTAAATTATCGCAAGTTTGCACTCTTTCGACAAACTCAGTCGCATTGTTTTAGGCAACAGCCCCTCGCCCTTCCGGGCTCGGGACTGTTGCCAAACAATACGACTTCGTTTGTCGAAATCGCACAAACTTGTTACCGATAATTTCCAATGCACTTGTGCAATTACTGTTGAAAATATAATTGGGCCAATTATGTACGAAGGGTCTCTAACCAGTGAACGATATTTACATCTTCTTCAAACAAACATTTATAATTATTTGGACAATTGCCCTCATTTACTTACTAACCAATGAAATCGAATAAAGTTGATGACATGATCCAATAAAATCTTAATTACGATGCGTAACGGACCACGCTGCATATTATGCATGGCAATTAACCCTGGGTGGTATCTAATCAGATAATCACTCATGTTGGTATTGCCTAGCAACGCGTTAGTATATGTTCTATAACATATAAAACGTCAGTTATTGCCGGACTTTTAAGCAGTTTGCTCCTGAATTCGATCTGTTTGTATTTTCGGGTGAAGTGTTTTCATCAGTGATGGTATTCATAGGCATTTCTCAAAATCTTGGTAAGCTCATTTTTACTACAATTATTATGGCGCAGATTAATACACGTCTGACACCTAGTGTCACTAAATTTAACTTTTCAAATTATGAAATGTGAACTTTCTGTTCGGCCAATTGTCTTCTCGAATCTAACTCGTGACTGATTTTTCCTGGACAATTATTAGCGTCTGGATCACTCTTGCTTCTAGAAAATCGTGATCCTGCCGCTAATAATTGCCGGCAAAATCATAGGCACTCGTTATATTACTGTTGATAATTGTTGTTCCTCTAATTCAACTTCAGAAGTTCTGGTGGCAGCAAGATGGTGCACCAGCGCACAATGCCAGAAATGTTCGCAATTATTTAAATCAAATGTTTCCAAATCAGTAGATTGGGAACGGCGGCTACAATGGCCAGCTAGATCGCCCGATTTGAGTCTTGGATTATTTTTTCTGGGGTTTTGTTAAAAACACTGTCTACCGTCATACTTACGAGAATGTTGAACAACTCGGAGAGGGTATTACGAATGCCTTTAATACGATTCCCACAAGAAGTGTTTATAGGGCAATAAATAATGCTAAGAAAGGCGCTCAATTGTGTATGACTGAAAACGGTTTTTTATTTGAACATAAATTATAATTAATAATCTCAATATTTGTTTTATAGTTATTAGTATTGTATATTATTTTATTTATTAAGAACTTTTAATTTTGTATCGTCTGTATCGTCCAAAATAATTGTTCATTTGCATAAAAAATTGTTCGATGCAGTTGCTTTCTTTCTGTATATGTATATTTGTAAATATTTTTGACTAGCAAATTATGTATTTCTGTTTACTAAATAAAAAATAGATAACATCTTGCTTTTCTTTTTCAATTATCGAACGACATTTTTATTCATACAAAATAATAATGTTTGACAAACAAAGAGGTATTCAAATTTTGAATCGTTTTTAATTCCATGGCACCGATGATTTTTAGTAAGCGCTACAGAGATTTCCAATAAAAGTGTTTTAAACGATTATATGTCGATTTATGCAATTAAATGTATGTTGTGTTATATTGTCATCGCAAAAAAATGAGCATTCAGATGTGATAGAAAATAAATATGGCGTCCCTAAGAAATAAGAAATTTGATGATGGTTGAAAAGAAACGACACATGTTACAAAGAAAATTCTTACGCCATCTATTAGATAATAAAAAAGTGCTATAAGAACGTCTTTACAATTTTTAAATATCTCTTCAAATAACGGATATATGAAGAAAAAACAACAATCAGTTTTTTTGACTCTACTCGAAAACAAAAGAATTTAAGTAATTTTTTTCAGTGGATTATTAATCAGCATAAAATTCTGCAAAAGTGCCAACCTTAAACAGACCCTCTATCTCTTCTAATAAGCGAGATCCCCATGGTGAGCCTCGAATTTGAAACACCCTGTATATGTAGGAGGCCTTGGCTAAAACATTAACTCCGTATTTAATTGTGACAGCGCTTTTCCAGGGACGTCATTTCAGCTTTTCTCAGAGGGGGGCAAAATTATATATAACTTATCACACACACATACACACGCGCGCGCCCATAGAGAGAGAGAGCCTCGAGCGCGAACGCCATGAGACAGACAGAAGGGGGTGGGGGCTAGTATTAAGTAGTAGAGAGACCAGAAATTTGATAAAACTCTATACACACTCTAGTTCTGTATTAGTTTATATATGTAATTTATTTATTTAATTTATTAACTGGTTATGCCGTTTTAAGAATACAGATTTATAATTAAACAATTTGTTAAACAAAGGATATCGTCTTTGTTTGAGTCGACCAAAATCATCAACAACTGCATCGACGTTTATGATTTTTGCATCTTCTTGGAGGCATGCAATTACCAGCAGATCACTAAGTCTTTGATCTCCACATCTATTTCTTAGATATGTTTTTACGCGTTTCATGCAGCTAAAAAATGTTCATTTTCAACTGATGTGACTGGCAATGTTAGGACAAGGTCAATTCGTTTTAACAGCTCATTAAAACCATGTGGGAAACGACTTAAACATGTTCGAACTTCGTGAATAGTCAATAATGTTATATCTTTATCTACAGTTAGTTGGAAACCGTGCATTTATTTCAGAAATAAACTGGTCTACACACGCAAAAAGGATTTCTGTACGCATTGAATCATCAATAGTTTGAGTCGTTTCTGTAATCTCTTTACCAGTTATTGACAAGACGAAATATTCTGATAGTTTCACCTGAGCTCCCTTTATTCTATTAACGGTGGTCTTGTCATTCAGCGAGATTCCAATTCGAACTCCTATTGCATCAGATTATTTCAAAATACTATCCCAAGTATCATTCGTTCGAAATGCCATCAGATCTTTTTTGGTACATTCTAGGAATATTTCGGCTGATAAATAATCGATTGATGCATTTTGCAATTTTTGTGATAACGAATGAACTGCCCAAGTATCTTTTCAGCCACAAGCAAACAACGAAGAAACGATATTGAATTGATTCATTTTTGCAATCCTTGAGCTTCTACAGTTAGCGTGTCAACATTCTGTATAGCAATAGCTCCCAACATATTAGCGATCGTTTCAATCCTTAGCTTTATCTTACGAATTGACCGATACCAATAAGACCATAGGGTTTTAATCAATCTTTCAAGCTCCAAGACTTCCAAATTATCTTCAATTTGTGCTTTTACATATAGTTCATGACGAGGGTTGCTAACTGCCAAGAATTGTATGATGGAAAACATGTCAACGATCTTGGGAATATTTTTAATGTTGACTAAAACCAGGTTCAGACGGTGGGCATGACAATGGATGTAGATGACATGTGGAGCAATTTGTTTAATTCGTGCCTGAACACCTCGAAGGCGGCCACTCATGACTGAAGCACCATCGTAGCATTGTGAAACACATTTATCCCAAGACAATTTATTTTCCATAACTGCATTGTTGATGGCAGTTGCCAGTGACTGAGCATCTACCTGCTTCATATGAAACGCTCCTAGAGGCTTTTCCCAAACTAAACCTTCCAGTGATATGGATCTGATGACGAAACTCAGCTGCTCTTTGCGAGCTATATCTTTTGATTCATCGACCATTAGTGCCCAGGAGGGTCCAAGTGAATCGACTGTATTTTTTCGAAGAGTGTTTGCGTAGCAGTATAAAATGTCATTCTGATATTGTGGTGACGTGTAGTGTCCATATCTTTTTTGAAGTCTTTTTTGTAGTTGAGGAGAAAGCTCACTCATTGTTTCAAGCAATAAAATAAAATATCCTTTGTTCGAAGATTCCTTTGATTCATCATCTCCGCGAAAAGCCAAACCCTGGCGAGCTAGATACGAAGTCACTAAAATCAGAAGCTTAAGATGATTTCTATTTTCAAGAACTTCTGACTTTTTCTGATCATTTATTAAATTTGCTACAGCTTCAGTCTTGCCAGCTGACACTTTCTTTGCTTCTAGCCACACTGTCCCGTATTTATGCTTACGACTGGAATCATGCTGTGTCAACAGTTCTTTCATGTCTTTCCATTTTCTAAATCCCGATCAATGGAGTATTCGATCCATGGAAATTGTTTAAAATATCCACAGTTGAAACGGCGTTTTGATGTCTGAGGATATTCCTTTAGTATTGGTTGAACAGGAGCGTCGTGATGAGAACGTTATAAATCTGCAATCGATACTTGGTTTTCTAGTAATGCTGGTGATCGAGATTTATATCACGGAACTCCACTTGTAGAAACTATTGCATTATGGTCTCCAGTTTGATCAGGTTCGAGGATTTGATTTTTTATTTGCAACTGATTCTGGTTTAGGAGAACTTTTTCTTTTCAAGAAGTTTAACATTGACGATTGTGCTGCTTTCTTCGACATTGTAACTCTGAAATAATCACATATTGATGACGCTTTGATTTGTCTATTATTTGTAGACGCATTCTACAGATGACACGTGTTTCGTTAAAATAATTGACATTTTTTCCCTTGAAGTTATGAAAGGTTGTAAGTTGCAAGAAATTGCAAAAAATGTCGCACATGCGAACACTGAAACCGTTGTACTGTCGAATCCATTAGTTGTACAAAAAAATACAAGGGAGATTTTGAAGATTTTGAATCGCTTCATAAACTGGTATATTTGAAATTCACATTTTTACATAAATAAATGATTATTTGTTTATTTATAAATTGTATTTATATTTTTCATCGTCAAATCACCAACTTAAAATTTTGTTTAAAATATCATCGTGTTCGTACGTCAATTCTGAAGAAACGCTGAAAATTTAAAAATGGGACTCGAACGGGCACTATATATGGGTGATTTTCACGAAAGTGTCCCTTTTAATGTCCACATGCTAGCGATAGTGTGTATACTGTGGGTATGGACCTTACAATAAAAATACCATAATATAAATTCCTCGATTTATTGTTCTCGCGTCAAAACATGGCGGCTTTAAACGGCTTAATGCAAACTGTTCGCGACCGAGCAATACATTCTCGAACTAGTTTATTCTAGTCCAAATTTCTAAATATTATTAATTGTTAATATTATCATTACTATTATTATTATTATTAATGGTTAAGAACTACCTAAAAAAGAAAATTACTTTCTATATCCCGATATAGTCCGACTATATCTCCATAAAATTCAGGGGGGGGGGGGGCAAATGCCCCTCCCAAATGACGTCCCTGCGCTTTTCATATAACATTCGTGTGTGTTTTTGCTTTTTTAACATAAAAGAAACGGCTGCAGAAAAAATATTGTACATAACACGTTCCAAAAGTGATTTTACGTAAAATTTCTCTTTTGGAACTTGTTACGTAAATTACTATTATGAAAAATATTTTCAAACAAACGATGTTCGTTTCTTTGTCTTCAATATTTGTTTAAATGTTTTTGTGATATTTTTCATACTTAAAAAAAATATTGGAGAAAAACAAAAAACGGCACTTTCGGTGTACGAAATTTTACCAAAAGCTTTTCAGTTCTTCGGATTATCAAATAAGACGTATGTTCAAAGTTTCATATCAATTGCTCTATTCGATTTTAAGACACAGCGCGCACAGCACAGCCACACTCTCACACACAGACAGAATTTTTTTCCCAGAAATGGCATCTAGGGACACCAAAACGGATATTTCCGAGAAAAAAAATTTTGAAAAACTTTTCACGATCACAATACTTTCTCGTACTTCGTAACAGAGAAAGTAATAGTGGTTGAATAAAACACCTACTATGTTTTTAACCACTATTATTTATTGTAACGTATGTATATACAAATGTACATTTATTTATACAGGGTGTCCCATTTTAAATTGCCAGCCCAAATATCTCGAAACCTGAGCAACATGGCAAAAAATGTTTCAGATGAAAGTTGTAGGGTTCAGAGGGGGATATATGACGGTGACCTAGAAAATGACCTTGGCGGTAATTTTTAAGGTTAAACGAAGGTCAACTTTAATTTTTCAAATAGAACCCCCTATTTTTTATTGCAAGATCGTATTCTACGGAAAAAAATACGAAATTTTTTGTAGGAAACGTTTTTTTTTATGCTTATTTAATAGATTTTTCACTAATTTTGTCTGCCATGTTGTCTGAAATCTCAAATGAATCCAGGCAGTGATTTATGCATTACCCTCGGTATTAGCGTCACCCGATGTGCACCACGTTGAGGTTGCCGATGGGATTTTGCACATTACTGGCCCTTAAAATGGCCGATTGTTTCAGTGGCTGGAGGTTCGATCTCGTTCTTAGATCAAATGCTCGATCAAGTGTCCATCCTCGTAAATGCACTTCTGTACCCTCTGGCGAAGTTTACTTGAACATTTCGAGGAGTTTGGATGGAAATTGTACTAATTAATTGAAAAGTTTGAATACTGATGAAACTTAATGCCATTGCTCTCCTCCCGCACATTTGATGCGAATGCCGAGGTTATTGCATGTATCACAGCCTGGATTCATGTGATATTTCAAAGAATATGACGGAAAAAATTCGTGAAACAACTAAAAAAAGCATTAAAAAAAAACGTTTCCTACAAAAAGTTTGTATTTTTTTCCCGTAGAAGACAATCCCGTAATAAAAAATAAGGAGTTCCATTTAAAAAATAAAACTTGACCTTCGTTTGACCTTGAAAATTAAGTTGAGGTCCTTTTCAAGGTCACCAGTATATGTCCCCCTCCGAACCCTACAACTTTTATCTGAAACATTTTTGGTTATGTTGGTCAGGTTTTGAGATATTTGGGGTTTGTATTTTTTCCCGTAGAAGACGATCCCGTAATAAAAAATAAGGGGTTCCATTTAAAAAAAATCAAAGTTGACCTTCGTTTGACCTTGAAAATTAAGCCAAGGTCATTTTCAAGGTCACCAGCACATGTCCCCCTCCGAACCCTACAACTTTTATCTGAAACATGTTTTGCTATGTTGCTCAGGTTTCGAGATATTTGGGGTGGCAATTTAAAATGGGACACTGTATACATAACTGACTTTGGAAACACATATGTAGCACAAGACTTTTAGGATAGTACATATCTATGAAGCCTGTAAAATTCCCATTCTTACTTGTGTATTAATCTTCATGTAACAACTATTTTTATTTTCTCCTTTACGAAGTACAAGTAAGGATTGTGATTTTTTCAATTTTTTTTTACGGAAATATCCGTTTTAATATCGCTAGATACCATTTCAAAGATTTCTGTGTGTACCTGTCTGTGCGCGCTGTATCTCAAAAACTAATGGAGCAATTTTAAAACGATAATAGTTGCAGCAAATTTATATTAATAATAATTGTAGAGAATGCTAAAATGAACAACTTATAATAAATAAGTTTTTTCGAAATACCTTTAGTTTTTGAGTAAACTGAGTTTTTGAATTTGAAGTATAATTTTTCAATCTTTTATAAGTTTTGACGTTTTAAACGTCAGTTTCATCCGAGTTTACACAACGCTCGATGTACATTTAAAATATAATTTCAATTGAAAATAAACCATGAAAACGTAAATATAAATGGCTATAATACCATCAAGTCGGAGAAAGTAACATGATGGCCACATCACCATTTTTTCGAAATGTCTTTGGTTTTTGAGAAAACTGTCTATTAAAATTTCAAGTATAATTTGTCATTTTCATCTTTCATAATTTTGACGTTTTAAACGTCAGTATTATCCGATCCTACAAAACGCACGATGTACATTTACATAAAATATGAATTGAATTGCAAATATAAATAACTATACCATCAAATCGGAGAAAGTAACATGAAGGCCACATCACCATTTTTTATCAAACGGTGATCTAGCAAATCAATTTACATAAATAAATTGCAGGTATAAACATCCGAAGTAACAACCTCAGTTACAGAAATACACTAACGTCAATGGCAAAATGATTTTGTGATCGGTAGCCTAACGAAAACTATTACTAACTGCTACAAATAAATGTAGGAACTCTGGAAAAAAACAGGAATAAACATCCGAAGTAACATAGAAATATACAAACGTAGATGCCAAAATTATTTCGTGATCGACATAGCCTAACGAATACTACTGCTACAAGTAAACAAATGTGGAAACTCTGGAAGAAATTAATCCCTACAAACATACCTGTGTATGGGTTTCATTTTAAGAGCACCCGTGAATTCCTTGTCAATATTCAGCAGTTTCAATTTTTCGAGGAGGTCTTCCATGATTACGTATCCAGAGTAGGAATTCTCCTGCTGTTTATCTGTAATGATCCGGGCATCCTTTCTATCCATATTTGCTCGATTTGAGGAGGTATCAAAAATTGAATGAATGATACGTTTGTTTGTATTTTCATTTGGTCGATTAATTTAAACAGCATATTTTAAGCATCTGACTTATCGACTGAAAATTTTTATACGTACGCAATTGTGCTACGCGGCGATAGATGGCAACATTAAAGTGAAAAAAAAAATAAAAATCATAATTCGAATTGTTTACACAATTAAATTCATTGAATGGTTTATTTAAATCATGTTTAAACGTCAAGGACTTACATGTTAACCCTTTCGGCCCTGGTGGTGGCAATTGCCACCGCAACATTTACATGTCTCTACTTACCATAACAATCCATATTTATGCTGTTTATCACTAGATGTCACTTCAAAAAAGCCTCACTAATTAATTCCTATACTAATTAATCAAATCAGTTCAAATTTGGTATTTATGGTCTTAAGAAGCTCCCTATCAATAATAATTAACAAAAAAATGTTTTTTTTCAAATTTAAAAATCCAGGACTGAAAGGGTTAAAAGTAGGTTTTCAAACCTATCGCATTTTTCTTGATAGTAGTGTGAATATAACTACACAGATGGCAGTAGGTATCACAGAGGCACGAACGAATCTAGACATTTTATGATGAGCCGAAAGAAGTAAAAGTGGCCGGACTGTAACCTTATAGTGCGGAATAGATATTACTGCTGAGGTAATTTTTTAATCGTTCGACACGGTGTCGCATGCGAGATATTGGCAAATGTCGATCACTTTTCATAAATCGGTATTATCGAACGCGTGACACCATGTCGCATGCGAGATATTTCGATCGACACGTCTCTAGTGCCCTAAAGTAGTCGAGACGGTTATGTCGAATGGTTATCCTAACCTAAAACAAGGACAGTGGAGAGTTTATTAGTGCATTATAAAATTGATACACATGCAATAATGTTTTGTTAATAGTCAGTGGTTAGTTATAAGTATGTTGCGTAACACTCGTGAATTTTATTGTATATCACTGTTTGCAATGACGAATATACTTTTCATGAATGCAGTGTGTTATTGCTAAATTACTGTTTGGGAGAAGGAAAACGTTTTTCTTAATTAGCTGTTACTTATTATTAGTTGATAAATTCTGCTTGACATTGTAATGTCATATCTATCCTTAAAATAAACTTTAAAATCACAATCTTAAACCATTTAACAAAATAAAAGTTTATATAGTGTCATCAATATCTTGTTATTTACGTATAATGAACAGTCAAAAAGGCCCAATAAACCCTAGTGGACCTACGTTTTATAGATGGAATATCTATAAAAACAGCGTGGGAAGCCTTTTTCAAATGAGTAGACACACCCCCATCAGAAATTATATAAATTCGGAACAAATTCAAAACTTATTAATATTTAATTATTATATAGGAGTAATATATTTTCATTTTTTAAAGTACCCAACATGATAAAAGTTATATTGGCATTAATGAAATTGCTATTTTGCCAAACGACCCACACGACATGCTCGTGACTCTTCAATCGTAAATCTCGATGAGTGTTCAAAAATACCGTTTAAGTGTCGCGCACGACATTTGTAACCGACTCTTCTCGCATGCGACACATGAGTGCTATTATTGAAAAGTAGTCGACATGTGTCGCATGCGAGAAGAGCAGTGTTGCTAGATTGAGGTTTTTTCCCCAAAATGGGGTAAATGATTGTTTTGGGGTGTATTTTGGGGAACTTCAATCAATGGAGTATTTTTTTGGGGTGGGTATTTTATACGAGGGTTATTTTTGGGGAAATTAATGAACATGTTATTACATTTGCTAGAAATCGGCATTACCATAAAGAAGTCAGTCATTTTCCTCAGCGATGAGGAAAAACCTGTGATATCATTTATGGAAGTTGTCAAGGGATTCTGTTATTGCCGTTTCTGTAATTTTGTTACCCCCAATGAGATGCTGCACTTTCATTTAATTACCAAAGCAAAAAAAAAAACTTTAATTTAAAAAATATGTATGTGTTCCAAAAAGAAAATGAAAATATTGAGGATGGAAATGAATAATAAATTTTATAATTATAATGCTTTAATTTCGTATATTTTCGAATAAATCCACTGTATTTACGTTTTATTTTCAAAATCTATTTTTTTGGAGCGTCCCTCTCGTAATTTTGGGGGAGTTTCATTAAATATTTGGGAAATTAAAAATTGCTACCGGTAACACTCGTTGCCCGTAAATAAATTATTATTACTATATTAAATATTCAATCTTTTTGTTTGCATTTTTTATTGTTAGGCCTGGATTTTGATCTTTTTGATCAATATTTTAGATTTTTGACCTGCAGTTTCTGTATAACTGAATAATTTTTCTTCATTTTGGTTTAAATTTTCGATCTGTTTGTAAAAATTTTCGATTTTTTGGTCGGCATTTTTTTATTTTTTGGCCCGAATTTTTGATTTTCTGCTCTCTATTTCAACCTGAAATATTCACTATTATGCCTGATTTTTTTGCCGGTATTTTCGAGTTTTGGATTTTTCGTCCTTTATCTTTTTTTGAACATTTTCGCGTTTCTGGTTGGCAATTTATTTTGAGCTAGAGTTATTTTTGGTGCCGAAATTGGCAAATTATTTTTCTTTTACTTGTATTTGCAATTTTTTGGTCTGTATATTTTTATTTTTAGACCAGGAATTTTATTTTTTTGTTTATATTTTAGATATTTGGTCCGCATTTTTGATTTCTTTGTTTGTTCTAACTTTTAGAGTTTTAAATTTTTTTAATAGTTTGTTAAAATTTTCTACATTTTTCATTTTTCGATTTTTTTAACCTGAATTATTGTTTTTATGGGCGAATTTTTTTTTAATTACTTTTTGAATTTAGAGTTTCGGCAAATTATTTTGGGATAGTTTCAATTTTTTAGTCTGCATTTTTTATTTTTTACATCAGGATATTTGGTTGTTTGCCTCTACTTCAGATGTTTGGTCTGTGTTTTTCATTTCTTTGTTCCAAAAGTTGAGTTTTTGGCCTATAAACGAATATTTAGTTAAAATTTCGGTTTTTTCTTTCTGGTCTGCATTTTTTATTTTTGCAGAGAGTTTACGATTTTTTTGTCTAAATTTTCGATTTTTTGCCTATATTCTTAGTTTTTTTACCTTGATAATAAATTTTAACGAGCGAATTTTTGATTGGTCCATACTTTAGATTTTTAACCTGAATTGTTGATTTTTGTGTGCGAACTTTTGGCCAGTATTTTCGAGTTTCTTTGACAATTTTTTTATTTTTTGTCCTTCAGTTTAGGTGTTTTAACCTGAATTATTGTTTTTATGGGCTATATTTTAGATGTTTTTGGCACCTAAACCAAAATTTTCTGTTTAGTTGAAATGTTTTAAATTATTTTTTTGACTGCATTTTTATTTTTGCCAAGTTTTCAATTTCCAATTTTTTACAAATGTTTTTAGTGATTGAGGTTGGCGGCACTTACTTTGTGATACATTTTTAATTAATTAAAACACACTTTTACTTAGTTAATATCATACTGTTTGATATTAACTAAGTAAAAGTGTGTTTTATTTAATGTTTCTAGTTCTGTTACCGTAATTATTAATTTTAATGTTGCTTAATTGTTGATTTTAATGAGCGAATTTTTGGTCGATATTTTCGAGTTTTTTTGGTCTAAGTTCTTGATTTTTTGCCCTATAATTTAGATTTTGCAGACTGATTTTTGAAATTTTTGGCTTTAGTGGTTATAAGATAAAACTTACGTACTTTGATATTTAGATAGAAAATACAGACTGCGCGGTTTGTGTTTAAGGAATTACTTAATTTTCAAATATTTCGATTCGATTTTTGATTTTTTTTTCGAAATTTTTTAAATCAAAAAAATAATTTTTGCAGTCAATTTAGTAATTGTTAAATGTAATACTTTGGCCCGGAATGAAACTGATCACCCGGTATAACTAGAACTGTTTGGAAATTATGAAAAAAAATGCGAACAATTTTAAGGAGTAGTTAATTAGCGATACTTTCCGAAAAATTAAAGAATTATTTTAATTATTTGGAGGATACCACAGCACGATTAAATATTTTTCTAATTTTTTAAATGGCCTTTTTGTACTACCTACATATTTTGCGTATGGGGTATTTTTTGGGGTGGGTATTTTATGCGAGGAGTATGGAGTGTTTTTATGAAATATTTGGGAAAAATTAAAAAATACTCCTGGCAACACTGGAGAAGAGTCGATTACAAATATCGTGCACGAGACTGAAACAGTATTTTTGAACACCCATCGAGATTTACGCTTGAAGAATCACGAGCATGTTGTATGGGTCGTATGGCAACATAGCAATTTCATTGATGCCAATATAAACTTTTATCATGTTGGGTACTGTAAAAACTGAAAATATATTATATAATAATTAAATATTAATAATTTTTGAATTTGTTCTGAATTTATATAATTTCTGATAGGGGTGCGTCCGCTCGTTTAAAAAGAAAGGCTTCCCACGCTGTTTTTATAAATATTGCATCTATAAAACGCAGGTCTACTAGGGTTTATTGGGCCTCTTTTTCTGTTCGCTTTTATTGTTAAACTGGGGAAATTGTGGGTAATAAATGTACATTTCGAGGGCAGGCAGATGGCCCTTTTTGCCGACTTAAAAATGCGTCACCACTCCACGTTGGCTTGTCGAATTTAGATATTTTTCGAATTTTAAAGTTAGTCCGTAAAGAAGCCTATGAACGGTACACATCATCAACTCTGCAAATTAAGATTCGAGTTGTGGACAAACAATGTCGGAATCCAAAAAAGTTTATATAAGTAGTGAACAAAGGACATGCTTAATTACGTTTATGGAAGAGAAGCCGGATTTGCGGATTGGAAAATTTTCTAATGAGTTCACATCTAAAACCGCCAAAAATTTGTGGGAAAAAATTACGAAAGAACTGAACGCAATCCCAGGGGCAAAGAAAGATTGGAAGCACTGGCGGAAAGTAAGTTATATTTCATTTATTTAGGTATTATTATGTAATAAATTGTAATAAATTTAATAGCCAAGTTTTATTTGACAATCAGATTAGGCGACGAAGACGTGATGCGACGTATCAAACCTGCAACGTACGTTTCGAAATACAAAGCCACCCTTTATCTAAATCATTTTTATACATATGGTATAATCTTAACATGCCAATAACTCATTAGCAACAAGTAACGTTAAGGCACCTTTAACAACACTAGTGGTGTCAAGAAATTCTTAACAACACTAATGTTGTTATACATATGTATCTTAACGCAACTCGTTGCTATGGAGATATTAGCAAACAAACATGGATCCGCTTTTTGACGTTTTCATAAAACATTTTTTTAAATTAAAAACAAAATATAAACCGGATAAAATATACCGTGTTATGATACACGTAACGTTATCTGCTTTTACATTACTCGAGAATTTAGAAGCACTCGCTCCTACGACGCCGACGCTCGTGCTTTCAAACTTTTCTCTCGTAATGTAAAAACCTTTATAACGTTACTTGTATCGTAAATTACTATTACGATATAAGTGACGTTATGAAGGTTTAAAATTTAGAATTTAAAAGCACTCGCTCCTACGTCGCTCGTGTTTTCAAACTTCTCTCTCGTAATGTAAAAACAAATAACGTATATCGTAACACGTTTTATTTTATCCTATTTGTATTTTTTTAATGAAAAAGCGAAATTATGTTTGTATGCCAATATCTCCATAGCAACGAGTTGTCAATCGAATTCCCTTTTGAACTCTTAAGGTGTGGGGATTTTCTTTGTCTTCTCCTATGTTTCTTGTATAAACTGCTTCCAGTCCTTTCTATTACTTGCTAGTTTTTTGGCCTCCATCCATGTTTTTCCTTTTCTTGTTAAGTTGTTTTGTATTATTTTATTCCACGTTTCTTTAGGCCTTCCTCTTTTGTTTTTTCCTGCTACTCGTTCTTCTCATATTTTCTTTACTGGTGTGTTGTCATCCATTCTTTGCATATGTCCCCACCATCCTAGTTGTCCTTCTTCTATATATTTTTCAATTGAGCCGATGTTCAAATCTGTTCTTATGGTTTCATTTCTAATTCTGTCTCTTCTAGTTACCCCTTTTACCCTTCTAAGGTATTTCATCTCAATCGCATTCTACTTTTTTGTTTTTGGTTTAGTATCCATGTCTCACAGCCGTATGTTAGTATAGGCCTGAATATGGTTTTATATACTTTTATCTTTGTTTCTTTTTTTATCACTTCTCTTTTTCCTACGAACTAGTTGTTTATTGCATAGTATAAATTGTTCGCCTTTTCAATTCTATGATTTAGATCTATTTCCTGTCTTCCTCTTTCATCGAACTTTACTCCTAAATATTGAAAGTCCTTTACCTGTTCTATCATCACTCCGTCTATCTCTATATTTATTCGTTCTTCTTCGTTTGTTAAGACCATCACTTTAGTTTTTTCCTTGTTCATTTTCATCCCATTTTCTTTCATAATTTCATTCCATGTTTTTTAGATTTTCGTTTAAGTCTTTCTCACTTCCTGCTACCAGTACCACATCATCTGCGAATGCACATTCCTGTATTTGCACTCTTTTTAACTTTCTGTGTCCTAATATTAATGGTTTCGTTTTTCTTTCTGCTTGTCTTATTATTCCATCCATAAATATAATAAATAGTAATGGGCTAAGCCCTCCTCCTTGTCGCAGTCCTTGTATCGTTGTGTAGGTATCTGATTTTTTGTTATTTTTTATTATCCGGTTTTTTGTTTCGTTGTATATGCTCTTAATCACTCTTATCAGCTTTTTATTTATTTTTCTTCTTTCTAGTATCTTCCATACTGTTTCTCTGTGTACTCTGTTGAATGCTTTTTCCATGTGCATAAATGTACAGTACACTTTCTTTCCAATTGTTAATCTTTTGTTCGAGATTCCTTTTATTGTGAATATATGATCATGTGTGCTTCTTCCTTTCCTATAGCCACTCTGCACTTCGTTTAATTCCTTCTCTATTTTGTTCCTTAATTTTGTTTCTAAAATTTTTTCATAGATTTTTACTATTGTACTTAGCAATGTTATCCCTCTGTAGTTATTACAGTCTCTTCTGCCCCTTTTTTACTTTCTTCGTTACGAAGTACGAGAAAGTATTGTGATCGTGATTTTTTTTTCAAATTTTTTTTTACGGAAATATCTGTTTTGGGGTCCCTAGATGCCATTTCAACAATTTCTGGAAAAAAAAAAGTTGTGTCTGTGTGTGTCTGTTTGTGCTAAACTAATAGACCAATTGATATGAAACTTTCAACATACGTCTTATTTGATAATCCGAAGAACTGAAAAGCATTCGGTAAAATTTCGTACACCGGAAGTGGGTGTTTACCTTAACTGTTTTTTTGTTTTTTGCCAATATTTTCTTAAATATGAAAAATATCAAAAAAATATTTAAGCAAATATTGAAGACAAGAAAGAAATGAAGATCTTTGTTTCAAAATATTTTTCATAAAATCTTTGTTATTCGAGAAAAAAAATTATTATTTTTTTTTTAATTTTAAATTATAATTATAATTATATAATTATGAAAAACTAATAGTTACAGCAAATTTATGTTAATAATAATTGTAGAGAATGCCAAAATGAACAATTTATGAAGAATAAGTTTTTTTCGAAATCTCTTTAGTTTTTGAGTAAACTGAGTTTTTGAATTTGAAGTTTATTTTTTCCATCTTTCCTAATTTTGACGTTTTAAACGTCAGTTTCATCCGAGTCTACGAAACGTTCGATGCACATTTAAAATATGATTTAACTTGAAAATAAACTATAAAAGTGTAAATATAAATAACTATGACCATCAAATCGGAGAAAGTAACATGATGGCCACATCACCATTTTTATTAAAAAATCGTACAATCAGCATTATTTTTAAGTTTTCCAATATGTTTTCTTCTGTCCACATTTTGTTCATGATTTCAAGTAGAATTTCTAGACCTTTGTCATCTATATTCTTTATTATTTCTGTTGTTATTCCATCTTCACCGCCATTTTTTAGTGCTTTTATTGCCTCTTTCAATTCTTGTAGTTGTATTCCTTCATTACTTTCTTCCTTTTCTTCGCCTATTTCTTCTCTATTTATGTTGTTATTTATTGTATTTTCTGTTTCTAGTAGTTTTCCAAAATATTCTTTCCACCTTTCAATTACCCTGTTTTCATCTTTTATTATTTCCCCATTTTCCTCTTTTATTCTTGTGTTGGCCTCCTTCTTGTTTTCTAGGTTTTTGAGTAGAGTACATTTGAATAGAGAAGAACCTTGCGCACGAACGAAAACTGGTTTTTAGCCGTTAGTCAAGTCTATTATGCAGAATAGGGTGTGGCAGTGTTTCATTGGCGTACTTGCTTCCGAGTTCCGAGTGTCATTCTGCTTTTTATTGTTCGTTGTTTTGCTATGATTCGTTTTTCCTGTGTTTATAAAATCAGTTTTTTTCTAGAATTAATAAGTTAGTGAACTGTACGATAGTGGTTTATATTAGTTGTTCCATTTTTGATTAAATCATTTATCGCTGCATTCCGAAGGTCGCCGAAAGGAAGTGTTTGTTGGTGAAACGTGGACAAGTAATTCACTCTCAATCTAGTGACATTATCTGTACAGAGTTTATGGAATACGAAGCAATGTAGATGTTTTTGAAGGCGGCACCTATATTGGGATTTTCACATACCGGGTGACCCAGGGATCTGTAAAAGCCCGATAACTTGTTTGCTATTTGAGATATCGACTTCTAGTTTTCTTAAACTGGTACCCACACTTATTCTACATATTTTAAAAATATGTATGTTTTTGTACAGGGTGTCCCAATATAAATAACAGAACAAAGTTATGTTTTTTTAAATGGAACACCCTATAATTTATACTTTATTTTCAACCCTCTTGAGAAGCTGATAAAAATAGTATAAGATAGTATGGGTGTATTATTGACGGTTGGTTAGTTATGGACAAATTTGTGGCATAAACATGTACACATTGAAAACATTGCAGAAGCGTTCCTAGCAAAGATAGCATCATTATTTATACACTAGAAAATTTCCCACATCATGAAGAATAATACACATCGGTTTTGGTTCTCTTTTATTCATAGTAATATACAGGGTGTCAACATACGCAAAACAATGGATAACTATTTTTTTTCAAAAGGAATACCCTATATAAGTTGCCACCAATCTATGGCATTTTTAATAGGCTTTCCAATGATATACAGTTTGTATAACAAAATATTAAGGATTCTTGAGATTTATCAATAAAAACATATTTCTTTTGCCACCTTCCGCTGATTTTTGGATTTTCAGCCAAAACTAAGCATTTTCAGGAAAAATTATAAGAGACCAAAGTTGTAGAGCGAAAAATTTTCCATTGACGTGAGTCTTTAACTTTTAAGATAATGCGTGCATTGCCCGCCAGAGCGCGCAAAATCGTGACCGTAAATGCATTTTAGCGTTTTCTATTCAAATTTTTTATTAATAAATTGCACTACTTTATTTTCCGCACCCTCTAGCAGAAAAACGGAAAATTATAGAAAAATTAAAATAGCCCATATCGATTGAAAATGTTCCGCTCTACAACTCTTAATAGAAGCAATTTTTGACAAAAATGCATAGTTTTCCCTAAAAATGCAAATTGAAAATGTATGTATCAATTTTTGCGTTTTACAACTCTTTTAAGAGTTGTAGAGCGGAATATTTTCAATCGATGTAGGTTATTTGAATAATTCTATAATTACCCGTTTTTCTGCTAGAGGACGTGGAAAATAAAGTATAGTGCAATTAATTAACAAAAAATTTGAGATAAACGCTAAAATGCATATACGGTCACGATTTTGCGCATTTTGGCGGGCAATGCACGCATTATTGGAAAAGTCGAAAGGCCTATGTCGATCGAAAATTTTCCGCTCTACAACTTGGTCTCTTATTATTTTTTCAGAAAATGCATAGTTTTGGTTGAAAATCCAAAAATGAGCAGGAGGTGACGAAAGAAAAATGTTTTTTTATGGATAAATCTCAAGAACCCTTAATATTTCATTATACAAATTGTACATCATTGGAAAGCTTATTAAAAATTCCATGCATTGGTGGCAAGATATATAGGGTGTTCCATTTGGAAAAAAATAGTTATCCAATATTTTGCGTATGTTGACACCCTGTATAGCAGAATGAACAAAGAACAACCAAAGCCGATTTTTATTATTCTTCATGATGTGGAAATTTTTTAGTGTATAAAAAATGACGCTAGCTTTGCTAGGAGCGCTTCTGTAATTTTTTCAATGTGTCCTTGTTTTTGCCACAAATTTGCCCATAACTAACCAACCGTCCATAATAGACCCATGGTATCTTATACTATTTTTATCAGTTTCTTAAGAGGGTTGAAAATAAAGTATAAAATACGGGGTGTTCCATTTAAAAAAACATAACTTTGTTCTGTTAAGTATATTGGGACACCCTGTACAAAAACATACACATTTTTAAAATATGCAGAATGAGTGTGGATACCAGTTCAAGAAAACTAGAAGTCGATATCTCAAATAGCAAATAAGTTATGGCTTTTACATATCCGTGGGTCACCCGGTATTATTTTCTGCCCTCCCAAATATATTTACTTGAATTGCGCACGCCACTGGCACAAGTGACCGTTGAAATCTCACGCAACCTTGGGCTCTTCTCTATTCAAACGTACTCTACCTTGTAGAATGATATTTGATTGCTATTGCTGTTCTTTTCCAGTTTTTCTCCAAATTCTATCCATTTATTTTTTTTTTAGAAAGATGAAGATGACAAATTATACTTTACTCAAAAACCAAAGAGATTTCGACAAAAATCTTATTCTTTAAAAGTTCAGCATTCAGATATAGGAATATGCTAAGGGCGGCAAATATAATAATAAAAATGCAAGCATTAAAAAGGAAAATTGGTGTTGGAATATAAATAGTTGAAACACCGTTAAATGTAGAAACAACAAAGTGGCGACATCTGTTGTACTAAAATGAGTTTAGTGCAAAATTCGGGCAATAGATCGTCGCCACTTTGCTGTTTCTTTTAGGCTCGAATATTTTTATTTGTAGCCCTATATTTTAGATTTTTAACCCGAATGATTGATTTTTATGCGCTATTTTTTTTTCTTGCCGGTTTTTTCGTTTTTTGATTTTCTGCCCTTTATTTTATAGTTTTTTATGAGTGCATTTTTTTATTTTTTTTGCCGTAATTTTCAAGTTTCGGGTCGGAAACTTATTGTTGGCTAAGGAGTTATTTTTGGGGCTAAAAATGGTAAATTATTTTTCATATATACTACATCTTTATTAAAGAAATTGTACATTTTATTTGTTAGTGTTTTTCTTAAATTAAGGTTACTATGTTATTTCCTTACATGGCTATCGACCAGAGGTCTTTCTGCCTAACTTATTTTTCATTTACTTGGATTTTCAATTATTTGGTCTACATTTTTTTCTAGGCCAGGTTTTTTAAATTTTTTGGCTTATATTTTAAATCTTTTGCCTGTTTCTTCGATTTTTTTTCGAATTCTTGATTTTTTTGTCTAAAGAGACAAATTGTCAGACAATTGTTGATTTTTACATTTTAGATTTTTTATTTTGGCCATAATTTTTGTTGCCTGTCTGCGCATAGTCTTGCTACTTAAGCTACCGATATATTTAAATCATGTATAAACTTGTGTAAGATTTTATATCATTCGCACCAATAAATTATTGTTGTTATTATTACTGTTATTATAAATTGAAAGTGATATTTAGTTAATCGAATGTTCTTTTTTTTCTGTTTCTAGATTGTAAATTATCTAATGTATGTATTGTCGACCTGTGTAAAAGGTATGTTGAAACACCAATAATAAATAAATAAATAAATAAATTTTCAATTTTTTTGGCCACGATTGTTGATTTTTCGTTTTCTGGCCTTTATTTTATATTTTTGAAATGTATTTTCGATTTTTTGTCTACATTTTTGATCTTCTGTCTTAAATTTTCTTCATTTTAGCCGATATTTTCGATTTGTTTGTTAAAATTTTCGATTTTTATTCGGCTTTTTTGATTTCCGAATTTTCGATTGGTTTAAATTTTTGTTGTTTGTACTATATTTTACATTTTTTAAATTGAATTATTGATTTTATTGAGTAAATTCTTTAATTTTTACTTTGAGCTCAAGAGTTTTTTTGGGGGTGAAAATGGCAAATGATTTTTTCCTTCACTTTTTTTCAGGTTTCAATCTTTTAGTATGAATGTTTATTTTTAAACCAGCATTTTTACTTTCTCCGTTACGAAGTACGAGAAAGTATTGTGATCGTGATTTTTTTTCAATTTTTTTTTTAGGGAAATATCCGTTTTGGGGTCCCTAGATGCCATTTCAACAATTTCTGGAAATTTTTTGTTTGTGTCTGTGTGTGCGCGCGCGCTCTATCTCAAAAACTAATAGAGCAATTAATATGAAACTTTGAAGATAAGTTTTATTTGATAATCCGAAGTACTGAAAAGCTTTTGGTAAAATTTCCTATAGTGGGCGTTTATCTTAACCGTTTTTTGTTTTTCTCCAATATTTTTTTAAATATGAAAAATATCACAAAAACATTTAAACAAATATTGAAGACAACAAAGAAATAAACATCTTTTGTTTGAAAATATTTTTCCTAAAATCATTTTTATTCGAGAAAAAAAAAAGTTTTGTTTTTCATTTTTTGTTTATAATAATGAAACGACAATAGTTACAGCAAATGTATGTTAATAATAATTGTAGAGAATACCAAATTGAACAACTTATAAATAATAAGTTTTTTCGAAATCGCTATAGTTTTTGAATAAACTGAGTTTTTGAATTTGAAGTATAATTTTTCCATCTTTCATAATTTTGATGTTTTAAACGTCAGTTTCATCCGAGTCTACGCTCGATTAAATGTACATCGATGTGATTTAAATTAAAAATAAACCACGAAAGCGTAAATATAAATGATACCATCAAATCGAAGAAAGTAATATCATTTTTTTTATATTTATAATTTGTTTTTCCTACGACCGCTACCGAAAAGAGATATATCGTGGAAATACCTTTGCATTGAAAGTCGTCAATTGTATATTTGTCACTTTTCACAAGTAATGTCATGCTTGAAAACTGAATTTTCAAAACAGACGTTTTCAAAGTGAAATCCTCAACTTGTAGATGTAGGGTAAAATCGAGAAACATTATGATTGAAACATATTTAAGAAAATGTTTGGTCGTAGGAAAAGCAGAGTGTTAAACATGTTTTGAAAGCTACATTGCATGCTCGTACCTTGCATTTACTCGCCCATAGGGCGAGTAAATGGAAATTGGTACTCGCATGCAAAACAAAGCTTTGGAAACTTATCAAACAATCACTATTATCCAGCAGACTGTATTGCGTATTCGGATATGTTGTCCATGTTTAATTTAAAATCATTAGCTTCTAGACGTAAGATAATATCAAAGAAATTCTTGTATGTAATTATCCATAGTGATATAGATGATCCTAACTTATTAGCTCTAATAAACGTGTATGTACTAGGTTCGCTACATGGGCGTCCACAGGTGGGGGCAAGGGGGGCAGCTGCCCCCTCCTGGAAAATGAATTTATTAAATTAAAGTAATATTTTATATACTAAACTTGTATGTAGTCGCTAAATGTATACTTTAACAATAACATCAAAATTAAAAATTATAACAAAGTGCATTCCACGTTATGTTCGATGAATCCGAAAAAAATTGACGTACAGCGAGGAGCGGGCTCGGTTCCACCCGACGCGTATAATACAGTGCGATCGAATAAAAGTTAGTCAAAATTGGCCATGAGCCAAAATTCCTAAACTTATTGGCAACTATCATACTGGCTGGCGTTTCATATTTTCGAATTTAGGAGCTAAGAAAATACATGCGGTGTTTTGTTCATGGCCTGCTTTGACTATTTTTTTATTCGATTTCGCTGTATTATTACTGTACATTTTAGTAGAAATTAACAATTTTTGACAGTTTTAAATTTTTTTTCTTTTAATATCAAAAATGCCATTTTTTATTGTAAAAATCCACAATTTTTAGATGCTACTAATTTCTTTATTTACTGTTGAATTGTACCGTCGTGACAGAAATGCGGAATTTTTGACAATTTGTAATTGTTACTTTTGACCATTGGAAATTTCCCTTTTTTAATATTGAAAAATGCCGATAGTGATAGTAGAAATGCTCAAATTTTGACAGTTAAAAAATTATGGCATTTGGAATTTTTCTTTTTATTTTTGAAATTAAACCGTTTTCAGTAATGAGCAATTTTTGACAGTCCTGAATAGTTATTTTTGGCAATTGAAATTTCCTTTTTACTGCCAACGTGCCATTTGTGATGGTAGATATGTGCGATTTTTGACAGTTCGAAATTGCCATTTTTAGCAGTTGAAATTTTCTTTTTTTTCAATATCAAAAAGTGCTGCTTTTGATAGTAAAATTCCACAATTTTCGGCAGCTGCTAATTTCCTTATTTACCGCAGTATCGTGCCGTTTGTGATGGCAGAAATGCAGAATTTTTAACAATTCAAAATTTTCATTTTTGACGATTAAAATCTATCTTTTTACTATTGAAAAGTGCCGTTTCTGACAGTAGAATTGCACAATATTTGACAATTTGTAATTGTTACTTTTGGCCGTTGGAAGTTTCCCTTTTTACTTTCTCCGTTACGAAGTGCGAGAAAGTATTGTGATCGTGATTTTTTTTTCAAAAATTTTTTTAACCGAAATATCCATTTTGGGGTCCCTAGATGCCATTTCAACAATTTCTAGAAAAAAAATGTTTGTGTGTGTGTGTGTGTGTGTGTGTGCTTGAACATACGTCTTATTTGATAATCTGAAGAACTGAAAAGCTTTTGGTAAAATTTCGTACACCGGAAGTGGGCGTTTCCCTTAACCGTTTTTTGTTTCCGATATCTTCTTAAATATGAAAAATATCACAAAAACATTTAAACAAATATTGAAGGCAACAAAGAAATGAACATCTTTTGCTGGAAAATATTTTTCATAAAATCATTTTTATTCGAGAAAATTTTTTTTTAAATTTTTTTATTTTTGGTTTATAATTATAAAACGATAATAGTTACAGTAAATGTATGTTAATAATAATTGTAGAGAATGCTAAAATCAACAACTTCTAAAGAATAAGTGTTTTTCGAAATCTCGTTAGTTTTTGAGTAAACCGAGTTTTTGAATTTGAAATATAATTTTTCCATGTTTCATAATTTTGACGTTTTAAACGTCAGTTTCATCCAAGTTTACGCAACGTTCGATGTACATTTAAAATATGATTTCAATAAACCACGAAAACGTAAATATAAATGGCTATGATACCATCAAGTCGGAGAAAGTAACATGATGGCCACATCACCATTTTTTAATATTGAAAAATGCTGATAGTGATAGTAGAAATGCTCAAATTTTGACAGTCTAACATTTTTGGTATTTCGAAATTTTCTTTTATTGTTGAAACGTGCCCTTTTTGACAAATGAGCAATTTTTGACATTAATAAACAGTCATTTTCAGCAATTAAAAATTTCCTTTTTTACTACTAAGTTCCATTTGTGATAGTAGTGTCATTTTTGACAGTTCGAAATTGTCATTTTTAGCAGTTGAAATTTACTTCTTTTTTTAATATCAAAAAATGCTGCAAATTTCTTTATTTACCGTTGAATTTATGGTGGCAGAAATGCAGAATTTTTGACAATTCGAAATTGCCATTTTCAGCAGTTAAAATTTTCTTTTTTTAATATCAAAAAATGCTGTAAAAATCCACAATTTTTGACCGCTACAAATTTCTCTATGTGCCGTTTGTGGTGGCAGAAATGCATAATTTTTGACAATTCGAAATTGTCATTTTTGACGGTTAAAAATTTATCTTTTTGCTATTGAAAAATGCCGTTTCTGTAGAATTGTCACAATTTTTGACAATTTGTAATTGTTACTTTTGGCCGTTGAAAATTTCCCTTTTTTAATATTGAAAAATGCTGATAGAGATAGTAGAAATGCTAAAATTTTGACAGTTACACATTTTTGGCATTTGGAAATTTTCTATTTATTGTTGAAACTTGCCGGTTTCAGTAATGAGCAATTTTTGACAGTACTGAATAGTTATTTTCAGCAATTGAAAATTTCCTTTTTACTGCTAACGTGCCATTTGTGATAGTAGTTTGAAATGGTCATTTTTAGCAGACGAAATTTTCTCTTTTTTTTTAATATGAAAAAATGCCGTATTTGATAGTAAAAACCCATAATTTTTGGCAGCTGCAAATTTCTTTATTTACCATTGAATCGTACCGTTTGTAGTGGGAAAAATGCAGAATTTTTAACAATACAAAAATGGCAATTTTCTTTTTTAATATCAAAAAATGCCGTTTTTTATTGTAAAAATCCACAATTTTTGGCAGCTGCTAATTTCTTTATTTACCGATGAATCGTGCCAGATGCCAGAAATGCAAAATTTTTGATAATTCGAAATTGTCATTTTCTTCTTTTTAATATCAAAAAATGCCGTTTTTGATAGTAAAAAACCACAATTTTTGACAGCTGCAAATTTCTTTATGTGCCGTTTGCGGGGGCAGAATTTTTGACAATTCGAAATTGTCATTTTTGACGGTTATTTATTGGAAATTTCTGTATGAAAGTTTTGCCCCTCCCTGGAAAAATTTCTGCGGACGCCCACGGTTAGCTAAGCCTCATTTAATAATCAGGCGGACTAAGGGCCGGTTGCATAAAACTGAAATGAACCAGAGTTCATATGAACCAAGATCGAAAAGTGAACTATGATCAAAATCAATATCGTTGCATAAATAGAAATGAAGCCGAGTTCCGTAGATCGTTGATTTGTGTAAGTTGGTAAACCTGAAAACGCTGAATGGCGCCAATGTACTGAAAACATTTTAGGTTATTGGTGTTGTTTAAGTTCATAAAGTGCTCTGAATTTTATTGTAAAACATATAGGGAAGTCTCGTTATTATATTTGCATGCCATTTTGCATAATTCACTTATTTTGATGTATTTGTGAGATTTATATTAGTAATTTCAATATCGTAAATAACTTCTGTCTGTTTGACAATAATAATGGTGCTTGCAATTATATCGCAAATTATGTTTGTTTGTGACTTTATTTACTTGTATTATTATTCTGTATTTGTATGTTCATGCGTACATAATACATAAAAAATATATTATCATTTATTGGCCTTAACTGTCAAGGTTAATTGATATACTTGTTGTATTAAGGGTTTGCACAATCTACAATTTAGCAGCTATGTTTGCTTTCTATAAATACCTTGCAGTTTTAGATGATATAGCTAGCTAAATTTGCTGCAATACATTTCTCATAGTCTCTTTTGAGAGTCGAAACCTTTTTAAAAATTCTCTACTATTCCATTTTACAAAATGATTAACCCGCTGTCTGAACAATCTTGGGATTTTTGGTCGCAAGGTTAATTCCACCAACTCTGCAAACTCCTCATCATCCGTCATTTCGCGTACGTATTCCATTTTTAATAAAAATCATTTTCGGAGGTGACGTATACGTATTTAAAATAGGTTATGTATGTGATGAACTGTAGTTCAATCAGCTTGAACGGCCTCAATCGACCGTTCGGATTGAGCGGCCGTTTGATCTTAGTTCGAGTAAAATTACCACATTGAGCAACGTAATTTTTATACTGAACTGAAAATCAACGTTGAACAATGGTTCAAAAGTTTTATGCAACCGGCCCTTAATCAAATTATAGCCGCGAGAATACAACTCATGGCCTACTAGAATGTATTTTGAGCCAATTAGATGCAAGGAAATGCATAGCAGCATGTGTATCACCGCGATGATAAAAAACAAAAGTAGCGGTGATATTTTATTGTGGTCCTGTCAGAATTTTAAACCTCAAAATGGACATACTAAATCATTAGGATGCAGTTTCTAGCAGTAAAATCAGTGAAATGGTGAAAAATATGACGCCCAGAAACACCGTGGGTAATAAAGGGTCGAAGTGCCGACAGTTTACGGAGTCTTTGTGCTGGAAGAAACTACAAGACGAATTTAAACATTGCAATATGTGAGTTGTGATCAAGATTATAAAATGTTATTCGTTATTCTCTCACTAAATATAACTCGTGGTACGATTAATAACCGATGATATTTAGTCGTTGAAACTGAAGCAGCACATTCAACTCGCGCTAGCGCTCGTTGAATCTGCAGCTCGGTTTCAACTCCAAAATATCATCGGTAATAATCATACCACTTGTTGTATTACGGCTGAAAATACGTTGTTGTGATTGGATAAACGGGCGCCATTTTACAACAGGCCAAAATTGCTAAAACTGTAATGGCCGCTGTTATGATCAGCTGATCTATCACCGTTTAGTTGTGTCCGGTGTCACGTGTTTCGCGTCAGTTTTTGTGTTTTTGCCAGTTATTCCTCCCGTTGAGAGTGTAAGAATCGATTGTTTTAAGAACTCATCCCGCGATTTTCGAGGAAATAGTTATTTCATTTTTAAGTATGGTTATGTACCCAGCACTAGTTTGGCGTCATTTTCACACCCCCCTATTATACCTGATACTTCAATCCACTTTATATATAAATAAAATATGTACAACATGAGTTTTTCACAGTGTCCCTAAATTCTTAAGAGGGTTCCATACTTATTTTAATTAATATTTTAATATACTAAATAATTGACTATATAATCAAGAAAGTTTGCCTAAATTTTATTTATGTATTATAATTATTGAATGAATGTTATGAGTAAACGAATTTTAAATAATTTGAATTTTACCGCCAAAACATTTCTGGTTACTTTTCTGGTTATTTTTTATAGCATAAATGTGACTTTCAACTTTGGTCGGTCTGGTTATTAAATGAGATATAGTAGAAACCCGATCACTTTTTTGTACAATCGCAGTCAGACAAATCTTTATTTTAATTCACCGTTAGACACTATGGTCCGAACATACTACTGTGGACAAAAAAAAATGACACCCCTAATTTTATTAATGTAAATATGACTTTTCATTTGACAAACCGGCAAATGTCAATCTTGTCAGATATGTGTTAATCATATAGATACATAAATACATAAATTGAATATTAATTTAATAATAGTTATTTAAGCAACAAGGAACGTAAGGACGTATTAACATTTGAGGTAGGCGAATACGAGTCGAGGCGGAGCCGAGGCTCGTCGCCTGCCGAAAATGTTAATTGTCATTACGTTCCGTGTTGCTTATTAATTTTTTTCCGCTACCGGAAATATAATACTTAAAAAAGATAAGAAAATATTCTAAAATACGGCTTGTAACATTTGGGATTCAAATTTTTAGATACCTATGCGTCCTATGGCAACCCAGCAACCGAGAAAACAATGTCGAATTTTGTTTGTTTGTGTCAATCCAGTGACAGTTTTTGTGGGCATGGATGCAAACGAAGCTGCGAATATTGCGTGTTTCGACTCTTTTAAGCAGTGGTTATGTAAAAAGGATGCCGATGCTATTGGTATAGACGAAAATGTGTTGCTCGCCTGTATGTTGGAGCGTTACGTTTCTGTTTATTATTTTCTTAGGTCCGTAAGTGAAAAATTAAGTTCCGTCGTCAAGGACAACAAACCCCACGAATGTTATCAGCTACTTACGGTGCCTGTAACCATGGATGCAATGCGTATTTACGTTGTCGGTAGCGGAAAAACATTATTATCGCTTTCAGATTTACTGTATTGCTAATTATTACTGTCACTGTCAAATATTAAGGTTACTTAAGTCAAATACACAACACTAAAAAATAAGAAATAATAGACACATGACAAATTAGGGGTGTCATTTTTTTTGTCCACGGTAGTATAATAGCATTCAAGATCTGGTCGATATATTTAATACCACCTTACGCCAATTTACGGAATCCACTGTAAATTTGTTATAGAACACCTCGTATTTCCTATTTTATTTATTGTTAGTCTCTGTTATTTTTAAATTTTTCTAATGTATTAATATTCATTTTTGTTTGTACATTTATTATTGATTATTTGTAACTAACATTGTGTTATTTTGTAATTATAAGATAATATTTCCCTGTAATTGGATATTTTTGTTGGAAAATAAATATTATTATTATTACTATTACAGACTTGGCAAGATATTAAAAACAAAACAAAAAAGAAGAAGGCTGCCTTAGAAACACATGCGCGAGCGACCGATGGTGGATCACCTATCCATGTGGACCTCAATCCGGATGAGAAGAAATTAGAAATGATCCATCCAACTGCCATCGTCGGTGACTTAAATGTTCCGGAAACAACAATACAGTTTGACGGATTATTTTGCATGCAAGTGGATGAACCATTTGTAAAAATGGACCACGACTTTGGTTTCCATGTACCAAGTACAAGTGCTATTAACGAACAACCCTGTGTTGCTAATTGCAGTGCTCCTAGTAAACAGGAGTGTGGGGCGAAAGCCAATAGGCTACACGAAACAGTGGCTGCAACGGCTAAATTTTGCAGCCAAAATGATTTGAAAATAAAGATAAAGAAGGAATACTACAATAAAAAACTTGAGCTGATGCAAGAGCAAATTAATGAACAGAGGCGCATAGCATCAGCTCTCGAAAAAATTGCCCATGCAATTTCGAATCCAATAAATAGGGACATAATATAAATTAGAATTTTATTATTAAAGTTTTTTTTATGAATCCAATATTAGTTTGTAAGTATTAAGGATAAAAGATAAATATAAGTTATGTAGTTTATTTTTAAAAATTTTATTAAAATAAAAAAAAGTTTCAACGAAAATGGATTCTAATGATTTGATTTCTTTTATTTTGCCCCGCGCGAAGTTCTGCATTCACTACCCTATTATTAGCAGATTCTTCAAAGTCAGCTCCTGGCGGATTTTCATACATTCCAAAATCTCAGTGGTCTGCATCTCCCGGTTCAAGAACATTATTATTCAAATATTATGGAGGACAACACAGGCATTAAGGATTAGCGCAGCATTGTAATGCAGTACACGATGGTTTAATAAGCATCGGAATCTTGTTTTCAGGAGACCATTGCACTGCTCAATTAAACACCTTGCACGTCTATGTGCCACATTGTAACGAAATTCTGGTGTATTTGGTTCTGGATTGGTGACAGCTACGGAGTGCATATCCAGAATCCGCTAACAAAATCAAGAAAACAATTAGTACCTCTATAAATTTCGTAAGAAACTCACTATACTAACGTAATAAACTAAAATATACATGTCCAGCATCATGTAAGTTTCTCATAAATCTGGAGACATTGCAATTATTCCCGATAAACGAATCGTGCGTACTGCCAGGGTAACGAGCACATACTTGTAAGATTTTTAATGATGTATCGCATATCTAAAATTAAATTGGTAAAGTTTATGTATATAAAAATGGGGAGAACTAACCAATTGGGTGTTTATGGAGTATTTTTTCCTATTGACATACAGATTCTCCGGATTGGGAGATTATTTGCACTTGGAGGAAAAATAGCAACATGTGTACAGTCCACACACCCCACAATCCCAGGAAAATGAAATTGCTCAAAAAATCTAAAAATGAACCACAATATTACTATACAGGGTGTAGTGGAACAAAACGGAACATAGGATTTTCAATGTTAATTTCTTTATACTGGAATATTATCTTCCCTGATCATTTTAGAAGAAACATGTAAATAAATGTTTTGTAGAGTAAAAATTCCTGCATGCAGTCATTCTATAATTTATTTTTTAGCATTCATAAAAACCCTAAAAAATGATAAAATAAAAATGATAATTTTCACGAAAATAATAGTTGCCATGAAATTAAACAAAAACGGTGTGCTGTTGATTTGTTGGCTTCTGTTAAATGTATTGAACACTTCATAACCGTTTACAAGTTTTTTCATTCAAAATGTATTCTATTCAAGAAAAAGTTCAAGTGGTGCTATGCTAGCAGCAGTTTTCGTGAAGTGCGGGTCATTACGTTGTAATATTTCTTGGTGGCACTGGTATTTGTACGAGTGGAAATGATGCTTCTTTATACCTCTGGGCAGTCGTATAGTGCATTGTACACTTATCTTAAGCTTATGTTTGGATCTTCTACTACAGAAGCTAAGACCATAAGCTCGCCATCCTTCTCATTTATTGGTAAACTATTCTGCTCTGCATTTGATGTCCTCTTAGAATTCCGTAATATTGAGCCAGTCGTTTCAAATTTATGAGTCAACCTTTGGATCGTTGCATTAGAGCAGTGATGGGGAAACTACGGCCCGCGGGCCAAGTCCGGCCCGCGGAAAGGTTTAATCCGGCCCGTTTAAGAGTGCCGTAATGAGAATGTTTGAACGCGTTCTAACTTCGTAATGTGACGACCCGCATAAAAACTACCTGCGGCGATATTCAAAACACAATAGTATTCTGGACAAATCCATCCGACCTAAACAGATGACTCATCTTCGCTCGAAACTTCCAGACACTCTCGCAGGTAGGTATAAATACAAGCGAGGCCGGGCCGCCCGAAGATCAGTTAGTTAGCGACTTAGTCAGTCATCTGCAACGACCCGCTGTGACTCGAGTAATTGTTTGTGTAATCCCCCAAACTCCCAGTGCCTCAACAAACTCCCGCATAAGAGCATTAGTTAGCAGTAAGCTTTCGTCAATTGCGTTTCTGTGTGTTGTTCTCCGTAGTAGGTAACGTCTAAAATGGATGTTAAAAAAAGAAAAGTGGATTCAGAATGTCGAGTTTTTAAAGAAGAATGGACGTGGAAATATTTCTTTACTTTATTTAAAGAAAAACCTGTGTGCTTACTTTGCAATACAACTGTTGCAGTTTTAAAAGAATATAACATTCAACGCCATTTCAAGAGCAAACATGAAAACCACTCCTACTCATCCTTAAGTGAAGAGGTGAAAAAAATTAAATCGAAACATTTAATAAAAAATTTATCAAGTCAACAACAATTATTTCAGAGAGCTAATCATTCTCAAAGATGCGCTACGAAAGCCAGTTATGTGTTGGCTTATAATATTGCTAAATCTAATAAAGCATTTTCAGATGGTGAATTTATAAAGCAGTGCATGATAGATGTGTGCGATATTATGTGCCCTGACAAGAAAAAGGATTTTCAGTCGCTGTCTCTCTCAAGAAGAACAATCACCGAGAGAATTGAAAATAATGATAAAAATCTAATTTCACAACTGACTACAAAAACTCAAAAATTATTTTTTATTCAATTACCATGGATGAAAGTACAAATATCAGCGATACTGCGCAGTTACTCATATTTGTAAGAGGAATCAGCGCCCACTTTGAAATTACAGAAGAACTTGCAGGGCTGCAGTCAATGAAAGGAACAACGACTGGTGCCGATATATATTGTGAATTTGAAAATTGCATCGATAAACTTCGTTTACCTATTGACAAGCTATGTAATGTAACTACAGATGGTGCTCCTAATATGGTTGGAATCAATCAAGGATTTGTTGGGAAATTTAATTCTAAGTATCCGGAAAATGATGTTGTTTTTTTCCATTGCCTTATACATCAGGATGCTCTCTGTAAATCGGCTTTAGATATTGACCATATACTTAATATTGTTGTAAAACTAGTAAATATGATTCGTTCCAGAGGATTATTACATCGCCAGTTTCAACAGTTTTTGGAGTCCGTACATGCTGAGCATTCCGATATCCTGTGTTATTCAAAAGTACGTTGGTTAAGTGCTGGAAAAGTATTTGAAAGAATTTGGGATTTAAAAGACGATATTGTGAATTTTCTTCTTGATAAAGACATTTATAATCAATTTGACGTCTTAGAAAACGAAACGTGGCTCTCTGATTTCGCTTTTTTCACAGACCTCCTCGTACACATGAATAAACTTAATCTCAAATTGCAAGGAAAAAATCAGTTTCTTCACGATATTTGGAAATACCTGAAAAGTTTCAAATTACAGTTATTATTATTTGCTAATCAGATCTCTAAATCTGATTTTTCTCATTTTCCAAGAATACAATCTTTAAAATTCACTATATCAAACAATAAGATTAAAAAATACGAAATTAATTTGAGAAAACTATCTACAGAATTTGAAAGGAGATTTCAGGACTTTAGAAAAATGGAACCAGAGTTTAGTATTTTTGCGACACCATTCAATGTTATTTACGAAGAAGTTGATGCAAAATTTCAACTTGAGTTAATAGAACTGAACTGTAATACTCTCCTGAAACAAACTTTTCATACAGTACCATTACTAGAATTTTAACAGATGAGCACCTTTCATCAGTTTTAGGAATTTCTGCTTCGCAAATGGAACCGGACTATGATGAAATTTTGATGAAACAGTCTCAATTTCATTTTTCTCATGCACCATCAACCAGTAATGACACCAGAAAATAAAGTGATAATACTTCACATCAAGAACTACACTAAATTCATTTTATATTTTGTGCTTATAATTTTGTTACCTTTTGCTTTTTTACTATTAAAATAATAAGTGTATGTAATAATATATGTATATGTTTATAGAACACATAAATTAGTTAACGATTAAGCATTATTCTTTGGCCCGCTACGATTATCTAGTTATTACAAATGGCCCGTCTTAAAAAAAGTTTCCCCACCACTGCATTAGAGGGTCGGGATAGTTGACCGCAAACATATCCCCCACTTCACGAAAACTGCTACCAGCATAGCACCACTTCACAATTTGCACTTTTTCTTGAATAGAATACATTTTTAATGAAAAAACTTATGAAATATTCAACAAATTTGACAGAAGCCAACAAATAAACAGTGCACCGTTTTTGTTTAATTTCATGGCAACCATTACTTTCGTGAAAATTATCATTTTTATTTTATCATTCTTTAGGGTTTTTATGAATGCTAAAAAATAAATAATAATAAAATAAATAAAAATAAATGCATGCAGGAATTTTTACATTTTTTTACATTTATTTTTTACATTTATTTACATGTTTCCTCTAAAATGATCAGGGAAGATAATATTCCAGTATAAAGGAATTAATATTGAAAATTCTATGTTCCGTTTTGTTCCACTACACCCTGTATATCGGATGTTCATTAAAAAATGGGCTGGGTTTTGAATATTTATCTCCGGGCCCGCAGCACATTTTCGTTTCATCGGGCCGGGCCGGGCCGGGTTTTAAATTTTCACTGTCGGGCCGGGCCGGGCTTTCGAAAACCCGCTTCTGCAGGGCTCTGATATGTACTGCTTAATTTGGGATTTCAGGTTATGAATGTTTGCCACCATCATCACTCATTCCCAGGGGGGGTTAATTGAATAGGGAGAATTGGAAACGCGACATCCACGCCATACAGTCATCTGGCCCAACTAACGCAATGCAACGCTGCCAAATCTATGTATAAATCTTTGTAACCAAGCAATATGGTCATATTTTTGTTGGTTAAATTTATTTTGGGTATTTAAGAACATCCAAATATCTGGTAATATTCAAAGTCCACTAGTGTTAATTGTTTGTTTAAGTCTATTTGATAAATTTTAAAGCAAAATAGTCTTTTGAATAATTTCACAAATGAGATATGACAACATCTATTTCCCATCAAATTGCCGGCCTTTTTAGACGTACATAACCTCATTAACGTCACGAGTTAAATTGTTATTCGGCCAGGTATTTATAATTCAAATTTAAGCTAATATTCTTAAACCTAAAAGAGTGTGCAATGGGTAAATTAAGTACTCTTAAGGCACCTTATTGCAGTAACGTTTATACCCGCGATTCAAATATTGAAAATAAAGTGTCCTAATCGCAGAGATGAATGGGTCAATTCCATAGAATGTATTACTTTAAAAAAATTCCACTTTCAAAAGTTATGCACATTTGTGAGGACCACTTTTTAAGTATTTATTAATTCCTGTAGAAAATATTTAAATTGGAATGCAATTCCGACAATTTTTAATATACCTTCTTGTAGTACTTCTTCCAGTACAATTCCTGCAAAATCTTTTTTTAAAACGGCCCCTTCAAGAATGTAGCTCACTTCATAATTTAAAATCTGCCCCAGAAAGAATTCGTTTGGAAAAAATTTCAAGCAAATCCCTTTCAATATCATTTAGAGCTTTACTTTTGCGTTTGATTAAGTCTAAGCTCTTTATAAAGCAAGTGTTTGCGATTTCCGCTTTTATTTGGATGCGTCGCACTGATGAGAACCAAAAAGTTCGAAACACTTGCAAAAATGAATTGTAAAGTCGCAGTTTTAAATTTCCCGCTGGCTCGATGTGTTTGGCCAGATGACTCGCAGACGGCGCTGATGGCGTTTCCAAAAATTAACATTGAACTGTCCCTCTTTATCCTTAATGCTCTGTGCTCATTCCAGACAATTAATAAACGTCAGAATTAAGAATTCTCGGTTAGGAGTGCAAGTAACGTGGATCAATCTTGACTTTTCCTGTCATCTTTCGTTGGCATCTTTACGAAATTTTCCGCATTGACCTTTATGGCAAGTTTTGAAATCGAGTGAGTACTTTCGGAGTAATGCTTTATTAATAATATTTGGAGGGTCGATTTCGGATCGATTTTCATTGATTGTGTTTAAATTCTCATTTAATTCAACTGTGATGGTGGATTATTACTCTTCTGTTCTCCGCATTGAGAAAACATGTACACATTTTCCAATCGCATAATTATTTATCGAAAATGCTTTATTAAAGTGTAAGTGTAAATGAAAACGTACCCTTAAAAGTCAATGTTTGGCGACAAGGGAGTACCCAGGATCTGAACTAGGGGGGGCAGCTCATATTTGTTTCGAAGAAAGGATTGGGAACTACCGAGAAACTGTATTAATCTTTGACTATATACTATTGGACTGCTAGCGCCGTTTCATGTGTGTCTCCAAGCAACGGTGGCGCGGTGGGACCCTAAATGGTTGCAGTATGTTACTAAATTGGTAGTTATTTTGTGTCTATGACATATGACTCTATGAGCTCGCATTACATATTATGATATCCTGCAATTTATTCACACCTTTGAATATATAAACATTGTCAAATATTCACACTATATCAAAATATTGCTATGCCAAAGGCTGCAATACGTCCACGTATATATGCCAACGCGGTTATAATACTCGTCAGTTGATGTACACGTCAGTTGACTTTTGACTTATAACCTAAAATTCTGTATTAGATTTCCATCAAATCCGGAACTTCGCAAATTATGGTTTGATGCATTGCTTGTAAAGAACAGGCAGGAAAGTGGACCCGAGTTGCCGAAATATGCTCGCATTTGCATTCTCCACGTTGCTGATGAATACATCGAGAAATATTTTTTTTTGCTTTCCGGTTTTTAAATTACGCTCCATTTTCGGCTCCGGGGCGGGACTTATATAACGCTCCAGCTCGTGGACAACTTTTGGAGCAGTGATCATATGGGAAATGGAGGGGGAATAGCAGTCCATTAGTATACATGGTGCCCGTTTTTCGAGCGGCACCATGGGGGTTTCAGTTATCTTAAGAGATACGAGGTTGGTTAAATTAGGGCAAAGTTGTGTATTATAACATTGATTAATAATCTGTTGAGAAATTGGAATTACCTTTTTTGTTTTTAAAAAATCGCGAAAAAATAAAAAATTTCAATTTTTATTTTTATTTTTTTATTCGAAAACTATTACTATTGCGCATTTTACACTAAGACATTATCAGAGCCCTTTTTAATGAAGGATCTAAATATGTTATTAGATTTATTGTAACTTTCAAGATCGCGGAGAAACAATAGACAACTTTTGTTTTTCTTATGAGCGCCATATTGGATTTTTACATTTTCTAATGCAAGATTTTTTTCTGTTTACGATGATATATCACACATTATGTTTTAATTTTACATTTGAGCCGAAATTTTAAATTTATTATTTTTGTAAAGAGTGCCATGTAAACAAAATCAACACTTTTGTTCAAAACAAAATGTAACAGTTCCATTTAAACTTCATTCTTGAAATTTACTTTACTGGTAACTTTATCGTAAAAATGAAATTTTCAAGCGAAGAATAACGCGATATGTTTCAAATTTATTACAATTCCCATTTGATTACTTTTTATGGGGAACTTTGAAAAATAAGATTTATCGAAGCGTTCCAGCCAATATTAATGAACTGCGTAGAAGTATCGTTGATTCTATAAATAATATTAGAAGAAGAGATATTAGTAGGGCAATTTATAATTTAAGAAAAAGCGCAGAGTTGTGTTTGGAAGTGGAATGTGAATGTGAATAATTTGAACACTTATTGTAGCATTATGTTTTCTAGTAGTTTTAAATGTTGTAATAAATTCCTGAGATTGTTATTCGTTTACAAATTGTATTTTTTATGTAAACCCAACATTACCCAAACAGAAGTGTTGATAAATGGATGCATATTCCCTTGTTTGATTGTAGATGAATTAAATAATAAAATAAAATGCCACAGTTTGTTTTATAGGCTTTGTAATACTCATTGTTGTAGAAAAGTGTGATTTTTGCATGGAACTCTTTTCAAAAATAATACATTTCAAATTTTTGCTCAAATGTAAAATCAAAACATAATGTGTGATATATCATCGTAAACAGAAAAAAATCTTGCATTAGAAAATGTGAAAATCCAGTATGGCGCCCATAAGAAAAACAAAAGTTGTCTATTATTTCTCCGCCATCTTGAAAGCTAAAATAAATCTAATAACATATTTAGATCCTCCATTAAAAAGTGCTCTAATAATGTCTTAGTGCAAAATACGTAATAGTAATAGTTTTCGAATAAAAAATTAAAAATGAAAATTGACATTTTTTATTTTTTCGCGATTTTTTGAAAACAAAAAAAGATAACTCCAATTTCTCAACAGATTATTAATCAACGTTATAATACACAACTTTGCCCTAATTTAACCAACCTCGTATCTCTTAAGATAACTGAAATCCCCATGGTGCCGCTCGAAAAACGGGCACCCTGTATAGTCAAAGGTATTCATTACTCGACATGCCATGCTACAACTAAGACGGTTTTTATTTAAAAAAATCAAAATAAACTTAAGGATTTTAATAAACTGTGCTTAATAAAATTTTTATATTAATAATAATCTTCTCGGATTTGCTGAAAATGTATCCATTTCTTTCGTTTCCACCATTTCACGGTTTTCTTTCACAAAATTCCGATGTACGCTCATCAAACATAATCCAGTCAGCCTTGTCTCTCCCATAGTGCTCCTAAGCCAGGTCTTCACTCTTCGAAGCGTACTGAATGATCGTTCGACGGTCGCCGTAGTGCATGGAATGGTGCTCAAAATTAAGACTGCTTTTCTCAAGGCGGGGAAGAAAATATTGATTTCCTTAAACAGGTCAGTGACTTCAATATCCTTTAATTTATCTTTAGGTAAATCCTTCTTCGTCCACAAATTATACCATAGGTCAAGTTCTCCTGTGATGTCATCCAAATCATAAAAATCTTGAAACATTTCTGCGTTTTTTTGTAAGTCTGTAATACTAGTTTCCGTCATCTATAAAGGATGTAGTTTTGTTAAAGCAAAAGCTGGGGTATTTTCTTGGGAAAATCGAATATTTAACGATGACGTAAATGAATCAAGAATAATAAGTGAACGTCGCCAGTATTCATTATCATTGTCTGATGGAGGATTGCTCCTGTGTTTTTGCTTTTGAGCAAAACGTGGGACAGAAATTTCTATTTCCAATTCCATTGAAATGTCTTGCGCTTTTTTGAGTAATTGGTTAGTGATTCGATCTGCTTCATGACGGTCTCTTTTGAGTACTTCAAGGATTCTTGTAATGTGTTCCTCCACAGCAATCAAATCCATGGTCTTTGCTTGCAAGGCGGTAACTACTGGTTCCAAAACTGCCGAGTATTTTGCTATTGTAACTAAGGCAACGATAAATACTGGTTTTGTAACCGCTGAATGAATCTGAAATGCAGATTTTCTTGTAGCATAGTTTCCTTCTGTGGATAATTATAACAAGTTCTGGGAAATTTTGAGAAAATTTTCGGATTGATTTATATTTTTCCGACCATCTCGTCTCACACATTCGTGATAGATTGGGAGCGAAATTCCTACGAGCAGTTGATTCTCTGAAAAAGTTTATTGTGCCTTTTATAGTGGCAATAGTATTTCTAATTTCCGGTATCTCGTTTGAATCGTTCACTACAAGATTTAGTTTGTGGCTTGAGCAATGAAAATATAATGCTCGAGAATATTTCTTCCTTAAAATTGCTTGTACACCACCCTCTTTGCCTGCCATTGTAGAGCAGCCATCGAAAACCAATCCTACGCAATATTTTGGTGATAGATTACAGCTAATCAAACAATTGTCAATTGCTTCAGCGATTGATGAGGCATCTTGTGCCTTTAGTTCCACAAAACCTACATATTCTTCTCAGATTATCCCCTTGCATTCATCGTAGAACCGCAAGCCAATTGATAGCTGTTCTTTCCCAGCTATGTCCGCTGTTGCATCAGCTAAGAGCGCGTAAGCCAGCGTTTTTTTAACATCACTTATTATACTCCCCCTAATAACTTCGCCACATAAAGAAAGTAATTCATTTTGTATAAACTGCATTACGGCAACACTTTTCCAGATGAGTCTTCAGTTTTGTATCGCCAGAATCGATTCGTAAATTCAGTAAATCTAATAAAACTCCTCTATCTGCTTCTTTTCCACTAAGAGGCAATTCATGTATACCGCAAAATACTATGCAAGAAAGAATTGATGACAATATTTGCGTATTTTCTTCGATTGCTTTTTGGTGGCCACTTTGCAGTTGAACATCCACAGGTATATTTTAAAGAAAAGCCTTTGCAGCAGCTGTTTCAGTTATGTGGAGGTTGGTGGTGGCATGATTTCGGCAGTATTCGTGCATATTCTTATATTTTGTGAATGACCTGATCACAAATGATCCTAAAACTCCTCTAACAGTGTCAGTGACGGGAGGAAACAGTACACAGTGCTTGCAAAACGCACGTTTTAGTCGCTTGGAATATACTAGCCATGGTTCATATTGATTTAACCAAGTATGATTGAAATTTCTTATCAAATGACTTGCATCAGTTTCAAAATCGTAATTCCTTGGTGGAACCCAGGGATTTTCTAACAAATCCTTCTTCTTTTCCACTGTTAACTGGGTAGCCAGCCCAACGTAACGACCAAGATCATTTTCATGACAGCCATCATTTATTGTAAGTTCGGGATTGACACAAGTTTGTTGAGATGTTGATGGAGACTAATCGACAGGGGCAGCTATGTTGACAGGTACTACTGTAGAATTTGGCGACTTGTCCGATGTCACAGTGACCTTTAAACAATCCTGGCACTTCAGTGTTGTCATGGTTATGATCGCTTCCGCTTCCACTACTGTTGTCTCGACCCTTTTTCCTCTTAAGTGTATTTTCTGAAAAATAAATCTCATTTGTGTCTATTGAAAAATTTTGAGGTGGCCATCATGTAACTTTCTCCGCGCAGGTGGACACACACTACACACAAACAGACATTTTCCACAAATGATCGGATTCGTTGGGGGAACAACCTTAGACAGATATTTACTTTAAAATTTCGGATTTTGGATGAAAACAATACCTTCTCCCATAGAGGAAGTAAAAATGGCCACCCAGCATAGAAAATTAGGAAATATAAAACACATTTTTTTTGTTATCCCTTATAAAATCGCTATGAGCGAAGTAGATAATGTAACTTAACTTACGTTTTTGAAAAAAAATCCTGATATCCATTTGATGCCGATAATAAATTCACTTTACGACCGCAGCAGGTACGTAGTTAAGTTATTGTTTATCACTTAAAACACAATATTTACTATTTACTACTTAGCTCTGGAAGAAATAGGCGAATACGCGAACAGAAATCAAAACTCACATTTTCATAAACTGACGCCCAGATCGTACCACGATCTCGTGCCTGTTATATTACAAGTGAGCGAGTCTAGAAAAGTCTCAAACTATCTCGTGACTAAACTGTAAAGTCTGCCGCATTCGAGAAATAGCGCGTAAAAACAAATGCACGTGCAAATCGAGACTGCACGCGGACACAATAGCAACAGCGTTGCCTGATACCGCGATTTATCGCAATTTAGGTTACTTTTTTGTAAGTTTGCGATCAAATTATGACCTTTGCGGTAGGTGACTTATTTAGGCTACTCATGTAGCAATATTTCAACAAAAAGAATTAAAACCTATTTTATTAAACATCATTTCTTTGCTCATTCATAATTAAGTTACACCTAAATTTTGAGTATTCGAGAAAGTCCCTTTAAAAAAAAACAACTTTTTACTTTCTCCGACTTGATGGTATCGTTTATATTTACACTTTCATGGTTTATTATTTAAATCATATTTTAAATGTACATCGAGCGTTTTGTAGACTCGCATGAAACTGACGTTTAAAACGTCAAAGTTATAAAAGATGGAAAAATTATACTTTAAATTCAAAAACTCAGTTTACTCAAAAACTAAAGAGATTTCGAAAAAAACTTATTCTTTATAAGTTTTTTATTTTGGCATTCTCTACAATTATTATGAACATAACTTTGCTGTAATATTATCGTTTCATAATTATAAACCAAAAATGAAAAAAAAAAAAAATTTTCTTGAATAACAATGATTTTATGAAAAATGTTTTTAAACAAAATAATCTCATTTCTTTATTGTTTTTAATATTTGTTTAAATGTTTTTGTGATATTTTTCATATTTAAGAAAATATGGGCAAAAAACAAAAAACAGTTAAGGTAAACACCTACTTCCGGTGTACGAAATTTTACCAAAAGCTTTTCAGTTTTTTTTTTTTACTTCGTAACGGAGAAAGTAAAAAGGACATTTATTGGCATAAACTATTTACCCCTCTCCCTCCGACACCTACCTCCTACCTTCTCATCTTTTCCCTCTCCCTCGCCAACTTCTCCAGCGTCCTTACCCCAGGCCCATCCTTCCTCATCCACTCCATAACCCTTATCCATTCCTCTTTTACCCCCTCACACTCTTCCGCCAAGTCGCCCCACGTGTCCTTTCCATTCTCACACAGTACACACCTTCCATATTCTTCCCCCATTAATTGATTATTTATAATAATAAATAATTTATAATAAAAGACAACTAACAATAATGTACTACTAATAACTACTAACAATAATACACTACTTTTTGATTTTGTTTTGATGTGAGAAGAGTTCTTTAAATATTTTAGCATATCCACAGAAACCTACTTTTGAAACTAGTTTTAATTTTTGATTGAAAATGTTTTCATTTTTCCGTGAGTTGTGATTTTTTTAAGTTAATGTTTCAAATTTCTGCTTTTTCTCTTGTAAAATAGGTGTTTTGAAATAGTAATTTACGTAACAAGTTCCGAAAGTGATATTTTACGGGATGAGTAGGAAGTTTTCAGAACTCGCCTACGGCTCGTCTTGGAATCCTGCGAGTCCCGTAAAATCACTTTTGGAACGAGTTACGTACAATATTTTTTCTGCAGCTGTTTTGTATGTTAAAAAGCAAAAACACAGATGAATGTTATATGACAAGCACGGTCATAATTAAATTCGAAGTTGATGTTTTTGTCAAGGCCGCCTACATATACCGGGTGTAACTGAATTCTGGTAGACCTCAAATATCATTTTCATTTTTACATATATCTTTATGAAATTTAGTATGGTGTTTTTAGAGAATAAAATGTGTCAAAAAGTGAAATTTTTATTAAATTTCCACTTCCGGCTTAACCGGAAATGACCTTAACTTTCCTATTTAAAATGGAACACCCTGTATATTTTTATATAATTTAATTCGTCTCATAAGTGACCTTTTGGTTGTGTTTTTTGTTTAAATTCAAATTAAATTTACACAAATAAACAAATTTCAATTAATTTTAAACAAAAAATAAACAACCAAATGGCCCCTTATGATACATCTATGAACTCGGAATTTAAAGATTAATCAAATTATGTAAAAATATACAGGGTGTTCCATCCGAAATAGAAAAGTTAAGGTCATTTCCGGTTAAACCGGAAGTGGAATTTTTATTAAAAGTTTACATTTTGACATATTTTATTCCTTAAAAACACTAAACTAAATTTCATAAAGATATATGTAAAAATGCAAATGATATTTGGCTCGTATCATTTGCATTTTTACATATATCCTTACGAAATTTAGTTTAGTGTTTTTAAGGAATAAAATATGTCAATATGTAAACTTTTAACTGTTTAACTGGAAATGACCTTAACTTTTCTATTTTAAATGGAACACCCTATATATTTTTACATAATTTAATTCGCCTTTGAATTCTGAGTTTAAAGATGTATCATAAGTTACCTTTTGATTGTTAGTTTTTTGTTAAAATTTAAGTTAAATTTACAAAAAATTACAAACTTAAATTACATTTAAAGAAAAAATTAACAAGCAAAGAGTCAATTATGATACATCTATGAACTCAGAATTTAGAGACGAATTAAACGGTGTAAAATATACAGGGTGTTCCATTTAAAATAGAAAAGTTAAGGTCATTTCCGGATAAACCGGAAATAGAATTTTTATTAAAATTCCACTTGCAGACCCAAATTATTCTCTAAAAACACCATAGTAAATTTAAAAAGATATATGTAAAGATAACAAAGATAATCAGGGTCTACCAGAATTCAGTTACACCCGGTATACGTAAAATCGTCCCAAAAGTAACAAAAAGCGTCCGGAAAGTAAAGAAATCGTTCCGAAAGTGCAACAAAATCGTCCCGAAAATAACTACTTTCGGTACGATTTATGTAAAGTGGTACTTTCGAGTTAATAAATCATACCGAAAGTTTTATTTTCGGGACGGCTGCAGAAAAATAAAGTTTAAATTTAAATTGAATTACGCTAGTTTCCTTAATGATTCAAAATAATTCCGTTAGAAAATCCGCCAGGCGCTAAAACGAAAATTATTCCGCAATTCAGATTCGAAATCAGCCAGAACTAGTGGATTTTCCGCCGACTTGGCAACACTGGTGCTGTGTTGATATTTTTGCGCAGGCGCATTTAGTTTCCACCATTGAGTTTTTGCCCAAAAATGAGTTCGAGGATGCGCCATCCGTTTTTCTTTATGAATTATAGTTATCGAGGTCCCGCATAGAAACGTCGAATTTTGCCCACCCTGTACAATAGACATTAAACCGAGTCAAAACATAGACGGCTCTGACAGTGACATTTAAACGTCAGATTACAACTTATTGGTTAAAACAATAACCGACACAATAAACTTCACGCTATGGTATCTTAGTAGATTAAGATTTCAGAGTGAGTACAACGATCCGTATCCTGTTTGTTTAGTCAATGTATTGGATAATATATTATTAGACGGAAAATTGTTCGAACGGTAATTCGTTTGTTCAGTAGTCGTCCTACATTGCCATTACCGGCTAATTTAATACAAATTTGAACGTTACCCTGACAAGATTCAGTTTCAATATGTCTTTAGTTTAAGCGAATAAATGTAAGGTCGAAGGTAAAGTATAGTACATAACGAGAGTTATAACGCAATTACGCGCTCGTGAAATTACTCGCCGCTACGCAGCTCATACGCAATATCTTTCACTTGCGAATAATTTGCTACTTACAACTCTAGTTATGTAATATACTATTACATTACGAGAGAAAAGTTAAAAACTCGAGTGATGTAGAAGCGAGTCAAAAAGCGAAATCATGTTTGTTTGCCAATATCTCCATAGCAACGAGTTGCGTTAAGATAATATAACAACACTATTATTGCTTAACAACAGTAGTTTTGGTACCTTAACGTTACTCGTTGCTAAGGAGTTATTGGCATGTTAATATTATAGGATAAAATAAAAATAATATACATATTGTATGTAGTTTAAAATTTGATAAAATTTGCATAAAACATTTGCAAAATTTGATTTATTTCGACGTTTTTTAATTTTATGGTATAAAAAATAGATTTCTGAGTTTGGGGGGGGGGGGGGGGGGGCTGACTTGAGAGGCCCCGGGCTAGCGCCTCATGCGCCTGTGCATAAATCCGCCACTACTGTTCAGAAATTCTTAAAAACACTAGTGTTGTTAAATGTATCTTAACGCAACTCGTTGTTATGGAGATATTGGCATACAATCATTATTTCGCTTTTTGACGGTTTTCCTTAAAAAAAATAAATTAAGAAAATAGATATGGTATAGATACCACCATTGATCGGCGAGTCTTTAAATTTTTTAGAAAGAAATAATTTCGATATAATCAAAGAGATACGTTCATGGATTTCGCACTTGCATCCGTACGCAAAGAATAAACAATTATCTCCTATTTCACGAACGAAGGTGTTACGAAAAAAATTTAGGTGGATTTTTTTTTTACGAGCGCCGATTTTAAATAAATTGTTTGCAAATCGTAAAAAACCAATAAGATTTGGTGGGCGCCAAGCTAAGAGGGCTCTTAGCATCGATGTTTCGGGCTAATGACCGGCGCGTCTTAAGGCCTGCCTTCCTCCAAGACCTGCCGCCCGGGTGCTGGGCACCCCTAACACCCCCGCTTGGCGCGGCCCTGGAAATGGCCTAAAACGTTTCATAACTTTACTTATATCGTAAATTAGTATACATTTACTACTTAAAGGGTAAACAACAAAAATCAATTGTTTACTACATAAACAATTTTACAGTAAAAATGAGTTATGTTTATACGCTTAGGTGAGCAATTTATGCAGGCAAGCAATTAACAACAATAAATGTCAATAGTTTAACATACCTATCAACAATTTTTTCAGCAAGAATGAGTTATGTTTCAATGCTGCGGTGAGAAATTTATGCAAGCAAGCAATTACCAATAATAAAAGTCAATTGTTTAACGTAAGAACAATTTTACAGTCAAAATTAAAAAAAATAGTATATTATTAAACGAGTGGCACTGGCCAACTTGTTCACGAGTTTAATACTATACTTTTTCGCATCATATTTATTTATTTATTTATTTATTTATTGTTTATTACCCAACCGCCACGAAGGCCAGTTACAGGACAAATTAAAGAATAAAAAGAAAGAAACTATAATACATACATAAGTAATGATACACATTATATGTATACCGAGTGTCTGGGATAAGGGGCGAACATAGGGATTTAACATGTAAAATTAAATATGTGTAATTATTAGCTCCCCTATTCATTTTAGAGAAAAATCGTAAAGGAATATTTTTTAGAGAATTAAAAATTGTAAATGAATCATCTATTTAATTTACGTTTGTACCAGAATTTACCTCAGAAATAATAAGAATAAGTTGAACAATGTACCATCAAAAAAAAACCCTTGCCATGAGTTTGACAAATGTCATGTCATGGTGAGAATAATGTTTCTCCACGACCACCATAAAATTTAAGCATTCTGAAATCAATTTTGATTATAGAACGTACACATTCTCACTCTTGTTGTGGAACAAAACACTATGCGTTTTGCATGTAATTCATTCCATAACAAGGTATAGAATGAATATTCTCACATCGTTTCGAATAAAACAATTAGCCTTGGATATCACAATTGTCAAAATACTATAAACATAACCACAAACGTGATAATAAAACGTAAGTTCTTTGTGTTCATTATTTTATTAGTCTATTTTATCTGGTCGAGGAGAAAGTATAGTCTGATACTCGGTTAGAATGGAAATTCAGATGCTCGTGGTTCCTCGCGCTCGCCTCACGGCTCGCGCTCGAAATATTCCACTCGCATCGAATTTCCATTCTAACCTTGTTACAGAATATACTATTCTAGTCAGATATCAATTCACGCATTGTAATTACTATGAACAATAACGTTGGGCTCGTTCTAGTGTGAACTAGCATTCTTCGGCAAAAAGTTAAGCTTAGTTTAGTTTGTTATTAGTTTATTAATTCGCAGCAAATGTTGCTATTTTAAATATGTAAATGCATATTAATGTAAGTATGTTGTTCTCCTAAAATAAACTACGGCAAGTCTTCAATCTAATTATGTTAAAAATTAATCTTAATATTCTTTTCTGGGCTATAAATATCCTTTGAATATGACTTCTTTCCCACGCTGGTATATTATAGGAGAGATAAGGATATACCTATGAGTAGTAGAGAGTTATGATTGACTCTGGTGGCAAAATTGGTTTTAGTTACGAACTGCATAGTAAGCAGTATTTAATTTACTACACACATAATCAACATGCTGACACCAGGTGAGTTGCTCGTCATCAGCAATCCCAAGAAATTTGGTGTTCTGATTTAAATTAACAATTGGTGTCTTTCTATTAAAAAACTGAATGTTTACTGTTTTATTGTTATATGGAAGTAAATTATTAGTATTCATTATGGTCTGTATTTGATCGATCCTGCATTATTTCGCAGAATACACGCCTCCTTTCTTCATCCACTAACAGTATCTCCTGATGGCATTGATGTTTTTAAGAATGATAACCATGCTTCTTCCGAATTTTTTGTACAGAGAATTTAGACACGTTGCACTCACGAGCAATGCATCGTTGTTGGTTCAACATTTGTCAAACCTAAAACTGTTTCTTCCTATTCATCGTTGTTTCTTCTGTTCCGTTTGCATGTAATGTCACGAACTCTGAGTAAACGGATGCCACTGCAAAATGTTTTGATAATGAATACTTCATTGGAATAACTCAGATTATTGTTCATAGTAATTACAATGCGTGAATTGATTTTTGACAAAGCAAAATTATTCTCACCATAACATGACATTTGTCAAAGTCATGGCAAGTGTTTTTATTAAATGGTAAATGGTTAAACTTATTTTTATTATTTCGTGTATTCCGGTACAAACGTAAATTAAATGGATGATACATTTACAATTTTTAATTCTCTAAAAAATATTCCTTTACGATTTTTCTCTAAAATGAATAGGGGAGCTAATAATTACACATTACATGTAAAATCCCTATGTTCGCCCCTTATCCCAGACACTCGGTATATGTATACATATGCAAATACACAAACACAGAACACACTTAAATTTCAGTTATTTTACTTATTAATTCACTCACTAATCTCCGCTCTCCGCATGCATTAAATATATCTATGTGTTTACAATACATATTCACTGCATTCACTGCTGAGTTCAAGTGATGATATGTACTTGTTGAACTTATGTAAAAAGTTTGTTGTAGTCTACCGTTTTGCTTGGTACAAGGATAACAGTAATGAGTCATTGATTTTGTAGTGAATTAACTTATATAAAAACATAATTTAAGCTAAAATGCGCCGGTGTTGCAGTGAAACGATACCAAACTCACGTTCCAACAGTTCTGATGGATAACCCTGTGTAGGATATATCTGGTATTTCCTATAGTAGAGTGATTTTAGAAATTTTCTCTGAACTTTTTCAATTTCTGAGATATGAACAGTGTAGTGCGGGTTCCATACAACCGAGCAGTATTCCAAGCGACTGCGAATGTAAGCGTAATAGAAGTTTATTAACGGCTCTGTAGTTTTAAATAATTTGGTGTTTCTGATTAAAAATCCCAATAGTTTGTAACTAAAACTAGTTATTTGATTAATGTGATCATTAAATGTTAATTTGCAATCAAAATAAATACCAAGGTCTTTGAAACAGGTAACTTTTTGAAGATTTGTGTGATTTATGTTGTAATCGAAATTAATATTTGTATGTTTCCTGCTATAGGTCATTTGTTTGCACTTATCTATATTTAACATGAGCCCATTTTTGATACACAATCATTAAATTTAACAAGGTCCTGTTGTAATGCCAAGCAGTCATTAGCGGTATTTATGACTCTAAATAATTTAAGATCATCGGCATACATTAAATAATCAGAGTTAAAACAATTACCGACATCATTGAAAAATAATAAAAATAGTAAGGGGCCCAAGTTTGACCCTTGAGGTACACCACTGGAAGAGATAAATGTATGCGATCGGAAACCTTTATATTCCACGTAATTAATTCTGTTTGTTAAGTAACATTTTATGAGTTTCACTACACAGTCACTCAGGCCAAAAGTATGGAGTTTTTTTATTAACAAATCATGTCGAACGGTGTCAAAGGCTTTTGACAAGTCTGTATATAAAACATCTACCTGATGCCGACTGTCCAATACTCCAGAGACGGCTGTTGTAAATCTACATAAATTAGTGACGGTTGATTTTCCTTTAACAAATCCATGCTGCTTTGTTGATAAAGACTGCTCAACGTGATTATAAATAAGTTTGTACATCATGATCTCGAAAATTTTGGCAAAATTACTTATTAAAGATATTGGGCGATAATTATGGATGTTGTCTGTGTCTTTGTTCTTGTGAATTGGTATAATTTTAGAGGACTTCCAGATAGCGGGGAATCTGTTATATTTTAGCATCATGTTATAAATATGTAAAAGTGGAGTTGACAATGCATGCCTACAGTCTCTAACAACTAGTGCAGGAATATTATCAGGACCCATTGCAAGGTTCTGTTTTAAAGATTTCGCAGCAGCCATAAATTCATCTAAATTAAATGCTCCAATTGATAATAATTCATTATCCAATGATACATTTACTTCATCATATGTAATGTCTTTTGCTTTATAAACAGATGAAAAATAGTCAGCCAATGCGTTCGTTATATCTTGAGGTTGATCAAGTACAGCATTACCCATTTTAATCAAACCTGGAATTCGTGTTTTACCTTTGCGTTCATTAATATAATCCCACAGTTTTTGGGGTTTACGTTTAATGTCAGCTTCAATAGAAGTTAAATAATGTGAAAAGTCTGTTTTTATATTTGCTTTAACCAGTTTCCTATAGGCACAAAACTGTATTTTGTTAAATTTAGTTTTGAATTTTTTTTTTTAATTCTCAGATAATGCTGTTTACGTCTAATACTCTGAATGGTTAAACGTGAGAACCAAAATGGAAAATTATGAGCTTTACTGATTTTAAAGGGTAGGCACAAGTCAATATAACTATTTAAGATTATTAAATAGTTATACAAAATTACCTACAATTTAATAACGAGCTCTTTACACAAACCGAAGGTCTGACAATGGGAAATCCCCTAAGCCTCCTAATATCCGAATTATTCATGGATCACCTCGAAAGTAAAATATCCGAATTACCATTTTTTAAATATTGTACCTACTGGTGGAGATATGTCGATGATGTACTAATAACATTCACAGGCACAAATAGACAATTAAACACTTTTTTAAAAAACATAAATCAACAACATAACAAAATTAAATTTACAATGGAAACTGAAATAAATAAATCAATCAACTTTTTAGACCTCACTATCACAAATATTGAAAACAAACATGACTTTGCAATTTATCACAAACCTACACACACAGATAGTACAATAAATAACAAATCATTTCATCCAATACAACACAAGTTAGCAGCATACCGATCAATGACACATCGACTTGTTTCCATTCCAATGTCGACTATAAATTACCAAAAAGAATTAAATATAATATACCACATAGCAATACAAAACGGGTACAACATAACAACTATCAACAAATTACTACAACAAAAACAAAACAATATAATTAAAAACTTAATAATGCCCGACCAATCAGAAACAAAAACCAATTTCTCTTCAATAACATTCAACGGACCTCTAAGTGAAAAAATAGCAAAAAATCTTAAAAAACTAAATTTCAACATTTCATTTAAAACCAAAAATAGCCTATCAAAAATAATTAAAAACAACAAAGACAAAACAGTTAAAAATAAACACAGTGGAGTGTATTTATTAAGATGTATGAACTGCCCTAAATATTACGTTGGCCAAACCGGACGAACCTTTGAAGACCGAATTGAAGAACACCGGAAATGCTTTATCAATCAAAAAAGCACATCCACATATGCAAACCACCAACTAAATTTATTAGAAAATTTGGAAATTAATAGACATTTTCAAACCGGCCATCTACTCAACGAACAGACAGATTTATCAAACTCCCCCCTCTTAAAAATGTTCTCTCCCCCGCCAACTACAATCACTTAATATTTAAGAAGTACTGTGTTTTTTATCTGTATATTTTCTTCACCTGAAGAAGCCACAGTGTGGCGAAACATATGTAGTGGTTTAAATAAATTACATTTTGAAAATCAAACAAACGTGTTTACCGCAAAATTATTTAAGATTTTATAAAGTTCAACGCAAGCAAGGTCAGGATCGCTCAAGCTAACAACAGAATCCCAATTTGTTTCAAGTATGAGTGTATAAAGAAGCGAGAAATTTGCTTTCTTGAAATTGTACGTCGGCTGAGCTGAGCGAAAGTTTTTTACAGGGTTAACATCAGAACCATGGCATATTATATTCAACGATGGATGATAATTATCTTCAAAAACAAGTGGAGAATCGTTTCGTGCTACCATGCAATTAAGGTTTTCAGAACTTACTACTAAATCTAACATACCGTTGAAACTGTTCTTACAAACATTTAGTTGATTTGCTGAATGAAAGTCAATAAAATTAGATAAACTCAACGATCTACTACATTGTATAACAGGATAACTTGATACATTAAAATCACCAACCATTATAAATTTAAAAAACGAAATGTAGCCTGAATATATAAATATTCAACCTGTTCGTAACTCTGCAAGCAAAATTAAGTCTGCAGATGGCTATTTACTTAATCTTTACATATTTTTTGGGTTCAGTTTTATAATTTAAAGTTTTCAAATTCAATTTAGTTTTATTTTTCAAGTTAGTCCTGTGGGTAGAAATAAGGGATCTTAAACCAATGTTATTTCACTTAGTACTTAGTACTAGTAATAACGCAAATTTCTTTTGTATCATTCAATATCCGGCGTGGCACTAGCCAGGGAAGTAGTTGTTTCAATAAGTTATTTGTTTATAGTCTTAGTAAGACTTAATTTTGCTTGCAGAGTTACGAACAGGTTGAATATTTATATATTCAGGCTACATTTCGTTTTTTGAATTTATTTAATACTTTCTGCAGTAAGTAAGGTTGTTTCTATTTTATTCATTATAAATTTATATTGTGATTCTAAAATGCTGAATAATAGTCCATACAAGGTCGCAGATATCTGAGGCGGTATATAAACAACAATAATATTATAATAAGTATTGAAAATACATATACGTAAACAAACTACATATTAAATAATTACCTAGATTTTTCTGTTTGTATTAAATTATAACGAATAAGTTTTCTATTTGGAAATTGCGGCAGTTCGCTGACAAAAAACGAATCGTAACCATAATAACAACTAAACTGTTGGGCAATGAAAACGCTATCATTTGATTGGATGTCACCTGTTGGGCAATGAAACCGCTATCATTTGATTGGACGTCACCTGTTGGACAATGAAACCGCTATCATTTGATTCGACTTCCCCTGTGGAGAAAATGATTCGGCTGAATAATGTACAACTTTCTCAATCAAAAACGATTTAACAACGTTTATATTATTACTTTCTCCGTTACGAAGTCCCTAGATACCATTTCAACAATTTCTGGATTTTTTTTTTGTGTCTGTGTGTGTGTGTCTGGCTGTGTGCGCTGTATCTCAAAAACTAATAGAGCAATTGATATGAAACTTTGAACATACGTCTTATTTGATAATCCGAAGAACTGAAAAGCTTTTGGTAAAATTCCGTACACCGGAAGTGCGTGTTTACCTTAACGGTTTTTTGTTTTTTGACAATATTTTCTTAAATATAAAAAATATCACAAAAACATTTAAACAAACATCGAAGACAACGAAGAAATGAATAGCTTTTGCTTGAAAATATTTTTCATAAAATCATTGCTATTCGAGAAAAAAATGTATTATTTTTTTTTAATTTTTGGTTTATAATTATGAAACGATAATAGTTACAGCAATTTTATGTGGATAATAATTGTAGAGAATGCTAAAATGAACAACTTCTAAAGAATAAGTTCTTTTCGAAATCTCGTTAGTTTTCGAGTAAACCTAGTTTTTGAATTTGAAGTATAATTTTTCCATCATTCATAATTTTGACGTTTTCAACGTTAGTTTCATCCGAGTTTACGCAACGCTCGATGTACATTTGAAATATGATTTCAATTGAAAATAAACCCATGAAAACGTAAATATAAAGTCGGAGAAAGTAACATGATGGCCACATCACCATTTTTTAATAAGATGCGAAATACATTATTTTGCTATGGCCAGTATCTGGTGGTAAACACTCGCTATATAAATGTCTTGGGGAGGGGCTCAAGGCCCTGGGCGCGCGCCTGTGTTAAAATTCGTTACGCCTGTTTTACTAATTGGAAATACAATAAGCCATCTCTTATTTTAACAGTAAAATTAAACATTTTCCCTACGAAATAGGGCATATTATTAATTATGTAATGGCTTGTGATATTTATAAACGTAAATAAGTAAATATCACTCCAATATTGAATGTCAATGAAGTGTAAACAATTTATACAGGTGACGTATGTCACTCATCCTGATATTCATTAAAATGTTCAGCAATCGATATGAAATATGAAAGACGTTTGCATAATTGATACGATCGTTATGATTAAATGAGGGCGGCAAGCGGTAAATGGTTGAAAGGGGCCTGCATTTACAGCGGTGAATAATAAATCATCAGTGCCATCTCTGCTCCGGTAACGACAGCTCGTTAATAATTGAGAGCGGCTGCCGTTGTGACCGCCCGCGAATTCGGGGTTCTCGTCCGGGCTAGCCGGCTGTGCGAGGCAGCGAGGCCCGGCCTGATAGCGAATCAGCTAACATCGGTAAAAGTCGGCAGTGTCGTCGGTCCTCTCCTCTCGGCCGGCAGAGAGGTGTAAACGTTTGCACGGACGGAACAAAATGGTATCGTCTGGGCGGCCTGATAGCTGCACTGATAGCGCCCCGGGCCCTTGTTGACGGCGTCGGCGGCGAAAGGGGGCTGCAATCGCGTGCCACCACCACGGACAGAAAACGGGACACTCGACACACAAGGGGGGTGCGTTCATACAGGTGCGCGGTGCATAGGTGCAGTGCGATATGCAAGTGTTGCCGCCGACGGCAGAGGCTCACAAGAGTTAGTTTTCGTGGTGCTTCCAGCCGGGGTTGTGCTCAGAGGTGTTTGTTAGGTGCTTGCTCCTCGCGCCATGTCGTCTTCGGCGGGCCGTACCAGCGCAGCCGCCACAGCTGGGGCCCCCGTCCACAACGCGGTCTCCCTCAAGCCGATCGAGGTGCCCCAGGTCCTGCAGGACGGGGAGAAGTTCATCAAATGGGACGAGGTAACCTATTGATTCGAATCACTACATTTACACCTATTCCTCCCGGAAACGAATCTTTGCACACATTATGAATTACATAATTGTAAAATATTAATTTTTTTTAACTTTATAAAAAATATTACGATTACATATAGTGTGTTTGTTTTGCGAGGGTTGCGTTTGTCATAACTGTTGCCAACACTTTTGGCAACTGTTTGGCTATTGTTTTTTTTACTTCCCGCATTCTTGGATAACGGATTGTGTAATCTTGTTTGTTTTGTTTATTATTATATGAATGTTGATTATAATGTATACAATTTCTCTTACTATAATAATCTTTACTAAATTCATAATTCATTGAAAATTATGTTGATTAAAATAAATCTCATGATTATTAATAGTATATTATTATACAAGTTTAATAACAGGGCCTATGCCTCTTATTAAATAATACCGTGAGATCAAAAAGTCAAAAATAGATGGCAGCCCTTTAAACATAAGGTAACTAACAATTTCGTGAAGTTACTAACACTGAAAATTTTGGCATGGAAAACCCTGAAATTTAAATAAAACAACCAGATAACGAATCTGAAATGTAAAAATAACTGCTAATGTTTAAAATAGACAAAATCGACACATCAAATTTTTATTTTAAAATGTGAAAAGAAAAACATTATTTCTGTATTCGATATAAACCATCAGCTGTCAAAATTACAGAATCGTTTCTTCTTGCACATTTCCCACATAATAAACGCAGAATTGTCTTAAAATTATAAATAATGTAAAAAATTAATAGCTAATTTTATTAGTATGCAAAAAATTGTTATTTCCACATAGCCAAACTTACACTATTTGACAGGTATTTTTGTGAGTGTGTCAAGTTGGCACCCCCAACGAAAAGTTCTGATAGTTCTGAATAGCGTTCCTTTTGATGTATCTAGAAGTACTATTAACTTTTAAAAAAGAGTTCTGTAAATTTTTTTTTTTTTAAATAGGGTGTCAACTTAATACCGCACCCCAACATTGTTATCGAATAGTTCTGAACTAGTTTTAAGATGTGTTTGGGTTAGTACTATAGTTCCTGATACTTTTAAAAAAGAATTGTGGTGAATTTCCAGAGATAAAAATTTTCAAAGTTGGAAATTCGAAATATTCAAATTCATATTACTCACTTAATATTGGCTGAATCTAAATATTTCATAACAACTATGGATAGAACTCATAAAGAACTACAGGAAACACCAATCAGAACTATCCGGAACTATCAAAAATATTTTTTTTGAAAGAAGTCGCAAAGCCAAAAAAGAATTCAGAGTTCTATGAGTTCTGAGTTATTTTTCTATGTCTACTCATTGAGTACAATAATTCTTTCTTATAAACAAATTCGATACAATCACGATTTATGGCATTTTTAAATAAAGTTAAAATTCGAAAATAGACAATATAATTTCGAAAATACCTATTTCCTGTCATTTAATCGCAATTTGCCATAAAAATTTTCTTTAGAACTCGTAGAGTACAGCCCATAAGTCAAATCAGAAATCCGAAAACTATTAAAAAACTCAATATTTTGAAAAAATCCGAAAAAAAAAAGTTCTAGAAGTTCTGAGTTAATTTTCTATTTCTACTTATTAAGTACAATAATTGTTTCTTATGAACAAATACAACTGCCTTTTTACGTGCGGGTTTTTTATGTCTTTATTTGAATTAGATTTTTTATGTAAGAAAGTTAGTGTTTTATGTCCTTAATTTCGTCCTTGGAATAATTTTCACCAAATGTAATTCTCGTAATACTCCAATTTCAAATCAAGAGTGGAGAAAATGGTTACTGCATTTTTTCATAGAATCGCGATTGTATCGAATTTGTTTATAAGAAAGAATTTTTGCACTTAACGAGTAGAATAATTCTTTCTTATAAACAAATTCAATACAATCACGATTTATGGCATTTTTAAATAAATTTAAAATTCGATAATAGAAAATTTAATTTTGAAAATACCCATTTCCTGCCATTTAATCGCAATTTGCCATAAGAGTTTTCGTTAGAACTCCTTGAGTACAACCCATAAGTCAAATCAGAACTCCCGGAACTAATCAACATTTTAAAAATTTAGAATTATTTTCAAAATGTTGATTTTTTTTTGAAGTTCTGGGAGTTCTGATTTGACTTATGGGTTGTATTCAAGGAGCTCTAACGAAAACTCTAATGGCAAATTGTGATTAAATGACAGGAAATGGGTATTTTCAAAATTTAATTTTCTATCATCGAATTTTAAATTTATTTAAAAATGCCATAAATCGCGATTGTATCGAATTTGTTTATAAGAAAGAATTATTGTACTCAATGAGTAGAAATAGAAAATAGACTCAGAACTCCTGGAACTCTCAATATTTTTTTTGCTTTGCGATTTCTCCAAAAAAATATTTTGGACAGTTCCGGATAGTTCTGATAGGTGTTTCCTGTAGTTTTTTGTGAGTTCTATCCATGGTTGTTATGAAATATTTAGATTCAACCAATATTAAGTGAGTAATATGAATTTGAATATTTCGAATTTCCGACTTTGAACATTTTTATCTCTGGAAATTCAACTCTTTTTTAAAAGTATCAGGAACTATAGTACTAATCCAAACACATCCTCAAACTAGTTCAGAACTATTCGATTTGTTAACACGCTTTTGTCATATTTTTCACATCTAAAAAAGTATTGGAAAAAACAAAAAAAAACAGTCAAGGTAAACACCCACTTCCGGTGTACGAAATTTTACCAAAAGCTTTTCAGTTCTTCGGATTATCAAATAAGACTTATGTTTAAAGTTTAATATCAATTCCTCTATTAGTTTTCGAGATACAGCGCCCAAAGACACACACATATACAGACACACACTTGGAGACACACACATACTGACACACACAATTTTTTTTTTCAGAAATCTTTGAAATCGCCTCTAGGGACCTCAAAACGGATATTTCCGTAAAAAAAATTTGGAAATATGTTTTCGATAACAATACTTTCGTAATGGAGAAAGTAAAAAACAGTATTTCTAGGTTAGATAAAAATTGACAGCTGTCAAAATTATATCATTAGATACGTATTTTAATACCGCAGGTTTTCTATTTTTGTACTTTTTCTTTGTGACAAGCTAAGATTTTATTTGGATTTGCTTTAAAATGAGAAGCGAATTTTGTTTTTATTTCTAGGTTAGATAAAATGTGACAGTTATCAAGATTAGATTATTTTACTCGTATTTTATCTTGTGTTTAAACATTTAGTGAAGAAATTATTTATATAAGGCTTGAAAGTAATGGATTTTTAAAAATGTATGTGTGAACCGTCTGTTGTTTTTTTTTTTTGAAAAACTATTGATTTTCCCCAATTTGTCACTTGTATTACTGCTGGTAGATATATTGTTTAAATAATTAGTGAAGGCATTATTAATATTGAGCCCTGACAAAAAAAAAATATGGATTTTTAGATATATGCGATTGAAGGACTTTTTTCACATTTCTTTTATCACAATTGAAGAATATTTGTATTTGGTTAGCTTAATTAAACTTATTTTGGATGCTTAGTGTTGTAAAACTGATATTCTAAACATTATTTATAATTATAAATAACATTGGAGATGTCAAAATATTGCTGGAAATATTGCTAGTTCACACACATTTTTATTTTCCATTATAAATTTTCCACGTGTGAAGCACAGTTTGAAATTGAAAATAATGTTGACAAGCTAGTTTTGTTTCCATGCAGAAATATCCTATTTTTCGCTGATTGATATGAAATGTCAGATTTTTCGGACAGCTTTTAGGCCGTGAAAAATCATTTTTGCGGACTAGGCTTTAAAAATATTTATTTATGCCTAGGCTGTAAAAGTAATGAGCCAATCAGGTGAGACTTCACGGCCTACGTCATGTTATTTCGCCAATCAGGTGAGACGCCGCGTCGACCAATAGAAGCCGCCCGGAAATTTGTTTGACATTACAATATATTTTTCGCTTAATTGAGAGTTGCCTTCGAATTTCCCGTACCAAAAAGGACAAAAACAGGTTCCCCGACGTTTTAATAACACCGCGTGTGTTTTCCCCGATCTCCGTGCAAGTCCTAAATTATCCACGCACAAAAATCGAGTCGCGGAACGGTGGCGAATTTGCTTGCCGTGACCGTCTCCTAGTGCCCCGGCAATTGACGTTTAAACGTAATTCAGGTTAAAAAATCTAAAGTGTAGGACAAAAACTCAAACATTTTGACCAAAACGACGGGCCTGAAAATTGAAAATGCGGAAATATAGAAAATTTTAGCAAACCAATAAAAAAAGTAGGCCAAAATAAAGAATTATTGATTTATATGCGAGATTTTTTTCCGGTATTTTATTTTGTCTAAATTTAGGACAAAAGGTCAAAAACTCAGGCCTAAAAATAAAAAATGCAGACCAAAAAATCAAAAATTTCAACAAACGAATCGAATATTTTGGCCAAAAATTAAAAAAATTGGAACAAACCTAAAATATCGGCAAAAAATTAAAAAAAAAACCTGATCTAAAAATAAAAATGTAGACCAAAAAATTGAAAACACAAGCAAAAGAAAAATAATTTGCCACTTTCAACCCCAAAAATAACTCGTTTTAAATTAAAATAAGTTCCGACGAGAAATAATAGCAAAAAGATTTTAAAAGAACGCACAATAAAATCAATAATTCAGGTTAAGAAAATCTAAAATATGGGACAAAAAATAAAAAAATGAAGACCAAAAATCTAAAATTCGTACCTAAAAATCAAAGTGGTGGACCAAAAAATATTTTTTCATAACAAACAAATCGAAAGTTGAAATAAAAATAATAAATAACCGTTTATTAACTGGTAACTCCCTTTTTACAATATATACACTTATAAAAGGAATGAGATTTAAATTATAACAATTGATTAATTAATAACAAATTATAATGTAAAAATGTAGAAATGTATAAATTAAATAAATAAAAATTAAATTAGAAGGGAAAACGGAACAATTAAATGAAATAAAGAAAATTTCGGCCAAAAGACCAAAAATTGAAACCAAAATAATCGAAAATACAAAATATAGTCTATAAAGTAAAAATCTACAATAGGGCCTAAAAAGGTGAAAATTTAACAAAACATCGAAAATTCCCACAAACCAATCGAATATTTTGGTCAAAATAAAGAAAAACAAAACAAAAATGGAACAAAAAAATCGAAAATACGGAAATCTAATATATGGGACAGAGAATCAAGAATCCTGATCTAAAAATAAAAACACACAAAAATATCGAAAATTTAGGTAGAAGCAAAATTATTGGCCACTTTCAGCCGCCAAAAATAAGAAGTTCGAAAATAATAGTCAAAAAATAAAAAAATAAAAAACACGAAATGAAATCAATAATCCAAATCATTAATCCAAGTTAAAAAATCTAAAATTTAGGATAAAAAATAGACCAAAAATCTAAAATTCTCACAAATAAAAAACAATAATTTTAGAAGATAAAAAATTAAAATCTTCAATGTTGTCCAAAAAGTTGAAAATTTAGAGAAAACATCGAAAACTCGGTCCTAAAGATAATAAATGCAGACTAAAAAATCGAAAATTTCAACAAACGAAATTCGAAAATACCTGAAAAAATAAAAAAAAATCTTGCATATAAATCAATAATTCCGGTTATAGATATTTTAACCAAAATCAATTTAAAAATTTGGAACTAGAATTAAAAATTGGGCCGCAAAATCAAAAATGCGGGCCGAAACATAAAATGTTGTAATAATTAATTCGAAAATGTTAATTAATAAAAAAAATAGTTAGGGCAAAACATCAAAAAATTGAAAATACAGGTCAAAAATCTACAAAGTATAAATACTGCGGGAAAAATAAAAAATGCGGTCCAAAACATCGAAAATTTTAGCAATTAAATCGAAAATTCAGTTCAAAATAAAAAATATTTAGGCCAAATGATCAAAAATTTAGACCCAAAAAAATCGAAAATACATGCTTAATAATAAAAAATGCAGAATAATTTAGTAAGAAAATTGTAAATTAGTCTGAAAAATCACTATTGCTCAAAATAATTTTCCATTTTTTTTAATTGCAAAACATTTTTGAGCTTGAAACTACAGGTAGTGCCATGGCTCCGTGGCTCTATATAACGAGCCGCCCCTGCTTGCAGCTGAAACTAATCGGAATGAATAATTTAATAAGTTAAACATGTCAAGTGATTTTTCTTAAATTTAATCGTATTTTTGCTACTAGCGCTTTCTGGCGCATGCGCGTAACGGCAAACAGAACTGAGTTGCTCTTTCATTTCATGTATTCAATATGATTCTAAGTTTTATGTAATAAATACTACAAAGTGTTAAAACACCGATATTCATTTAGAAACAGCCTGTATACTAAAATGAATTGAAAAATTCAGTTTAATTATGGATTACCGCGTAGTAACGGTCGCAACCATCCTCTTCATTATAATATACATACCATTTTTTCTACTTTAAATTTAGCTATGGAATTATATTTAAAATAAAATTATAGTTTTAACATCTAGTGAGTTTCGATTGTAATATGTGGCAGTACTGAAATTTTTTTTTGTTTTAAACAAATTAAATTTTTTTATGGTGTATTAAAATGGAACATTTCTAGAACGTCTTTAGAAATAAGAGAAATTGCTAAGCGTGCGATAAACAAACTATTTTCAAGTAAGTTGAAACCAATTTATGCTTATACAGGGGTCGGCGCTCGAAGTGGTTCCAATTACGAATGCTGTAATTTTGTCAATTTTTATTTTTTTTAAATTTAAAAACTTCAGTATATCGTAGAAACATTTTACATTTTAAGAAAAATATGTTATTGTTCGATGTAGCCACCTTTAGCGCGGATAATAGCATCGAGTCTGCCCGGGAATGCTTCACACGCTGCACGAATGTGGTCTGATGGTATTTTGTCCCATTCTCGGCGAAGAGCAATCTTTAAGGTGTTGACCGTCTCATATTTTTTAGTTGATACTTTGGCCTCTAGAATGGACCAATAGAAAAATCCATTGGGGAATATGGTGGCCATTGTTGTGAAGAAATGAATCCGGGAATTTTTTTCTTGCAAAAAACGTTGGGTTTCACGGGCTTTATGGGATGGTGCCGAGTCTTGTTGAAACGTCCAATGGTTTCTACCGAATTGTTCACGTGCCCAAGGTAACAAAGCATCGTTTAAAATCTTTTCACGGTAGATTTGTTGATTTACCTTTACACCCTGTTCAATGAAAACGAGTGGTGAGCGTCTTATGGCAGTTACCGCGGCCCAAACCATCACTAATGCAGGCGCTTGCTTTCGCAGAGCAATTCGCTGGTCTAAATTGTCTTTTGATTTGCACTGTAACCATACACGATCGTTTTGTTTGTTTACATACTGCTGAACTGTAAAACACTTTTCATCAGAAAAGACCAAATTTTCAAGCTCGCCACCAACGTGCAAGTGATTTAACGCCTTTACTCTTACTAGCCGAACCGCCTTTTGTGCAGGTGTTAAATCTTGCACTTTTTGTATTTTGTAGGGCTTCAATCGTAGTTAATTTTTTAATATGCGCCCCTTGTTACGAGCAGACACATTTAGATTTTTCGCGCTTTGTCGTGGATTACGTTGAATTCAGGCCTTCACCTTTCGAACCATTTCTCGCGATGTTGCTGTTTTTGGATGTCCACCTCCATGGCGTTTTTTGATGCTGCCAGTATTGTAACGTGTAATCGTCCGATACACAAACATTTTCTTCGAACGTAAATGTCGTAGCTCATTAACAATGGCTGGTTGTGATTTTACAGCCAAATACAAAGCAATAACACTGCTGCGTTTGAATTCCATTTTGATAATTTTTTTTAACTGCGACGTAAAACAATATGCGTACGTAGGCTTGTAAACAACATACCAAACTGACGGTTGTCAACAAATAAGCGCGCTGTTATTAGCCGTTTGGTTGCTACAGTAGCGTAAAGTTGGTAACACTTCGAGCGCCGACCCCTGTATTATGCTGCTACGTGTATGATAAAAACTTGAGGTTATTTCACACCCGATGTGTCGGGTAGATGTATCGCATATTAATCGCAATTCGTGATGCTCTACATATGCATTATCGAACATTATTAGTATGCAACGCATTGGAACGTTCCAATTATCATATGAATGATCGTTAACGGCAATTTACACCAGTCGTGTTCTGAGTACATACTGCAATTGCGATAAGTAAAATTTCACCAAAATGAGCAATAATGCTCATTGTTGTAACCGTTTTTGTTGTAACATTATTAAACCAAAGTACAAAAAATAGTTTTATTGTCTTTGAACTGATCATGTGTTAAGTTAGCACTTTTATGAACAAAATAATTTGCAAAATGCGCATTCATAAATATCATTAGCAACTTTCCTACCATCAAATAAAATAAAAAAAAAGGTTCATGTCGAAATATCTAAAATGCTTTCCTTAGTTATAATGTTATAGCATTTTTTTTCATACAACAGTATACTTTAATGAAAGAAGCTGAATTGACATATTAAATATTTCAAAACTAAACCGCCGTGGTTAGATTGGACGGTTTATCATAAATTTGTCAATAAAGAGAGATTATTTGTGCTGAATATTTTGCAAAAACCGCAGTTTACGCAATTTTCTAGAATGTATTATTTGCACTTACGAAATTGTTTTGACACGATTTTAAATGGGTTTTCAAATTTCATATTTTACGTACCTTAGTGGGGGGAAAAACCGATCAAGATAATAGGAATTTGATGAAGAACTATAAGTGCAGATATTTCGCCAAAACTCGTAAATTACTTTAGTGACACTTAGTGGCAATGTTATTTATTTTAGGGAATGTATCTGTGAGTCTGTGACACAAACTCTTCTGTATTAATGGTAGAACTGATATTAGCAGTGATTATATTCCGTTTCGCCAAATTTAATTTTATAAGACATCTGAGAACCAGAAATTCTTTTGAAAAAAAATTATATGTCATGGGTGGTAATAGGTTAATAGACGACAATTATGTATCAGTGAATTGTTATAATCTATCGGAGAACAATAATTTCAGTGATCAATAAAAACACTATTGATTTGTTTATGTAACTTAAATAAATTTGAGACAACCTCGCTTGTTGCAGACATTATATTTTTATATTAAATTCAAAGACGAAGCTGCACTGATGAGCAGGAGCGGCTCGCTATGTAGAGCCAAGGAGCCATGGCACTACCTCTAATTTGAAGCTCAACAAGAATTTTTTATTAATTCTAAAAACATTAATTCATCATTTTAAATGTTTAAACCATGCATGCGAAAGTTCAATGAGTACGGAAAAATCGCAATGCATTTGTTCCCCATCTCAACGCGGTGCTCCTTTAACGGAGCCAACTTACTTGGCACGGCATTTCCTTAGAATATCGGCAGCGGCGGGGTGGTGCGCGGTTGTGGGACAACGCGTTCTGAACCTGCATTTGGTGTCAAATCATTTCTGGCTCATATCGTGCGTGCGACGACAACATGCACTTGTTAGTTGTATTTCCGCACCGCACACAATGAATAAAATTAGTTCATTGCCAAATAAGCCTTTTTGCTTAGTTTAATACAGATATATACTTACAAAACCATTGGCTTTGCGGGAAAAAAGGGCATTTTTTTGTTGTCCATGTTTTTGGTTTCAATTTAAATCATATTTTAAATGTACATCGAGCGGTTTGTGGATGAAACTAATGTTTAAAACAAAAATTATGAAAGATGGAAAAATTATACTTCAAATTCAAAAACTAGGTTCACTCAAAAACTAAAGCGATTTCGAAAAAAAAACTTATTCTTTATAATTTGTTCATTTTGGCATTCTCTACAATTATTATTCACTAAAATTTGCTGTAACTATTATCGCTTCATAATAATTATAATTATTATAAACCAAAAATGAAAAAAAAATAATACATTTTTTTCTTGAATAACAATGATTCAATGAAAAATGTTTTCAAACAAAATAAGCTCATTTCTTTGTTGTCTTCAATATTCGTTTAAATGTTTTTTTCATACACCCACTTCCGGTGTATGAAATTTTACCAAAAGCTTTTCAGTTCTTCGGATTATCATAATAAGATTATGATATGAATAAGACGTATGTTCAAAGTTTCATATCAATTGCTTTATTAGTTTTTGAGATACAGCGCGCACAGACACACACACACACAGACACACAAAAAAATCCAGAAATTGTTGAAATGGCATCTAGGGACCCCACAACGGATATTTCCGTAAAAAAAAATTTGAAAAAAAATCACGATCACAATACTTTATCGTACTTCGTAACGGAGAAAGTAAAAAGCGAAAATTCGACGTTCAATTGTTTTTTTTTTTACTTTTCAAGGATAACTCTTGGACGAACGGACAGATTTAAAAAATACTTCTAACAAAGTTTTGTTCTCGGTTGTTTGAAAGGATGACCAGATTTTAAAAATTCGTCCAGCAAAGTGATGAAGTTAAAAAAATAATTCTTAAACAAAATAACAGATTTTATTATAAATCCTTCCAGAAAAATGTTGTACTCATCGAATAAATGTAGATTGGACCAAAAACTTAATTCGTCTTCAATTTCTGTTGAACGTATGACCAAATTTGACAAATTCTTGCAGTAACATGTTATAATCATCGAATAGATGCAAATAAGACAAAAAAAAAATAATTGTAGTTCAATTGTTTTCTGTTTTTGAGGATAATTCTTGAACGAAAGGGTAGATTTAGCAAATTCCCATTGGACAGATGTAGAAAAAGTAAAAAAAAAGATTCGTCTTGAAATTGTTTTCTATTATGGTCTATAACTCTTAAACGAAAAGACAGAGTTTTCAATTTTTTTTAGCAAAGTTGTGCCAAAAATTATATTTGTCGTTAAATTAATTTCTGGTTTTTTAGATTATGAACTGATGACCAGATTTGTCTTATATTCATCCGAAAGATGTAGGGAGAACGAAAAAATTAAATTTGTTGTTCAATTGTTTTTTGGGTTTCAGCTGATAACTCTTGAACGGATGACCAAATTTGGCAACTTCAGCAGTGTTGCAGATAAGACCAAAAAAAAAATTGATTAATTTGTTTTCTGGTCTTTGAGAACAACTCATGAAGGGATAAACAGATGTTGAACATTCTTCCAGCAAAGTATTGCACTCACCGTATAGATGTATAAAACATAAAAAGATAACTCTTTAACAAAATAGCAGATTCTAAAAATTCGTCCAGAAATGTGTTGTACTCATCGAATAAATAGGATAACTCGTGAACGAGTGACCAAATTTGACAAATTTTTCCAACCGTTGCGCCAAAAGCTCGGTGTACTTTATAAACGTACGAATAATTAACAAATAAAAAAAATAATTTTTCTCGAAAACGGCTGAATAGTGCGCCCTATTACTTGCATCTGTTACACTCCCAGTCATGACCTACACGTGTGCCAAAGATGGATCAAATCGGTGAGTCACACATCTGATCCTCCCCTTGTAAGAGCTTAATCTAAACACTATTTGTCCATAAAAAAATTTGTGGGACTTCCAGGAACCGAGATACGCAAAATTATGCTTTTCGTAAACAGTGCTTAAATCGACCGGAAACGCCTAGAAACTATTGAATTACATTTTTCTTCAAAATTTTCTTTTTTGTTTTTTTTGTAAGTCAAAGAGCTCATTCTGAACACTTTTTGTCTATAAAAAAAAATTGTGGGACTTCCAGGAACCGAGATACGCAAAATGACTTTTTTCGTAAATAATGCTTAAATCGACTGAAAACGCCCAAAAAACGATTAAATTAAATTTACTCCACAAATGTTTTTTGTTTTTTTTTCACGTCTAAGAGCTCATTCAGAACACTATTTGTCTATTAAAAAAAAATTGTGGGACTTCCCGGTACCGAGGTAAATAGGGCTTAAATTGACTAGAAACGCCTAAAACACGAATAAATTAGATTTTTCTTTCAAAAATTTATTTTTAATTTATAGGGAACACTATTTGTCTATAAAAATGTTTTGTGGGATTTCCAGGGACTGAGATCCGCAAAATGGCTTTTTTCGTAAAAAGTGCTTAAATCGACTGGAAACGCCTAAAAAACTATTAAATAAAATTTTTCTTCAAATTTGTTTTTTGTTTTTTTTTTTGTTTAAGAGCTCATTCTGAACACCATTTGTCCATAATTTTTTTTGTGGGACTTCCAGGAACCTAAATACGCAAAATGGGTTTTTTGTAAAAAGTGCTTAAATCGACTGGAAACGGGACCTGTCCAAAGTGCCGAATGTCCAAAGTGACGAATTGGCATTTTGCCCAAAGTGCCGAATTTCATACTATCGACCATGCCCAAAGTGCCGAACGACGCCAAGCGACGTTGCATCGTTCGTAAATAAACTGTCGGAGCCGAATGCGAATCGGTACTTTGGTCATTCGACAGAACGTCTTCGCACGCACCTATTGATAGGGCCCAAAATGCCGAATACACACCTCTTAATGTGCAAAAATAATTTTTGATAATACAAGTTTATTAATGGAATGTAGATGGTTTGAGGGCTGGAGAAAGTTTTTTTTTATATAATACAAAACAAATAGTATTTTTGTTTTAAACGTTTTTAAACGTATTATAACATAAATATAAGCCCGAGGCTTCCTATGATAAAATGTGCAACTTGTATGCGTTGGTTTCACGTATCTTGTACAGATTTGGATGCATTTAGATTAAGTTACTACATGGAAGAATACAAAAAGCAACAGGGTGATTTATGGGTGTGTTCAGTTTGCTTACCGTCGGATGGAATTGACACACAGACTAATGTTAATTCTATTGAGTCGACACTCTCAACAATTCTTAAACACCAATTTGCTGAATTTAAAATTGAATTTTTAAACACTTTTAATAATGAAATTAAAAAAATGACTGAAAAAATTGCATCCGTAGAAGAGGAAAATCGTAGAATTAAAAACGATCTATTGCAAATAAAATTAAATACTTCACCTGATCCATTAAAAATTACAACAGATGTGCTTGGTGAAATTGATGAGCAGCGAGTGCGCGCAAGTAATATAATCATCTTTAATGTCCCGGAAGTAAATAATGAAGACATTAGTAATAATACTAGGGATACAACTTTTGTCAAAGCTCTTCTGGATCAAGTGGACCAAACAATTAATCCTCTCAAAGTGTTAAGAATTGGTAATAGAAACAAAAAAAATCGCCCAATTAAAATTATTTTCGAGAATAATGAAATTGCAAAACGTGTTTTGAAGCAAAGTAAATCATTGGCTGTTAATGGTGCTGTTATTAAGAGTGATCTAACGGAAATGCAACGGTTACATATGAAATCTCTTCGTACAGAATTGTTGAGTCGTCAAGAGGCAGGTGAAAATAATATAACGATTAAGTACATACATGGAACTCCCAAAATAGTGACATTAAAAAACTAAACAATGTATACTCAAAACCAATCAACTGTTATTATCAAAATGTGCGTGGTCTTAATACCAAAATATCCGCATTTTATAACAATCTAGTTTGTAGCAATTATGACATTATTTTATTATCTGAAACTTGGCTAAAGGATGGAGTATATGATTCAGAATTATTTAGTGAAAATTACTCAGTGTTCAGATGTGATCGCTTGCAGTCCAGAGGTGGTGGTGTTCTAATCGCCATTAATAATGAATTTAAGTGTACCAATATCTCTTTAAACTATGCATTATCCAACCTGAACATTGATATAGTTGCAGTGGAAGTGTTTTTCTCTAAAAAGAAATATACTGTTATTTGTATATATTTGCCACCAAAAACTACAGCACCAAACTATGAATTTCTCTTCAACTATATAGAGGAAAACTTTTCCTCCAATAATTTACTTATCTGTGGAGACTTTAATATTCCTACTTATAAATATAATATTGATGTGGATAACCCAAGTAATGAATTAACCTCACTTACTAATTTTATGGCCTTAAGTGATATGCAGCAATGTAACACGATTTGCAATTCAAACAACAGAATACTTGATTTAGTCTTGACGTCCAATGACACTCAATGTAAAGTCAAGAAATCGGAGGAAATACTTACTGCAGAGGATGACCATCACCCAGCTCTAAATTTTGAAATTACTGGTACACAAAAAAACATTTTTTCTGCACAAAACGACTTTGTTGAATCTTTTGACTTTAAAAAAGGTAATATTATAGGATTATATGATGATATCGTAAATATTGATTGGTCGGATGTTCTTAATTGTAGACATAGCTCTGATTCATGTGATGCCTTTTACAAAATACTTTACACCTATTTTGTCAAACACATTCCTAAGAAGAGGAGAAATACTCATCGTACGGGTAAACAATATCCCATGTGGTTTGACAAAAATATTATTCAGCTATTGCACCATAAGAACAAATTATATAAAAAATCTAAAGTGTCTAAAAATCCACTGATACTGAGTCAGTATAAGGACATAAGGAAACAACTTAAAGAACAGTCTAAAATAGCTTTCCATCGCTTCATTGAGAATACTGAAGATAATATATCTTCAAATCCACAGTCATTTTGGTCCTATGTTAACAAGAGAAAGAATATATCAAGAATCCCAGGAAAAATGAAGAAGGGTGAACTTACTTTAAACTCTTCAGGTGAAATTCTTCAAGGATTTGCAGATTCCTTCAGCAGCGTTTACAGTGGCAGTGATAATGGTAGTGCCAATGGTGAAAGTAGTAGTGATGTGATGGGTAACTTTAAAATAAATGAAGATAGTGTACTTCAGCATTTAAAGAAGATGAAAGGAAATACTACAATGGGCCCTGATCAGATCCCCGGCTTTTTTCTTAAGGATTGTGCATTTCAACTTGTTACACCACTCACACATATTTTTAATTTAATTTTAAAGACTGGTGTTTTTCCGAATCAGTGGAAAATAGCGCGTTTGTGCCCGGTATTCAAATCGGGTGATAGATCTGATATTGCAAATTACAGACCAGTTGCCATTATATCTAATTTTTCAAAAATATTTGAAGGTATTATCTGTGAGTACATTCGTGTTCAAACTGAACACTTTATAACACCTCATCAACATGGTTTTTTTCGTAGAAGAAGTACGCAAACTAATCTATTATGTATTACGCAATTTATATCTGGTCAACTGGACCGAGGTGCTCAGGTGGATGTAATATATACAGACATCTCAAAGGCGTTTGACTGTATGCCTCATCACAAACTTATTTCATATGTAAAAAAATATAACATAGCCTCGAATGTAATATCAGCATTACAATCATATTTAACGAATAGACGTCTCTTTGTAGGTTATATGGGTTGCCATTCCAAGACATTTGTAGCAACAAGTGGTGTACCACAGGGTTCAAATCTTGGGCCCTTGCTTTTTGTAATTTTTATTAATGAAGTTGCAAGTGTCTTGGACTGCGAGTTTTTAATGTATGCTGATGACATAAAGTTGTTTAGAACAATTGAAAGCATTGATGACTGTGTTAATATCCAGCGGAACTTGTGTAAAATGTCAGAATGGTGTGTTGAAAATGGGCTGAAAATAAATGTCTCAAAATGTCGTATTGTATCCTATGGCCGGTTACAAAATAATCAAATTTATGGTTACTCCTTAGGCCATACCCCTATTCTGAGAGATAATTGCTTTAAAGATCTTGGTGTATTATTTGACACCAAGTTATCATTTAATAGTCACATTGAAAATGTAGTCAGTGAATCATACAAATTGCTTGGTTTTATAATTCGCAATTGTTCTGACTTCAAAAGTAACGCGCCAGCGATGCGTCTGTATAAATCATTTGTATTGAGTAAATTATTGTATTGTGCCACTGTTTGGTCACCTGGCTATAATAAATACATTGAATTGTTGGAGAAGGTACAGCGACGCTTTTTGAGATATTTATATTTTCGCAAATATCGCATTTACCCTGACCATACAATATCGTATGTGTCCCTATTGTTAGAATTCGATATGCTATCAATTCAAGCTAAACATAAATATACCATGGTATATGAACTGTACAAACTAATCCACCATTACACAGATAATCGTGATTTTCTTCATCTTGTGGAAATATCAGTTCCTAGATTGGCAAGTCGGAATAAACTTACTTTTAATTACTCGACACCACGAACAACGCATCACTCTTTTTCACCACTGCAACTTATGCTAAAAAAGTACCACGGAGTACAAAATGTAGTTGACATTTTCAATCAAGATCGTAATAGATTTATATCAAGCTTAAAATCAGCAATATTGTAGTTTTTGTTATTGTTACATTTAATTTGTTTAATTATTAAGGTTTTCTCTTTGTACATGTATTTCTTATGTTAGAATAACTATTTAATTTTATGTTTTGTTAAATTTTCCCTTGTAATTAGGCTTCGGCCTGTGAAGGAAATGTATGAATAAATAAATAAAATAAATAAATAAATAAATATTCGGCATTTTGGGCCTTACTCGTAGGCGCGTGCGAGGACTGAAGTGCCGAATCAGCGTGCATTCGGCTGTTTGGACCTTACTGAGAGGTCGGCGCAAGGACAAAGTGCCGAATGTCCAAACTGCCGATTCGCATTCGGCTCCGACGCCTTGTCTACGAACGATGAGACGTCGTTCGGCACTTTGGGCATGGTCGGTGGTATGAAATTCGGCACTTTGGGCAAAATACCGATTTGGCACGTTGGGCATTCGGCACTTTGTCCCGGACCCCTGGAAACGCATAAAAAACGATTAGATAAAATTTTTACTTAAAATTTTTTTGTTTGTTGTTTTTTCAAGTCTAGTTTTTTCAAGTCATTCTGAATACGATTCGTCTTTAAAAAATTTTCGAGGGACTTTCTGAAACCGAGATACGCAAAATGACGTTTTTCGTAAATAGTGCTTAAAAATAAATCGACCGGACACGCCTAAAAAACTATTAAATTTAATTTTTCTTCAAATTTTTTTTTGTTTTTTCAAGTTTAAGAGCTTATTCTGAAGTTTCTGAACACCATTTGTCCTTTTTTCTGGGACTTCCTGGAACCGAAATACGCAAAATGGCTTTTTAAAAAGTGCTTAAATCGGCTGGAAACGTCTAAAAAACGATTAAATTTAATTTTTCTTCAAATTTTTTTCTTTGTTTTTTTAAGTCCAAGAGTTCATTGTGAACACTATTTGTCTATAAAAATGTTTTATGGGATTTCCAGGAACTGAGATCCGCAAAATTGCTTTTTTTCGTAAAAAGTGCTTAAATAGACTGGAAACGCCTAAAAAACGATTAAATAAAATTTTTCTTCAAATTTTTTTTTTTTGTTTTTGCAAGTTTAAGAGCTCATTCTGTACACCATTTGTCCATAATTTTTTGTGGGACTTCCAGGAACCGAAATACGCAAAATGGCTTTTTTCGTAAAAAGTGCTTAAATCGACTGGAAACGCATAAAAAACGATTGGATTAAATTTTTCTTCAAATTTTTTTGTTTGTTGTTTTTTCAAGTCAGAGCTCATACTGAATACTATTCGTCTTTAAAAAAATTTCGAGGGACTTTCTGAAACCGAGATACGCAAAATGACGTTTTTCGTAAATAGTACTTAAATCGACCGGAAACGCCAAAAAACGATTAAATTTCCTTTTTCATTAATTTTTTTTTGGTTTTTTCAAGTTTAAGAGCTCATTTTGAACACCATTTGTCCACTATTTTTTGTGGATCTTTCAGGGACCGAAATACGCAAAATGGCTTTTTTTTGTAAAAAGTGCTTAAATGAGCTGAAAACGCCTAAAAAACGGTTAAATTTTTCTTCAAATTTTTTTGTTTTTGTTTTTTAAGTCTAAGAGCTCATTCTAAACACTATCTGTCTATAAAAAAAAACTGTGGGACTTCCAGGAAGCGAGATCCGCAAAATGACGTTTTTCGTAAATCGTGCTTAAATCAATCGGAAACTCTTAAAAAACGATTAAATTTAATTTTTCTTCAAAATGTTTTTTTTGTTTTTTCAAGTTTAAGAGCTCATTTTGAACACCATTTGTCCATAATTTTTTTTGTGGGACTTCCAGGGACTGAAATACGCAAAATTGCTTTTTTCGTAAAAATTAAATCAGCTGTAAACCCCTAAAAACGATTGAATTAAATTTTTCTTCAAATGTTTTTGTTTTTGTTTTTTAAGTCCAAGAGCTCATTTTGAACACTATTTGTCCATAAAAAAAAATTGTGGGGCTTCCAGGAACCGAGATACGCAAAATGACGTTTTTCGTAAGTTAAATCGACCGGAAACACCTAAAAAACGATTAAATTTCATTTATCTTCACATTTTTTGTTTGTTTTTTCAAGTTGAAGAGCTCAGTCTGAACACTATTTGTCCTTTTTTGTGGGACTTCCAGGAACCGAAATACGCAAAATGGCTTTTTTCGTAAAAACTGCTTAAATCGACTGGAAAACGATTAAATTAAATTATTCTTCAAACATTTTTTTTTGTTTTCTTTAAGTCAGAGCTCATTCTGAACACTCTTGGTCTATAAAAAAATTGTGGGACTTCCAGGAACCGAGATATGCAAAATGACGTTTCTCGTAAATAGGGCTTTTAAATCCACTGGAAACGCCTAAAAAACGATTTAATAAAATTTTTCATCAAAATTTTTGTTTTGTTTTTTGCAAGTTTAAGAGCTCATTCTGAACACCATTTGTCCACACATTTTTTTGTGGGACTTCCAGGAACCGAAATACGCAAAATGGCTTTTTTCGCGAAAAGTGCTTAAATCGACTGGAAACGCCTAAAAAACGATTGCATTAAATTTTTCTTCAAATTTTTTTGTTTGTTTTCTTTTTCAAGTCTAAGAGCTCATTCTGAATACTATTTGTCTATAAAAAAAAATTTGAGGGACTTTCTAAAACCGAGATACGCAAAATGATGTTTTTCTTAAATAGTACTTAAATCGACCGGAAACGCCTAAAAACGATTAAATTTAATTTTTCTTCAATTTTTTTTAATTAAATTAAATTAAGTCAGAGCTCATTCTGAGCACTCTTCGTCTATAAAAAAATTGTGGGACTTCCAGGATCCGAGATACGCAAAATGACGTTTTTCCTAAATAGGGCTTAAATCGACTGTAAACACCTAAAAACCAAATAATTTTTTTGACTCCAAGAGAGAGAGCGGAGGGGGTTCTAGGCCCACTGACCACGTGGACCTTACCTTTACACCCCAAAACACCCTTTTATCGGGCAAAGAGGTAGGGAATATCTTAACCGTAGGTATCCGTTGGTTTAAGTACATATATCTCCTTCCTAGTAAAAACCAGGGTCGGAAAATAAGAAAATGCAAATTTCAATGACTGTCATAAAATTTTCAAAAATATATCAAATGATGGAACAAATAATCAGCCCGTTATTCGGAGTGAAGGTTTTTTAACATCCTTTAATAATTTGCTTAATTAGGAGGACAGGCATACCATATTGCGCAAATGCGTGTAATCACAAAAAGGTATATGTTTCAAGCGCCATCTGTAGAACATTTTTCTTTTATAAAATTGGCTCTGAACTCTCTAAACATGTGCAAAATATGATGAAATATCAACCGATTTGAAACACATTTGTTGAAATAGCATGGAATGACCGCATGTGGTATCATCCGCATGTGGTATGAAGTTAGCATTTATACATTAAAAACAAAAGAAGCCCCTTCGGGTACCACATGTACAGTACAATCGGTAGCTCAGTTAAAGAGGTATCGGATTAGAGAACACACTGTTTCGCCAGAGAGGTGCGATAAAATCAAGTCTCAGTCGTGGTACGCAAAATTATAACAATACAACTTTCTCGGGAGGATTGAGTGAAAAAGGTGGATCTAGGAATGAGGATTTTGAATGGTTGTTCTCCTCAAAACAATCAGCTTCAATTGTTGAACGCCCTTTTCGAAAATCATATTGTTCGTTGTAGAAAATGTTTTTCTATTTTTCAATAGAAATTCCCCTAAATCGTTTTGCTTGTATTATTACTAGATACATTATTTAAACAATTGTTGATGCAATAATTGAAATTACGATCTGACAACCAAAGTTATGATTTTTTTTAAATTTTAAACTTACAGAACGTTTTTAAATTTATAGAAAACCATAGAACTATTCAAAAGTAACGTAGAAAAAATATTATTTTTCGCCAACTTCACAATCACTAATCTGAAAGATTGTCTAAATACAATAAAAACGAAATGTAGCCTGAATATATGAATATTCAACCTGTTCGTTAATCTGCAAGCAAAAATATCACTTGTTGTTCTAATAGTTTTCATCTTTTTATAACGCGATAGTTATTTATTTATTGCGTGACGACCACAGGGTTACCATTGTTATTAATAACATTATTTCTATTGTGGTGGCCAATCTTATAAATTTAAGTTGTAAATCACTGTGCCCTTGTACCGCAGCACCCACAAAACAAGTGTTAATACATTCAATTTATTGACATTATTGCCAGCAACATTTCACCTGATATTTGTGCTTCCTTTGCTTTTTGCAAAATGCGATGAAAGGTGAAAAGCTACAATAAAATAACGATAACGAACACTGTCCCCGATTGAATCAGTCCCCATATCATCCATATCAAGACCTTCAGTTAATTGTGTTCGGTATCACGTGTCGCCCTCGTAGGGCCGGAAGAGGAAGACTCGAAATTGAATAAGAAAAAGTCTATTATTGGAAAAATCTTGGGTCGTCTCGTCTTCCACGCAATTATTATTTTTTTCTAAACATAATTACAGCAATTACGCTGTCCGTCTCCATGATTGACACATTTAACACGGGACAAACACGTGTAATGGACACGACACGAAAGTGTAGTTATTAGATTAGGCCCCGTTTATTATCGTCCATCCTCGCCGACATGAATACTACATTATGGTGCGTGCGTGCGTTATTGAATCGTTGACATTTTTTCTCTCTCTCCCCGCCGTAATCGAGTTAGTGGTCGGACATGAACGTCAATTGTTTCACGCTTGTTCATTTTTGTGTCTACATTTTATTTCTTTGTAGTAATTAAGTTGATTGTGAACGCGAGTTGAGTTACCTTGCACAGACACGACCTCTGATTCATTAGAAGTCACACATTTTGTAAAAGGCCATCCGGAATTTTTGGACAATTTTTCTCACTCGATATTGAACCAGATTTCTGTATTCTTTAGCGATTTTTCGTCATTAATGTTTAGTAGAAAGTTTCCTTCTTCGTTTCCTTTTCAGCCCCTTAAGGGGGTCACTTCCTCAAAAATAAAAAATAAATAATCGTTTTTTGTTATCCTCGATTCGGATTCAACACTCAATTCTGCATATAATTTTTTTTATTTTACATTTGAGTAGAAGTGATCGAAATTTGTAAGCAAACTTGGGGAGGTGAACTCTTGTACGGACTATTTTTAAGTTTTTTGACTCCTGAAAAATTTACTTTTTTTAACTTTGGATACACTTTTCATTTTTTTTATTTAAACTTTGGTATTGATACCCACCTAAATGGCCGAGATTGTTTTATGGCGGGATTTTTAAAAATGGAACGAACTCGAAAAATGTTCATGTTTTTTTTTCATGTCATAATTCTGAAACCAATTGATATTTTTGTAATTCCTCAGCCATAAATGCTTATTTTTGAGGTAAGAACATGTGTGCAAAATGTTCTAAAAAAAGTTTTCTAGAAACATGTACCTAAAAATCACATTTTTTAATGGAAAACGACCTTAAGTTCTGCTCTCATTTGCTCGCAGGAGATGCGCTTATTAATTTGCTTGCCTTGTTATCGGGAGGAGATTTCCAGATGCAAAGTTAAAGTAGAAATAAACAAAATATAAAGAATACATTTTTTCGAAATCTCAAAATCGAGAAAGTAACATGATGGCCATATCATCATTTCAGTTTAATTGTTCAAAAACTAAAAGCTAAAGTAACGGGTCTTTCAAATTGCGCGGATTTTTTTAAGAATAAATAAAACACATAACTTCCATTCATTTTCCAAAAAATTGTATTGGTAATTGAAGTATTAGTTATGACATTTATATACCTACGATAAACAATATTTGCCAAATGGCCACCTCTTGCAGCTCCGCAGATATCCACTGTTTTGTTAAAATTTTCAATGACATTTTGATATAATTGAGTCTTTATCTCAGCAATGACACGAATAATTTCATCCTTAAGTTCAGGAATCGACTATGGATTATTCTTATAGACCTGGCTTTTCACGTAACCCCAAAGATAATAATCCAAAGGTAATAAATCACATGATCTTGCTGGCCAATTAACATCACCATTTCTGCTGATAAGACGTCCAGGAAATTTGGTACGCAATAAAGTTATTGTTTCATTAGCACAATGAGGTGCAGCTCCATCCTGTTGAAACCAAATGTCCTCTACATCAATATTCATTATTTCAGGCCCCAAAAAATCGGTTATCAGTCGACGATATCGATCACCATTAACAGTTACAGCTTCACCAGCAGCATTTTGAAAGAAGTAAGGTCCAATTACACCACCTGGCCATAATGCACACCAACAGTAACTCGTTTAGGATGCATAGGTTTATCATGTGGATTTTCCTCACCCCAGATACGGCAATTTTTTTTTATTAACATAGCCACTAAGTTCAAAATGTGCCTCACTGGAAAACATGTTTTTTTGAGAAAAATCAGCAGGTGGTTGTTCATTGATGAAATTGACAAATGAACGACGTTTTAAATGATCTAATGGCTTTAGTTCCTGTGTTATTTGAACCTTATATGCCTTCAGAGATAAATCCTTGTGTAAAATCCGCCATGTTGTTGATACACTAAGTACAACTTGTTGTGAACGTCGTCTAATGGACACTTCAGGGTCTTCAGCAACACTTTCACGAACCTCATCAATATTTTCTTCTGAACGACCGCTACGACTGTATATTTTATATTTTTGATCTTCCACCGAACGGTCTCTTGAATTTTTTTAATAATTCGACCAATAGTGCTTTCAGATGGACAATTATGTAAACCATAAAATTCATGTAATTTTCTTTTCACAGAACTCTGATAAAAAATACAATTTGAACGCGTTATTGTATCGTGTACGAAGCCATTTTTATAAATGTTATACATCACACATTTTAAATGTCAAAATAAACGAATTCAATGCGCCATCTATAATTTGAAACACTTTATTTAAAAAAAAAACATTAAAAAACCAGGGAATTTTTCTTTTTCTCTTTTATAACTTTACCAACATATTCTGTTTTAAGAAAAAAAACTTTCAAAAATAATTTTTAAAAACACGTTTTCACTTTAAATATTAAGAAAGCCTAACATTTTTTAGAAACTTAAAGAAGAAACCAATGAATTTTTAATTTTACTTTGTTATAATTTTAGCCAAATTTTTGTTTATAAACAAAACTTTTAAAAACACTTTTAGAAAACTCATTTTTAAAAACCAAAATAATTTCATTTTATCATCATTTTTCCTCTGCATTTGATGATCTTTTTTCATGTCTTAGTTTAAATGTTCCAAAACGATTTAAACAAATTGGTTAAAGATAAGAAATGTTCGTTATTACTTTTAAAAACTTTATCCAAGTTTGTGTGTTTAAAAACAAAACTTTCAAAAATGCTATTTTGAATTTCAAATATTATCATAATTTTGAAAGAACGGCGGTTTGTAAATGAATTAATTTTTCATAATTTTATGTCTGCACTTTCTTTCAATTTTAAATGTTCAAAAATTAAAAGCTATTTTTTTTTAAATCAATGAATTTTTATTTTTTACTTTGTTATAATTTTAACCAAATTCTTGTTTATAAACAAAACTTTAAAAACTCATTTGCAAAAACTAAAATAGGTTTCATAGAATGGCATTTTGAATAATAATTTAATTTTTGCATTATTTTACTTCTTCATTTCATGATATTTGTTTTCATATTTTGGTTTACATGTTGTAAAATTTGAAAGATGAGATAATAAAAAATCGGTTAAAGATAAGTACATTTTCTTTTTTACTTGTTTTTTTTTTTAAATAAAACCAAGTTTGTGTTTTAAACACAAAAAAGTACTAATTTGAAAGGTCAATTTTAAAAATCAAAATAATTTTGAAAGAACGTCATTACCATAGTTTATGCCGCCGTTTCATACATTTCCTAATTTTTTTTTAAATTTTCGAAAACATTAAAAAAACACAAACAAAATCAGTAAATTTTTATTTGTATTTTTATAATTCCATCAAATTAATTCGATTTAATTACAAGACATTTGAAAATATCGTATAATTAGCGACTTTTATTTTTAATAATACCAAGCTCTTTTAAAAGCTCAATTTCAAAAATCAAAATAATTTTGAAACAACGTCATCTTTCCTACTTTATGCCCGCGTTTCATTCATTTCTTAACTTTCAGTTTAAATGTTGCAAACTTAAAAAAAAAACACAAACAAAATTAGTGATTTTTTTAAATATAATTTCATCAAAATATTTCGATTCAGTTACAAGACATTTAAAAATATTCCAAAACATTGAAAGCTGAAATATTAAAAAAAAAATGGTTAAAGATAAGTGAATTTTCTTTTCTACTTTTTAAATATTATTTTGAAAGCTCAATTTCAAAAATCAAAATAATTGTGAAAGAGCGGTATTTACCCTAGTTTATGCCCGCGTTTCAAATATTTCTTAATTTTCAGTTAAATATTCGAAAACACAAACAAAATCAGTAAATTGTTAATTTTATTTTTTTATAATTTCATCAAAGTATTTCGATTTCACTAACATTTAAAAACATTCCAAAATTTGAAAGCTAAAATATTAAAAAAAAAGTTTAAAGATAAGTAAATTTTCTTTTTTACTTTATATTTTTAAATATATTTTGAAAGCTCAATTTCAAAAATCAAAATATTTTTTCAAGAACTGCATTTTCCCCTTGTTTATGTCTGCGTTTCAAATATTTCTTAATTCTCAGTTTAAATGTTCGAATACTTAAACAAAAACCGTAAATTGTTAATTTTATTTTTTTATAATTTCATCAAAACATTTCGATTTCAGCACAAGACATTTAAAAATAATACAAAACTTGAATGCTGAAATATTAGAAAAAATCGGTTGAAGATAAGTGAATTTTCTTTTTTGCTTTTTTTAATAATACCATGTTTGTGTTTTAAATCCAAAAAACTTTGAAAAATACAATTTTGAAAGCTAAATTTAAAAAATCAAAATAATTTTGCTAAGAGCGGCATTTTTACCAGTTCGTGCCCGCGTTTCATATATTTCTTAACTTTTAGTTTAAGTGTTCGAAAACATTAAAAAAAAAACAAACAAAATCAGTAAATTTTTATTTTATTTTGTAACAATTTCATCAAAATATTTCGATTTCACTACAAGACATTTAAAAATATTGTAAACCTAGAAAGCTAAAATATTTAAAAAACATCAGTTGAAGATAAGTGAATTTTCTTTTTTTTATACTCCTATATAATACAAAGTTTGTGTTTTGAACGCCAAAAACTTTAAAAAATTATATTTTGAAAGCTCAATTTCGAAAATAAAAATAATTTTGAAAGAACGGCATTTTCACTAGTTTATGCCCGCGTTTCATATGTTTCTTAATTTTTAGTTGAAATGTTAAAAAACGTAAAAAAAAACACAAACAAAATCGGTGAATTTTTAATTTTATTTGTTTTTTTATAATACCATCAAAATATTTTGATTCAACAAGATATTTAAAAATATTTTTCAAAAACTAAAATTATTTATAAAAACGACATTTTTTAAATTAATTTAATTTTTGCATAATTTTATCTCAGCGCTTCATATTTTCTTTCAAAATAATTTTGAAATAATGGCATATTTTTATTGTTTATGTCCGAGTTTAATTTATTTCTTAATTTTTAGTTTAAATGTTCACAAATTAAAAAAAAAGCACAAACAAAATCAGTGAATTTTTAATCTAATTGTTTATGTCATAAAAATATTTCGATTTAACCCAGACATTTAAAAATGGTCTAAAACTTGCAAGCAAAAAAAGATTGGTTAAAGATAAGTGAATTTTCTTTTTGCTTTTTTTTTAATAACACCAAATTTGTGTTTTATGCCTAAAAAATCTTCAATTGCAGAAATAAATATTATTTTGAAAGAACGGCATTTCCCTAGTTTATGCCCGCTTTTCATATATTTCTTAATTCTTAGTTTAAATGTTTAAAAACCTAAAAAAACAAACAAAATCGGTGAATTTTCAATTTGATTTATTTTTTATAATTCTATCAAAATATTCCGATTCAACTACAAGAGATTTAAAAATATTTTTCAAAAACTGAAATTGTTTATAAAAATGATATTTTTTAAATTAATTTAATTTTTGCATAATTCTATCCCAGCGCTTCATATTTTCTTTCAAAATAATTTTGAAAGAATGTCATTTTTCCTGGTTTTTGTCCGAGTTTCATTTATTTCTTAATTTTTAGTTTAAATGTTCGCAAATTAAAAAAAAAACCGCCAACAAAATCAGTGAATTTTTAATTTAATTTTTTATAAGGTCATCAAAATATTTCGATTTAATTTAACATTTAAAAATAGTCCAAAACTTGAAAGCTAAAAAAATATTCAAAAAAATCGATTAAAGATAAGTGAATTTTCTTTTTGCTTTTTTTTAATAATACCAAATTTGAGTTTTATGCCTAAAAAATCTTCAATTGCAGAACAAAATATTATTTTGAAAAAACGGCATTTTCCCAAGTTTATGCCCGCTTTTCATATATTTCTTAATTTTTAGTTTAAATCTTAAAAAAAACGTAAAATAAACACAAACAAAATCGGTGAATTTTTAATTTTATTTATTTCAAAATATTTTTCAAAAACTAAAATTATTTATAAAAATGGCATTTTTTAAACTAATTTAATTTTTGCATAATTCTATCTCGGCCCTTCATATTTTCTTTCAAGTTTTAGTTTAAATGGTTAAAAAACTTAAAAGCCAATATATTAAAAAGATCGCTTGAATTTTGATTTTTTACTTGTTTCAAATTTAATTAAAACATTTTGTTAGAAAACCAAACTTTCAACTCATTTGCAAAAATCAAAATAGTTGCAATTTTGTGAATTAATTGAATCGTGTGAGCCAAAAAATGTTGTTTGAGAGTAGGCTGTGAAATAAATGGTGTGTCGCATATTATTACGTCATGAGACTAGATTAGTTCAATTGAATCAGATTAAAAAAAATGAATTAATCTCTGAAATGACTGCTACGTTTCTCTCTCTCAGGCATGGTCAACTCTGAAACAAAATTCTGTGGCTCACGCCTTATGTTTGCAAAGTTGTATTTTCACGTTTCAAACTTTTTTCGTATCAAAATTTATAAATTTTGTAAAAAAATTTAAAATTCATTATTATTACTTTTTCGTATGGACTTTTCCAAAATTGTTTTAACGGAAATATTGTTTTTTTTAGCTCCCTAGAGATGATTCCCAAATTTTTGGGAAAAAACATTGTGTTTGTGTGTGTCTGGATGTGGGCGCTTAAAATTTAATATAAATTTATTTTTATTTTTATAAATCACAAAATATTTTCAAATAAAACTTTGAACATATGCCTTATTTGATAATCCAAAAGGATTGAAAAACTTTTTAACCTTAACCGTTTTTGGTTTTCTTCTCAATAATTTTTAAATATGAAAAATATTAGAAAAACATATCAAAAAATATTAAGGGAACAAGAAAGTAAACAACTTGTAACAATTTTTAGAAAACTTTTTGATTTTTGAAAAAAAAAATTGTAGGTATATGTCTATAATTATGAAAGATCTTAATAACAACTTAACAAATTAACACTTTGTATGCTACACACTTGGCGAAACAAAATTATAATAAGGGGTAATTTATTCATTAGAAACTTGTTACGTTTCATGTTTATTTTTTCGGTTACTTATAAACTAACTAGTACCATTTTCTACAGATGGCGTCACTTTACGCCAACGAAAATATCTCGCGGAAGGGTCTAGCTCATACGTAATTGCGTCCTTATGTTTCAGGTAAAACCAATTTGTCTCAAGGGATTTTATTACTGAAGAATCAATTCGTGTCTCTATACTAAAACATTTTAGATTTTCAGCATTTATTTAAATTTTATTTAATGTTGAAAATACCTAATTTTTAATACTAAATTACACATTATTGGAAATACTTATCAAACATATAATTCTTTAGAAACCAACATTCATCCTTTATGTAAACCTGTGTAAAATATTATTACATAATTTTTATCGATCGCGCCACAATCAGTTACGAGCCGAGTGCCAAAAACGCTTCATTTCTCGAACGAGTCGAACAGCCTTAACCAGCAGAAATTTCAAAAAGAAATTAATCACAGTCGCCTATGAATTGAAATGCGCATGTCTCTGATGTAGATTTGTGCATTTATGTGTGTGTGTATGGAAATATTTAACATGCAAAAGGCATGAATCCATATAATCCATCACCCTCACGTACTAACCACAAAAGATAAATAAACCGCCCTTTGATTCAAATGAAAAATTTCGACACGTCGCAGACACATTCGCAAAAGTCACCCTGTTGCTGCTTTCATGGAGAAATCCACGGCGCGATAACTCGTCCATTAATAAATCTACCCCTTTTAGGCGCGCCTCCTCTACTTTAAAGGTTCCATCGGGAGATGCTGAAGCGGTAATTGATGGGGGGCGGCCGCTTCGGGGCGCAGGCGATGATTTTATCAATCCTGCTCCCCTCTCGCCCCACCCCCCGCTCTGTAGAGAAAGCCGGTCGTGGCGGCGGCGGCGTGATGAGCTCCGGATCTGTCGGCTTTGTGGAAATCCGCCCCCCGCCGGGAAACGTCCGGGGCGTGCGTCCCCCGGAGGGGCCAAGTCCTATCTCCTGATCGCAGCCGGAGATTACATTTACGGCTTGTTACTTCAATTTCTTTCACGCGGTTCATTATTCTGTACAGTAAATACGGTCGAAGTGCTATCGTCTGTCTTGTTTGTCTTTGACGTAATTAATTTGTTCGAATCGCTAGTTGAAAAACTCTTCTCGGTTGAATTCTATCTAAAAATTGTATTAAAGTTATTGTACAGGGTATCCCGAAGTATCCGAAAGTATAAATTCCATAAACTCGTTAAAAAATAATTCTAAAAATTGCTCGGACAGGTCGATTTTTAATATGAAATTGTCATCTAGATATATAATTTTCAACCCCGTACCCTTCAACCCCTAAGCGCTAGCAACCCCAACTTTTAATTTTTTTTTGCTAGAACCGCAGCAACGCCTGCCTCAATATTGGTATTTTTATTTAAAAACATTTTGGTAAATATCTCCGCTTTTTAGCCGATTTTGAAATAGTATATTGAAAAATGAGTTCAATAAGTGCGATTTTTTCGCACGCGTCCAAGAAAACGACGAGCGTAGCGAATTTTTTTAATGGACAAGTGCGGAATTGTGATACTGGAGTCCTGTAGTAATTTTTCCCTGGGAATCTAATGCACCCATCAGATTTTAGGGACTTATAAGTGATATGAGGCCCAACTTTAAAATTTTAAATGCGAACTTATATTTTTTATTGGGGAATCGGATTCAGCGGAAAATTTTACACCCAAAATTTGTTCGTCCAGTTTTGGGCCCTAAGGTGCGTTTTTTGTTCAAAAGTCTGGGGACATCTGGTTCATTCAACCCAGTCAACGAAAAACGAAAAATTGATTTTGGAGTGTCTAGGACTCGGGTAAACCATTTGAGTCTCATAGGGCCATATGACAGGTACAGTGCCCAGCCCTGAAACTTTAAATGACATTACATTTTATTGCGGATTTTAATTTATTTATAATTTGTTACGGTACTGGACATGCTGGTGCGCTAGTCGTTGGTAGATTTCCTCATTCACTCGTGCCAACATCTCCGAGGTTATCGTGGCTAACACCTCCACTATCCCTCTCTGGAGTTCTTCGATATTCGCAGGCTTGATTTCGTAGACTCTATCTTTTAAATAGGCCCAATAAAATAAGTCTAAAGAGGTGAGGTCGGGAGGTCTTGGTGGCCACTCGATGGCGCCTCTTCTAATAGAAAGAAACTGCTTAACGAGCAATGCAAAATGAGCAAGTCCATCTTGTTGATACCGCACGTTTTCAAATTGATCTCTAACAGCAGCACGAATTGCTGGAATGCTATCCCGTTCCAGCATCTCTAAGTAGCGCGCGTGAGTGAAATTTTCATGTAGAAAAAAAGGCCCAATTATTTGGTTATTCAAAATTCCAGCCCAAACATTGATCTTATCCTGCCATTGAATGTATGTATCTCGCATCGGCCCAATATCTCATATTGTGGCGATTCACCTCGCCATTCAAACTGAATCCTGCCTCATCCAAGAAACACGTCCAAAAAAAGGTGAAATTATCAGCAACATATCTCTCCATCATTACCTCACAATATTCCAGACGACGATCAAAGTCTTCTGGGGTGAGCTCCTGGATTACTGCATTTTATAGGGATGTCAACCATTGATTTTTAAAATTCTTTGTACTGGTGTTTTACTTACCTCAAGAGTTTGGGACAACTTTTTTTGGCTGAGAACCTCCAAGGCTCATTCGTGGCACTTTTACCCCGACCCGATCTCGGCAAGTCTGCTACAGACTAGGTCGCCGTAAACCGGTCAACCGTTTTTTGACCGTTGATTTTGAAATCGGTGACACTTCAGGATGGGTGTCCTTAAATCGTTACACAAATTCGCAGCACTCTTATATGACCTCTGTTTGTCACCGTTTCCACTCATTATCAAGATCTCTATTCTCTGACGGGTGGTTAAGGGCATATTTAGCTCGAAGAAAAAACTACCGATTGTAACACGATTTATTCAGGTGGTATCGAGGTGCCTATGATTTTCACACAATGACCACGTTCAACTGATTTGCGTTTAAGTTTGTCATTAGGAAGCAGGGAATGTTTTCTCTCGCACAAACAACATAATCAGTGAGAAGTGGTAATTGGCGGGAAAATTAAATGTTAGTCTTCAAGTCATTCTGGCATGGAAGTCCCATAAGTCCTGACAGAACCCAAAATCTGATGGGCCCATTTCATTCCCCAAGCAAAGTCCTAGAGACTCCAAGATCAGTTTTTCAATTTTTCTCGTTGAATGAACCAGACGTTCCCAGACTTTTGAGCAAAAACGCACCAAAAATTTTTGGGTTTTAGCCAATTTGAATGTAAAATTTTCCGCTGAATCCGAATCCGCAATAAAAAATATTAGTTTGCATTTGAAATTTCAAAGTTGGGCCTCGTATCTCTTATAAGGCTTCATCGGTTCCAAAATTTGATGGGCCCTTTCGATTCCTTGGGCAAAATTACTAATGACCCCAGTATCAGAATTTCGATTTTCTACCCGTGCGCGAAATAAATTCACCGTTTCCAGACTTTTGAACCACCCTGTATAATTTTTCGCGTTTTTTAATGTTTCTTTTTACATTTTTAGCAAAAACTATTTTCCTATAATTTCCCGTTTTCCGATAGAGGGCGCGGAAAATGAAGTATATATACCGGGTGGCCCAGGATTCTGTAAAAGCTCCGTAACTTATTTGCTATTTGAGATATCGATTTCTTTTTTCATAAACTGGTACCCACATCCATTCTACATATTTTAAAAATATGTTTGTTTTTATACAGGGTGTCCTAGTAAAATTAACAGAACAAAGTTATATTTTTTTAAATGGAACACCCCATATTTTATACTTTATTTTTAATCCCCTTAAGCAGTTGATAAAAATAGTATAAGATACTATGGGTCTATTATGGACGGTTGGTTAGTTATGGGTAATTTTATGGCAAAAACGTGTACACATTGAAAAAATTGCAGAAGCGTTTCTAGCAAAGATTTCGTCATTTTTTATACACTAGAGAATTTTCCACTTCATGAAAAATTATACACATCGGCTTTAGTCCTTTTTTGATGTATATAAGTTGGCGATATCCCGGCGCATCTACCATGTATAAAAATAAATAATTTTCCTTGGTATCACCTACATACAGTACAGTGGTTTATGGACATGGTTGGTATTGTTAGAAAAAAAAAAATTCATTTGGGATATGTACCTTTGGCCGATTTGGCCCTATTTATATTTTTCGATGCCGATGTGATGTAAAAGTTTATTGCTAGGTAGTTTCCAGATGGAAATCCCAGATTTTCTCGACAGGAGATAAAAGCCCTGGTTGCTATTGTTATAGAAAAATATAAATTATTCATTTGGGATATGTACCTTTGGCCGATTTGGCCCTTTATTTATATTTTTCGATGCCGATGTGATATAAAAGTTTATTGCTGGGTAGTTTCCAGATGGAAATCCCAGACTTTCTTGACAGGAGATAATAGCCAAAGTTGCTATTGTTATAAAAAAATCAAAATTATTCATTTGGGGTATGTACCTTTGGCCGATTTGGCCCTTTATTTATATTTTTTGATGCCGATGTGATATAAAAGTTAATTGCTAGGTAGTTTCTAGATGGAAATCCCAGATTTTCTCGACAGGAGATAAAAGCCCTGGTTACTAACGTTATATAAAAATATAAATTATTCATTTGGGAAATGTACTTTTGGCCGATTTGGCCCTTTATTTATATCTTTCGATGCTGATGTGATATAAAAGTTTATTGCTGGGTAGTTTCCAGATGGAAATCCCAGATTTTCTCGACAGGAGATAAAAGCCCTGGTTACTAACGTTATATAAAAATATAAATTATTCATTTGGGAAATGTACTTTTGGCCGATTTGGCCCTTTATTTATATCTTTCGATGCCGATGTGATATAAAAGTTAATTGCTGGGTAGTTTCCAGACGGAAATCCCAGATTTTCTCGACAGGAGATAAAAGCCCTGGTTACTAACGTTATATAAAAATATAAATTATTCATTTGGGAAATGTACTTTTGGCCGATTTGGCCCTTTATTTATATCTTTCGATGCCGATGTGATATAAAAGTTAATTGCTGGGTAGTTTCCAGACGGAAATCCCAGATTTTCTCGACAGGAGATAAAAGCCCTGGTTGCTATTGTTATAAAAAATAAAAATTATTCATTTGGGATATGTATCTTTAGCCGTTTTGGCCCTAAATTTATATTTTTCAATGCCGATATGATATAATAGTTTATTGCTGGGTAGTTTCCAGATGGAAATCCCAGATTTTCTCGACAGGAGATAATAGCCAAGGTTGCTATTGTTATAAAAAAAGTTTTTATTTTTTCTAACAATACCAACCATGTCCATAAACCAATGTACTGTTTGTAGGTGATACCAAGGAAAATTATTTATTTTTATACTTGGTAGATGCGCCGGGATATTCCTAGAAATATTGCCAGCTTCACATACATCCTTTTTTGTTCATACTGCTATACAGGGTGTCAAAATACGCAAAACAAGGGATAAGTATTTAAATATTCGAATATCTAGAAGAATTTTAAAAGTTAAGAGTACGAATTTATAAAATGTAAATCTGCTTTTACAGTTGTTTCTAAAATTATTATAACGAGGGCATACAAGAGTTATATTTTCTGTTTTTTTCTTAAAAAGAAAGTAAAAATTAAAAATAAATCAATTTTAAAAAATAAGTCTTGGTTGCCCTTTTTACCTTTATTTAGAATATATATTTCCTGTAACCTTTTTTTCAAAAATGTATAATGGATAAGAAAAGTGCGATCGAGTTTCTAGAAATTAGTGATACGTAATAATCTGCCACCGAGCGGCGAAACGAATAACCCTCGAATATCGGCTTTATTAAATGATTTGAATTGCTTAAATAGAATATTAATTAATGCATGTAGCGTACTTCGAAATATAATTCAGAATAGTATTGTGAACAATACATAATGTTTATTAATGTGATTGACAGTCTTCATAGGTCAGTGAAGTAGGTAATCAAAATCAAGTACGAATCAAAATTTATAATGATTCGGTATCGGCACTTAGCCACAAATAAATAAAATAACATACGAACAATCAAGAATGTACGCTCTAGTACTAAAAATATTTAAATCGATGATCTGAGTGTAAAAATCGTAATTCAAAAATTAAATAAAAATTGAAAAGTTTTCAATTTTTAATTTTTACATTTGAATTTTGAATTAACCTTGCTAGCACATTTGTTAATTGTCGGGTTTTCAGTGAAAACATGACCTGCAACAGTAGGCGCATGAAAGTTTCATAATCTAATTGACTGAATCTGCCCGACACCGCGATAATCTAAACATATTTTTTGCATTAATACACTTAATTTTGTAGTACATTACAGGCTAATCTAAAATATTTCAATGAAATACGCAAAAATCGACGAAAAGCCTTCGGGTAGATAGCCGGTTGTCAGGGCCAAAGAGAAGAAATTTTAATCATAAATACAGTGTACATTGGCAAGGGGCCTGCCCAAAGTGCCGAATATCCAAAGTGCCGAATCGGTATTTTGCCCAAAGTGCCGAATTTCATCCTACCGACCATGCCCAAAGTGCCGAACAACGGCAAGCGACGTCGCATCGTTCGTAAACATGCGAATCGGCACTTTGGTCATTTGACAGAACGTCTTCGCACGCACCTACGAGTAAGGCCCAAAATGCCGAATGCACACCCTCATGTATGTTCGTGATGTGCGAAAATAATTTTTGGTAATACAAGTTTATCAATGGAAGGTAGATGGTTTCACGCTTGGAGAATTTTTTTTTTATTTCAAATAAAACAAATTGTATTTTTGTTTTAAATTTATTATAATATAAATATACGGCATTTTGGGCCTTACTCGTAGGTGCGTGCGAGGACATTGTGCCGAATCGGCGGAAATTCGACAGTTTGGGCCTTACTGATAAGTCGGTGCGAGGACAAAGTGCCGAATATCCAAACTGCCGATTCGCATTCGGCTCCGACGCTTTGTTTACAAACGGTACGACGTCGCTGGGCGTCGTTCGGCACTTTGGGCATGGTCGGTAGTATGAAATTCGACACTTTGGGCAAAATACCGATTCAGCACTTTGGGCATTCGGCACTTTGTCCCGAACCCATTGGCAATAAAGATTTGTTATATATTTTTTGCGCTACCGTTCTATATTGCTATGCTTACTGTGTGTGTATTTAGTCACGTTCGAATGGCTTTCCCCGACTAATTTCGGTTGCTAGGAAACTCACAAAATAACAAGCCTGTTCTGAGTCATGACAGTCCTAGTACCGTTATGGGCTAGATAAAAGAGAAGCGATTTTTAATTATAAAAGTTGTTTTTAATTATTTTTTTACTATTTTTATAACTATTTTAAATCGGTAGCGCAAAAAATACTATACAACACTCGGTTCGTTAAGTGCATTCAAACAGGCCTTGAAAATTACAAATACTGGGCCCTACGGGCCTCGTATTTTTAAAAATTTCTCGACCTGTTAGAGAGCACTTACCGAACTTGTGTCGTAATATACTATATTGAAACCTAATAATTCCATACAAGTGTTTTTGTATGAGTCGTTAATCCCCTTGCCACGAAAGAGGTATATGCGTAGTAACCATGTAATTTAGATAACGCGGCTAAAGTTAAAGCGAGAAGCCGCCTTGGGAACGCTTCCTCTTATATGCCCAGCCCGTTAAACAAGAACGCCGCACTACGACAGAGCATTAAAATGAATAACTTTTTCTTGAAATTACGAATACAATTTCGAAAATATGAAAAAATATTATTTGAATAATAAATTTTAAATAAATTACCTCAGAGTACGACGGATTTTTTTTTCTAAATTACAGAAATATTAGTATTCAAATTGTTTATAAACATTATTATAAAAAAAAAAAACAAATCCGTGCTACTCTTTAGAATATATACTGGTTTGAATGAAAAATGCAACACCAAGAAGTTATGGTTTTTTAATGAAAATTTCACAGAAGTTGTGTTTGAATGTCTCAAGTAAACGATCAAAATTTCAGTTGAAAAACTTACTTACACAAGCATTTTTTGTAATAATAAGTCGGTCCTCCGTTGTTTCTAATGCACTCATTCACGCGGTTCGGCATGCTTTGAATGAGGTGATCAATATCTTCTTGGGGTAGCTCATCCGAAGCTTCCTGAATCCGCAAACGAAGTTCGTCCAAAGTGTCTGGGGCACGGGGTAAATTTCCTAGTCTAACGCCTATCATATCCCAAACATGTTCGATGGGCGAAAGGTCTGGTGAACGAGAAGGCCATGGAAGCACTACAACGTTAGCTTCTTCTAAACACTCGATTGTTACCCTTGCTGTATTTGGGCGAGCATTATCTTGCTGAAAGATAGGGTTTTGCAATCCTTGTAAGTACGGCAGTGCAACGGACTCTAGAATAGTCTGTACGTAGCGCCAAGCATTTAAGGTGCCAGGAATAAAAACTAGAGGGGACCTACCACCATACGTGATGGCACCCCAAATCATCACCCCCTGCATGAGGGCAGTATGCCGAGGAAGCGCGAAGTCCATATTTCTGCGTTCCCCGCGGAAACGTCTGACACGTCTACGTCCACAAACAAAATCTGGATTCGTCAGTGAACACAATTTGTTGCCATTCTTGTCTCCAATTCACCCGTTCTCTACACCATTCCAACTTAGAAGCTCTATGACGTGGAGTCAGGGGAAGGCAACAAAAAGGACGATAACTACGCATTCCAAAACTCCGTATTCGATGATATATCGATGCCATTGAGATTCTAACATTTAATGTATCCCTCCAAGTGTTTCCAATGGCCCGCGTAGTGGATAATCTTTCTCTTATCGCCAAAAGTCTCAACCTGCGTTCTTCGCGGTCTGTCGTTCTTCGCTGTGGTCCAGATCCTCTCTGACGTCCATGAAAACCTTCCTCAGACCATCTTCGCCAGCACCTCATTACTGTGGTTGTGCCACGTTCCATTCTATTGGCAATTTCTCTAAACGAAAGACCACCCTCTCTCATGCCAATAATACGACCTCGCTCGAAATCACTTAGTTGTACAAAATTTAATTGTACAAAAACACGAACTCTGGGCATTTTAAATGATGTTCTTCGCACTATTATCACGAGAAAACTAATCCAAATTGTTCCATGTTTATAAAAACACCATTTAATATTGCTATTTTTCGTATATAAAATCATCCTAAAATGAGGTTTGACGAAGGAGTTTTTTATTGAAATTTTAATGAGTTACTTTTTATACCGAAAGCCATAAATTGTAGAAAAATTAAATAAATTCTGGCTGTTTTTCTTGGTGTTGCATTTTTCATTCAAACCAGTATATTTACAGAGGTGAATTCAAAATGTCACTTTTAAGTCTTTATCCGTTTGTGAATAGTATTTTTAATGAATTTAGAGGTACGCTCCAGGAGCTTTAAGAAATAGAGTTTCTGATTTTCTAAAAAAAATCTCATGAATTAAAGCAAGCATCTTCTTTGAAAAGTCAACTCTGTGCAGAAAATGATTTTCATGTAGTTCCTGGTGTAGTTCGAGATGGTATGGGTCAGAGTTATACTTGCTATTCGGTTAACATTGCTTTGCGATAAGTCAATAAAACTTACAGTTTATTTTCTTCATTCAATATATGACTCATTAATTATTTTCTTCTACTTTGGTTTAATAATAGACCATTTGTTATAGAAAAAATAGTTTAATAATGAGATTTTTTATTTTACAGTTTTTGCTCATTATTAAACTATTTGTGGTAACATTTTAGTTGTCGCGATTGGCAGTACTTAAACGTGACATGTGTCGACATCAAAATGTAAAATTGGCGTTAATTCATGGGATAATTGGAATCCTCCAATGCTTTACATACTGAATATGTTCCATAAAGCATATTGGGGAGTTCGCCACAAGTACCACTAAGGTTAAAGAAAACGGAAGCGTAATATTGTTCACTTTTTACCGGCGTGGAAAACTTAGGAACTCGGTGACAGAATGACCGGACGCTTAAATTCATTCCGCGCTCAGCCACATTTTAGGCAACACAACATACACAGAGGAAAGGTAGTAATTTATTATATTATCACTTTCTTTGCAAAATGAATATCCCGGAAGAAACAGCGAGAGTATAATGTATGTCAGGCGCGTATTCAAGGGAGGGGTACTGGGGGTACTGTCCCTCGCCCCCAGATCATCAAGAGGTGTTTTTACTTTTTCCGTTACGAAGTACCAGTAAGTATTGCGATCGTGAACATATTTTCAATTTTTTACAAGGGAAATATCCGTTTTAAGGTCCCTAGAGACGGTTTCAAAGATTTCTGGAAAAAAATTCTCAAAAACGAATTCAGCAATTAACATGAAACTTGAACATAAGTGTTTTTTGATATCTAAAAAGCGTTTGGTAAAATTTTGTACACCGGAAGTGTTTACCTTAACATTTTTCTGTTTTATTTTCCAATATGTTTTTTAAATATGAAAAATATTTAATATTTGATTTTCGATAAAAAAATTACAATAGTTACATGTAATTTATACTAATAATAATTGTAGAGAATGCCAAAATGTACAAGTTATAAAGTTTTTTTCGAAATAAGTAAACTTTTCGCAAAAATTTTTTTTGTTTTTAAATCTTTTAAACATTAATTAGGATATGACTTTTATTAAAAATTACAAACTTAACAGTATACTTGTTGACTAAGTAGTTGACAATATTTCTGGAATAGATAAAACATCTATTATTTCTTTGTCGCGGTGAATATATTAAGGGTGACATAACATCATCCCATGTTGTAGGGTGTAGATATGCACACGAACACCTCTTTTCTCCACCAGTGAATGGCGATCAATATATTGACCTGGAGGAATATTAGTGTGTGGAATTTCTGTGTGAAATCCGTCGGCTCGTCCAATTTCACGCCTTCCATGTCTTCAGTACCCCTACCCCACCCTTCGCTGTGGGGGGTTGGAATAACGGGCTAAAAATATTCGCAGGAGCCGCTAAATATAAACACGCGCGCGCGATATTTCGAAAATCGATGGACCCGACCCTCCAGCGTCTTTTAGCGTTAAGCAGTTCACTTATTTGTTGTTCGTCATTGGCAATAGACAGATAATTTACATTAAAGGTATGTTTTTTTAATAATTATAAGTCTATACAGTTCACCTTTATAACTTATTTAAAAGTTACAAATACAATACAAATAAACCAACGAACTCTCAGCGCAATGGCATTGGTCGCGATGATTTACTATTTAGGTTTCAGTAACCGACGTTATTGAACTGCTGCAACGATTGCGTTGTGTCAAATGGTTATGACTAAAAGAGTGACTGTTATTAAGAAGTGATTCATTATTGAATCAGTTACTGTTCCTAAGAAGTGATTCGTTATTATCGTTAGTCTAATTTTTCAATAAAGATTACTGTTATTATTTCATTGTAACAACGGTTACAAAGTATCAGTTAGTGAAAATAACGCTCATTACTACTGGGTAGCATATCTGTCTTAGGTCCAGATTTCGTTTCCCATCGGAACTGTTATTTTTCTAGCAAATAACGTCCATGGTTGTTCCTTATTCGTTTAAAATTATGAAATTGTAGCAAAATAAGCTTAAGTTGGTTACGCCCATTCACTCTCCATAATCTGCTCTCCAATATCGGTTCTCATACGAAATAAAACAATTGAGATATCATATACCGGGTGTCTCGTTTCGAGTGTGCCAAACGAAAACAGGAAGTATATAATGTTATTCTGTACAGAAAAGTTCAAATAAACATATGTCAGATTTTTTACTTTTATCGAGATAAATAATCTTAAAGATTTTTCGATCGTAAAAAAATCTTTCAAATTTTCAGTATAAATTTATTAGATTGCCATGAATTTAAACAAAAATATTTAGTTGATGTTTATTTGACAATTGTTTATATAAAAATAACAACCTGTCACTTGATGTCACCAAGTAAAATTACTATATTTCGTACCATTTTCCGAGCAGTGACAAACAACATTTTTAATAATATGAATGCAATGTTCAATTGAATTTTATTAGGTCATGAACAAAAGTAATTCAAAGAGAAAGAAAAAATAGCATTAAAATAAATGTTCAAACTGCGCTCCATGTAGTCATGAGATAAACGGTTATTTTCCAGAAACGGTTATAACAGTTACTGTTACTACAAAATAACTAGTTGTTTAAACGGTTATTTAGTAACCGTCATTTAAAGTAACTTTACTCAGTAACAGTTTGTAACAAAGTGAATCTTAGGAGTCGATTAACACAAAATGAAAAAATCGCAGTTTTCAAGTTCGAATATTTTAAAATCGTGATTTTTATTTTGCAAATTGCAAAACTGCTAAACGCGTTGTATAATTTTGATGATTCTAACGTAACAATCTGGAGAATTTAATGCAAATTAAAAACAGGTAATTAATTTTTTTTTTGTAAAACACGCAAACCGTACAAATTGCACGAGAATTAAAAGTCCAAGAATTTGAATTACAATTTTGATTTTTGAAATTGCACAACTGCTAAACCCGTTGTATAATTTGGATAAGTCAACGTAACAATCTGGAAAATTTAATGCAAATTAAAACAATATTTTTTTGTAAAACACACAAACCGTAAAAATTGCACGAATTAAAAGTCCGAAAATTTAAATTATGATTTTGATTTTTTAAATTGCACAACTGGCGAACGCATCGTTCGATTTTGATGATTCAAACGTCAAAATGCGAAAAATTTTGTGTAATTTTAAAACGGGTTACTAACTTTTTTCTTGAAATTATCACGAAGTGCAAAAATCTCACTTTTTAAGTTCGGATATTTTAAAATCGTGACTTTGATTTTTTAAATTGGCCGAATAAAAACTGCCGAATTGTTTGATTTTGATTATTCAAACGTCAAAATATGGCAAATTTTGTGTAATTTTAAAACGAAAATTTTCTCTTGAAATTAACACAAAATGTAAAAATTGCAATCCGAAATTTTAATATCGTGACTTTGATTTTCGAAATGAACAACTTCCGAATGATTTGTCCGAATACGTGAATGTATGGCGAATTTAGTATTATTCAAAATTGTTTACGACATCTTCTCATCAACTGGCGGATCCCTGGGAGGGGCAAAAGGTCTCTCCCTTGAGTCTAGATTTTTTGTCGGTCGAAAATGTCAGGAATTAATGCAAAACGCCAAAATTACGAAAAAGTTCGAAGATTTAAATTGCAATTTTGGTTTTTAAATTGCTAAACGCGTTGACCGATTTTGATGATACAAATGTCAAAATATGGTGAATTTAGTGTCATTTTAAAACGGACTAGGGAATTTTCTCTTGAAATTAATGCAAAAATTGAAGTTTTTAAATTTCCAAGATTTTAAAATCGCAACTTTGGTTTTTAAAATCGTACAAATGCCGATTGCGTTGTTCGATTTTGATGATTTAAATGTCAAAATTTGATGAATTTCTTGTAACTTTAAAACGGGCTAAGATATTTTCTCGTGAAATCACTGGGGCAACTGACCCCCTGAGTCTATATTTTTAGTCGCTTGTCTTGGCCTTTACGAAAATAAATAAAGTGCCTCTTTTGTGTTTTTCAATTTTTCATCAAAATTTGTTCGAGTTTTTTTAGACGTGATTCGTTATTTACTCGCTCTCGTTTTATAAAATAACTTTTGAGAAAATCACCGTCAGTGGGAATTTTCCATAACGGAAATAGCTCCATGTGCACTAATGCAACAATTCCATCGCCGGCTAAAGGAACGAAACGTTCTTGCTATTTGTCATATACTTGTTTCTCATTGATCACTTGGTGAAACATTATGTTAATATAGGTTTAAAAATTAAAATTCACTTGGTTTGTTTCACGATTAAATTGTTTTATTTTCAACAGTTCTTGCTATTATTGTCAGGATCGTTTCTAATTTCCTCATCCGTTCTAGTAATTGTTCCTTTGTATTCATTGAAACGCCATAAACTTTTGTGTAAGATCTGGAGATCGTGGTGGCCAGTAAAAAGGTCCTGCTCATCCAATCTATCAGGAAATTGAATGTTTAGCCAATTTCTGATATTTCTTGCATAATGGGGAGGTCCTCCATCTAGTTGGAACCACATCCTAAGCCGTTGTGCAAGCGGCAAGTAATCTAAAATGACTTCAAAGTCATTTTACATTAAGGTGTAAACATACACTAGAGCAGCATATTCAGAATTACGAATTACTTACTTACGATCGAAAAATCTCTTAGATTATTTATCTCGATAGCAGTAAGAAATCGGACATATGTTTATTTGGACTTTTCTGTTCAGAATAGCATTATCTACCGCCTGTTTTCGTTTGACACACTCGAAACGAGACACATAATTTGATACATAAAGTGTGTCTTTGTTGTTGATCGATTTGAGGGTAGATCCGTTAGTAGTTCATCAGCAATTTTAACGGCATATGAGTTGAAGTTATCACAACTTATGTAACGATCTGTAGAGCTTTGTTTCTAACATCATACGGATTTTGGTTTGTTGTTAGTATGTCAACAATAAGCGGTTTAAAATTATTTGTTTGAAATGTAAATAATTAAAAGTAAGACAATTTTGTTTACGAAAATGTTATAATGTGCGCATTATTTAATTCTATGGGCAGCATTAATGGGGTACATTAACACTCAATTTCTTAAACACGCATTTGCGTGTTTAATACGCTTAATAACCTTATTAAACACGCAAATGTGTATGCGTGTTTAATAAGGTTATTAAACATGCTAATTCGCGCTTTAATTTACAGAACGCGATTTATGATAATATTTTGTTTACCCTGTTTAATACTGATTTAAATTTTTTTCAATTGTAATTGTAATTACAACTTTAATTTCGATTTTAATTTTGATTTTGTTTTTGTTTTTGTTTTTTTAATTTTGATTTTAATTTTCGTGAACAAAGTATAGTGTACAACTCGCATATAATGGCTATTAATCACTCGAACGATTTGCTCCACTCGCCTACGGCTCGTTCAGCAAACATCGTTCTCGTGATTAATAGCCATCATTATATGCTCGTTGTACAATATACTATTAAGTGTTTCCAGCGGATAAACTATTAGTTATTTAAGGTACAAGTGTAGAAAGTGATTCTTTATTGCACGAACTGGCGTTTTAAAACGCGAGCGAGGAACGATTGAGTGTTTTTAAAGCCAGGAGTGCAATAATAGCTATTTAACCAACAAGTGTGTTAATGATGGCGATTAATGATCGAGACATTTTAATTGTTGAGATCATTAATCACCAATTAACACACGAATTGGTTACAAGATTTTTCCGTTGATCGTAACTTAGATCAACATTAGAAATTAGATTAGAGGAAATAAAAAAAAACAAATAAACTTGCTATGAAGCCCTTTGCAGCAATATCGTCAAAACATGCGAATAGCGCAGATTCCGAATGACGTCTTACCTGTTACTCCTCGCACCAGGAAATAAATTCTACGTAAGTTTTTTCGTAAAAATGTGTACTCTTTTCCGGAAGCAAATTTAATGTTGCATTATTTGCAATGGTTAGTACTTTTGTCGGTGTTATTTTAAACTCGACACTATCCATAGTAGCAGACCTTCATTTGATACACGCGTTTTATAAATTTGACGTTTCACACTTTGACATTATTGTATAACAAAATCGAAGGCGGTTCGCCGCTAATTTGTTTCTAACGCAGAGAATTGATATACTTTTGCATTTACATGTGAAACAAATTATAGATCGTTTTCTCGCTATCATCAGTTACATTTCCAGTAATTATAAGTAATTAGCCACTCATGAATTAGCTATTTAATGCTTAACTAGAAATCGTTCTTTTTTTTTAGGAAATATGATTGATAGAAATTCGGTAATCGAGGTGATAGGGAATTGGCTTAGCCAGCTAGGGCATTTAGCCACAACTGATGTACAGTATTTAATAATTCATATTTAATTGAAATGAGGACAAAGACTAGATATCCATGAACCCGCACGGCCATTTTTCGTGTTAAAAAAGTGACTGCCCGGACGGCACTCGAACCCGCACCAGCGGGGTCTAGAGGCCGAACCTCTACCCACTAGACCACCGCGGCCCTAGAAATCGTTCATTAATGAAAGATCGTTCGTGAATTGGGGTCATTAATGAACGATTTTTGATACATTTGGGTACATTAAAGTTAGCCATCAACCAACGAGCAACGGAAATTTTTTAAAATTAATATTTACAAAAAATGCCAAATAAATGTAACTTTACTTGATAACCATAACCTCAAAGTAAACTAATTAAAAACGTTCCCTCGTTGTGAAAAGACGTGTTTAAGTGCTCCCCTAAAACTAAGACAATTTTAAGTGTTTCCAGCGGATAAACTAAAATAAGATAAGTACTACTTTATTCGTAACCACATGATAATTCTGACGATGTGCGATTAATTTCACCAAGTACCACAATTAAACTTAGCTAGCGGACTATTAACAACTATCTGCTACTCAGCACATCGAATAATTTCAACCGCCCCGTCGTGAAAGAAGATAATTTTTACTTATTATATTTTCCATCTCGTCTGGACATAAGTCCTAGAAGGCAGACCTGTCTAAATTCGTGATTTCAACAGCCATGAATATTAAAATGTAAACCAGCTGATACAAGATAATAAAACATCGCGGCCAACACACACGAAGCCAGACAGGACCGTATCCTCCAATTATATTACAAAGATCGAATATCCCTTCATAACTCCTTTGTTTCTCCACTTTTAACCATCCGCGGTCTATTATATCCCCTGTTTGTGACTTGATAAAGCCACCTCTAGAGACCCATTGGTGTGAAGTATGTAATTTGTCCTTCTCCTAAATAAAAATTAAACTACTGAACCAGTTTTTCTAAAATTACCAACACACAAAAATGCAAAAATCAATTTAGGTAATATTTCTAGCAATATCCCGGCGCATCCACCAATAATAAACATAAATTATTTTCCTTGGCATCACTTACAAATTCAAATAACATGTGCATTTAATTAATTGTATACAATAGTATATATCCTTAAAATATAACATTACACGTTTATCTTAATTGAACAACATTTTCGTGCTACAAAATGGTTATTACTGAGCAGTTACACGATGTATGTGAAGTTGGCAAGATTTTTAGAAATATCCCGGCGCATGCACCATGTATACAAATAAATAATTTTCCTTGGTAACAGTACAGTTGTTTATGGACATGGTTGGTATTGTTATAAAAAAATCAAAATTATTCATTTGGGAAATGCACCTTTAGCCGTTTTGGCCCTTTATTTATATTTTTCGATGCCGATGCGATAGAAAAGTTTATTGCTGGATAGTTTGCAGGTGAAAATTTCAGATTTTCTCGACAGGAGATAATAGCCACAGTTGCTATTGTTATAAAAAAATAAAAATTATTCATTTGGCATATGTACCTTTTGCCGTTTTGGCCCTAAATTTATATTTTTTGATGCCGATGTGATAAAAATGTTTATTGCTGGGTAGTTTGCAGGTGGAAATCCCAGATTTTCTCGACAGAACATAATAGCCACAGTTGCTATTGTTATAAAAAAATAAAAATTATTCATTTGGCATATGTACCTTTTGCCGTTTTGGCCCTAAATTTAAATTTTTCGATGCCGATGTGATAAAAATGTTTATTGCTGGGTAGTTTGCAGATGGAAATCCCAGATTTTCTCGACAGGAGATGATAGCCACAGTTGCTATTGTTATAAAAAAATAAAAATTATTCATATGGCATATGGGTCTTTTGCCGTTTTGGTCTTAAAATTATATTTTTCGATGCCGATGTGATAAAAAAAATATTCTGGTGGTTTGCAGGTAAAAATCCCAGATTTTATCGACAGGAGATAATAGCCACAGTTGCTATTATTATAAAAAAATAAAAATTATTCATTTGGGATATGTATTTTTTGACGTTTTGGCCCTAAATTTATATTTTTCGATGCCGATGTGATAAAAAAATTATTGCTGGTAGTTTGCAGGTAGAAATCCCAGATTTGCTCGACAGGAGATAATAGCCACAGTTGCTATTGTTATAAAAAAATAAAAATTATTCATTTGTGGTATGTATTTTTTGACGTTTTGGCCCTAAATTTATATTTTTCGATGCCGATGTAATAAACAAAATTATTGCTGGTAGTTTGCAGGTAGAAATCCCAGATTTTCTTGACAGGAGATAATAGCCACAGTTGCTATTGTTATAAAAAAATAAAAATTATTCATTTGGCATATGTACCTTTTGCCGTTTTGGTCGTAAATTTATATTTTTCGATGCCGATGTGATAAAAAAAATTATTGCTGGGTAGTTTGCAGATGGAAATCCCAGATTTTCTCGACAGGAGATAATAGCCATAGTTGCTATTGTTATAAAAAATAAAAATTATTCATTTGGGAAATGTATCTTTTGCCGTTTTGGCGCTAAATTTATATTTTTCGATGCCGATGTAATAAAAAAAATTATTGCTGGGTAGTTTGCAGGTGGAAAAGCCCAGATTTTCTCGATAGGAGATAATAGCCACAGTTGCTATTGTTATAGAAAAATAAAAATTATTCATTTGGGAAATGTATCTTTTGCCGTTTTGGCCCTAAATTTACATTTTTCGATGCCGATGCAATGAAAAAAATTATTGCTGGGTAGTTTGCAGGTGGAAAAGCCCAGATTTTCTCGATAGGAGATAATAGCCACAGTTGCTATTGTTATAGAAAAATAAAAATTATTCATTTGGGAAATGTATCTTTTGCCGTTTTGGCCCTAAATTTATATTTTTCGATGCCGATGCAATAAAAAAAATTATTGCTGGGTAGTTTGCAGGTGGAAAAGCCCAGATTTTCTCGATAGGAGATAATAGCCACAGTTGCTATTGTTATAAAAAATAAAAATTATTCATTTGGGAAATGTATCTTTTGCCGTTTTGGCCCTAAATTTATATTTTTCGATGCGATACATTTTAATGCGATACATTTTAATGCGATACATTTCGAACACGATGTGTTCATTTTTAATAGTTAACTGATGAATTAACTATTAACTAAATTAGTGTTATAAATAAACGAGTGAAGTAAGGAATATAACTGTGTTTAATTATTTATTTACGCAACTTCGCATAACTCACAAATACATAATAAGTACTAAATGTTTCTTAGATTCATTCTTGGGATGATTGAAATTGTTTTTAGACAGTAATAAGTTTAACAAGGTTTTGGCAATATTTCCGAAAATATCCCTGTTGAATTTGCTTTCTTTTCACCACAAAAGAAATGTTATTTTCCACTACAAAGAAAATGTTATTTTGAAAGCTACGACAGAGCAGCTAAGTTAGAAAAATTCTGCTAAGGTCAACTTTCTTAATATTTTTGGAATACGAAATGTTTCCTAGATTCATTCTTGACATAATTGAAATTATTTTTAGACAGTAATAGGTAAGTTTAATAAAGTTTTGGCAACATTACCGAAAAAATCTCTGTTACATTTGCTTTCTTTTCACCACAAACAAATATTATTTTCCACTACAAAGGAAATTTTATTCTGAAAGCTGTGATGCGGTAGTTATGTTAGAAAGATCCTGCTATGGTGAACTTTCTAAATATTTTGGTATGATTCATTCTTGGGAAGTTATTAAACAGTAATGAGTTTAATTAAGTTTTAGCAACATCGAAAAAACCTCCGTTAAATTTGCTTTCACCAGAAAAGAAATGTTATGATGAGTGAAATTGTTATTAAACAGTAATAGGTTTAATAAAGTTTTGGCAACATCGAAAATACCTCCTTTCTATTCACCACCAAAGAAATGTTATTTAAAGGATGTTGAGCAGCTCAATCAGAAAAATCCTGCTGATAAATATTCCTAAAATTATTGCTAGTGTTATTAAATACTGATAAGTTTGATAAAGTTTCGGCAACATTTTCGACAAGTACTTTGTTAAATACTTATCCAATACATTTTTTTCAGAGAATACTTTCTAATAATACAAATAAGACGCAAAATCCATCAATCGTTATTAATGAGAGAAATCATAAATTTATAATTTTATTTTCCAAATGTATTTTTCTACGTCCATTATAAAACGCACAGTTTTTTCATTAATTTGGGTTCATAAAATATGTGATTCCTGAACCCTACAAACAGCGTGAAAAAAATGCCATAACGGTTCATTTTTTTCACTCTTTTGCGTGAAAAAAGTGCCGTAACGGTTCATTTTTTAACGCTACTATAAAATTGTTTGCGTAAAGTGTGTCATGAACGCTTCGCAACACGCCGCGATTTCCGCCGATAAATGTCAAACATTCGTTTCCGATCAAGAAAACTTTTCTTCATTTAAAAAAAAGTATTATTACTTATAAAAATTGATTGGGGCCGCGGTGGTCTAGTGGGTAGAGGTCCGGCCTCTGGACCCCGTTGGTGCAGGTTCGAGTCCCGTCCGGACGGTCACTTTTTCAACACGAAAAATGGCCGTACGGGTCCCTGGGTGTCTAGTGTTTGTCCCTATTTCATTTAAATATGAATATTATTAATATAAATTGGTTGTGGCTGAATGCCCTAGCTGGCTAAGCCAAGTCCCCATCATCCTCGATTCCCTAACCCGAACTCCTGTCAATCATCTTTCCTTTAAAAACAAAAAAAAAATTGATTAAGGTTTTATCGAATTTATTTAAAGTAGAAAACATTTTGTATGAAACTCGAGAGTAAAGCAACTTTTTTTCACTCACTTGTTGCATAAATATTTATTATTTGCTCCCGCTACTAACCGTGGGTTTCTTAAGCCAAAAAAAGTACTATTATTTATCGGTAATTTATATTAACAATCATACTAGGATGAAATAGTAACTGTATATTAATAATATCTTTATTGCCCAATGTAAAAACCAATACAGGCGAATAATAATATATACTTATATGGCAGAAATAATTTAAACTAAAATTTAACAAAATTATAAACGAGAATACACAAAAGACATAAAAATATGAGTTAGAATTATTAACTGATAATTAACCTCCAAATGCTAACAACCAAATATATACGATGGTGTTTGCTAAAAGTACAGTTTGTGGAAATTTTAATCTTGGAGATGAGCGCGAGCTGGTTGAGAAGTAAGAATAGCTGTTGATGAAATAACGACAATGAAAGAGACAACTCCACGTGATACAGCTCGTGACGTGGACAAATTAGGAATTCCAGTTAGTACACCCACGTGAAGAAGCTTGTATTGATTAATCGGTGTGTCGTTTCTGTGCCACGTGATTTATTGGAAGCACATTTTTTAACCAAATATCAAGATTTGATTTACGGGCTAAGCGCAGTTTTCAAAATTTTGGACATTAGACAGTCACCTAAAAAAAGACAACTCGACACTGTTTAATGGTGGAAGCGTTTTCTTCAAGGTATATCCTGATTCTTTGGAAACAAAGTTTTAGTATAACCGTTCAAACTAGCTATTGCTGTCTACAGACTAAAGACCAACAAATTCGAACTATAGAGCTATTCAGCAGAGATAGCGGTCGGGGTGTCTTGTCCGTCCGAATCAAGTAGTGTCCGTTGCAATTTTCCACCATAGGCTAAATCGCGCGCGCCTATGAAATAACCGGTAAGTAACAGACGCCATAAACTATTTCTTTCTCCTTCTACTGCTCGGTCTAAGACCGAGCTACGCAGGCCGCGTGTGTGATTTCTAGATACGGCCGACGAAATCGTACGTCCTAGAGAGGTCTAGGTATTTAATATTGTTATTGATTTCAGTTTCTATAGTGAATTTAATTTTAGGATGGAGATTGTTAATGAAGTCTAGGAATTGGGATAATTGTCTATCTGTTCTAACAAAACATGATAGGATGTCATCTACATAGCGATGCCACATTTTAATATGTTTTTTACCGAGAGGAGAATTTAATATTTACTTTGTGATGTTACTCATAAATATTTCAGCTAATAGTGGGCTTGGTGGTGATCCCATTAATACCAGGCTGAAGGAACATTTGCGCTCTTTTCGACTTAATCAAGTTGATAAATCAACTTTCGCTAAACATCTAATTGACGAAAATCATTCCTTTGGTAGTGATGTACTATCAGTAATCCATTACGCCGAAAAGGGACACAAAATCCTTCTGGAGGCACTCGAAATTCATAAAGCCCGAGCTAATCCGGGAATTCCAATCATAAACGACCAGTTGGACCTAATCTACACCCCTATTTTTAACGCCGTCTGTAAATAATTTGCATGCTCCCTTTTGTATATATACCTGTTCATCTAAAGATGTAATTTACTTTAGTTTTGATAATGGCAAGCTGAGTTGCCAAAACTGCAGTCAAACAAAATAAACAAATAAGTGTTATACAAACAAAGTAAAAAGTGTTTTATTCTATATGTTTTTAATAAATTTAAGTTTTTAAAATGATTTTTCACGCCGCACTTTATAATCGTGTGCAGAATATGAATGATCCAGCAAATTGAACATTTTAAACAAGAACTATTTTTTTAGATGTTTTGATTTAATCTTGCCTTATATTCTCTAGAATCGTTTGCTCTGAATATGTGTTGCTGACAATTTGAAATTTTTGCAAATTTTTGAGAAGTTTATTAAATTAAACCTTCTTTTTTTATTGATGGATAGTACTTTTGCATAATATCGCACAATTTTTCAAAGTAATTTGTGAGTTGTCCATTCTTGTTTATACCTTCGAAACTCCATAGCGTTTTTCCTTCCTTTTGATTTTGTCTACTTCCTAAAATAACTAACATCACATCAACACATGCTATGTATTTATTAGAGAATAGTGATTTGTTTATTTGCCTCTGCTTGTGCCCTCTGACCTTTGCACTTGCACTGTGTACGAAGAATCAGCGCCGCAGTAATTTCTCTCTACTAGAACACCGGTGATGGAGTAGTGATGAGTGTTATTTTCACCAACTGTTACATTCTAACCGGTTTAGCACTGTGTGTCCTTGTCAAAATGTTTTCTGGTTTTTTCATTTTAATAATAACATTTACAGTTTAAAGTTTCACATTTCATTTTAGAATAATTTTCTAAGTTAGTCTTGTATGTAGAAATAAACGATCTTAAACCAATGTTATTATCTAGTAGTACTAGTAATAACATGCAAATTTCTTTTGTATCATTCAATATCCGGCGTGGCACTAGCCAGGGAAGTAGTTGTTTCAATAAGTTATTTGTTTATAGTCTTAGAAAGACTTAATTTTTTGCTTGCAGATTAACGAACAGGTTGAATATTCATATATTCAGGCTACATTTCGTTTTCTTGTTTTTATCAATAAATAATTATTCTCTAGACAAAGAAACATTTTTCATGTTCTACTTTTTAACACATATTGTCAATATTTAACTTCTTTTTGTCGAGTGAAATTTTTAACCTTTATTAACAATCTGGGGCAAATAACATTTTTAATTTCAACTTTTTTTCGATTTTTCCTATATTTAACTCTTTGTTTATATAAAACTTTTCTGATTATTCCTTTTTGGACAATTAAACTTTTGACAAATTATTTTTTTTTTCATTTTCTATCTACAGTGGTCATGGAGAAAATTAAATTATATGCACTTTGTTAAATATTCAGGCCCTATTATTTGTATTTTCCTTTCTGTATGACCGTTTACCTGTTCTATTGTTTTTTAAACATTTCAAGTTTATTAATATTAAAGTTTAGTTTCTATGTTAATAGTTAGTGTGTTTTCACTTCTTTACTCCACGGCGTAAATATATATTTTTTTGGTTCCCCCCACAGAACGAAAAGCTGAATACGCCACTGCGTCGAATACTCTTGGGATCGAATAATTGTCTTTTACATTATAATAGCCTTTTTTCCGCTACCGACAACGTAAATAACGTGATAACATTCGTGGTGTTAACTTAATTTTTACTTACGGACCTAGGAACATAATAAACAGAAACGTAACGCTCCAACATATAGGTGAGCAACACATTTTCGTCTATACCTATAGCATTGGCATCCTTTTTATACAACCACTGCTTAAAAGAGTCGTAACAGGGCACATACCTTTTTCGATTTTGTCGGTAACAGGTTCTAATACGCAATATTCGCAGCTTCGTTTGCATCCATGCCCGTAACAACTGTCACTAGATTGACACAAACAAACAAAATTCGACATTGTTTTCTCGGTTGCCATAGGACGCATGGGTGACTATAAAAATTTGAATCCCAAATGTTACAAGCCGTATTTTAGAATATTTTCTGATATTTTTTGAGTATTATATTTCCGGTAGCGGAAAAAAAATAATAAGCAACACGGAACGTAATAACAATTAACATTTTCGGTTAATACGTCCTTACGTTCCTTGTTGCTTAAATAACTATTTTCTTCATAATAATAGTTTTAAAAATATTTTCATATTCATATTTAACATTAAATTGACTTTATATCAGAAAAATACTAATATAATTTTTTCGTAAAAAATCCCACCTTCGATCATGAAAATAAATATACTTTTTGGAAAGGTCGCAAAATTTATTAATTCCACCTGGAATGATATTATTTCAGGTTCAAACTGTTTTTCATTTTTTTTTTGCTGAAAATTGAAATTACTACCGTATTTTTTTGCTAAAAAACTCATATTTGCGGAATTTTTTTTGCAACATTTTTTTCACATGTAAAGTTGCAGGTTTCGAAAACTATTCACATATTTTTGTAACTAGAGGTTCAAAACGTATCCCACGTTGTGTTTTTGTTTTTTGTCAATTTAACATTAATTGACCGAAGTTCAAATGCGTGGGGTGTACCCGAATTACTATAACGTTTCGGAGGTGTGACTATTAAGGGTTCATCATCGGAAGAATCCATGATGTTTGAATTTTTTTTTCGAAATGAGGACTTTTTTTGCTCTTTACTATGTATGACGCAATATGTTTCGAGCAGGTGGAGTTACATTACAGCGGCGAAAATGAAGCAAATTCGTTTTGCAGAGGTGGAGCTCTTACGTTTTTGCGACTTTATTTGATAACGAATGACAATTTTATTCCGTACATATTGTTTTCAAAGGTATAAACTATTTGTCTGTAGCATTACATTTCTAATTCTTTGCAGAGAAAGGCCCCAGATATCCATCCAATATTGGTAATTTTCAGGATAAATTATACAGTTTATCTGATAATTAAAAAAAAATCAAATTCTATAGACAAATTGTTTAACCCTTCCTCTCTAATTGTGGAAAATATCATTTCTTAATATTTGATATTAACTTCAGAATTATGTATATACTGACCATCAAAAATTCATCGATTTTCCATGCGGCACTTACCCTCCTTAACCTTACTGGTGGCTAACTCTCCAATATGCATTATCGAACATTTTCAGTATGTAACGCAAAGGAGGAGGATTCCTATTATCCCATGAATTGGCGGCAATTTTACATTTTGATGTCGATACATGTCACTGTATTTAAGTACAGCCAATCGCGACTAAAATTTTACCCCTTAACGCACACATTTTTAGCGTTACCGTTTAGCGCGCTCGAATTAACTCGAGCGTGTACGTTAAGGGGTTTTTATGAGCAAAAACTGTAAAATAAAAAATCTCATTAAACTATTTTTGATATAACAAATGGTCAATTATTAAACCAAAGTAGAAAAAAAAAGATTTATTGTATAATTTAATATTTGTTGTGGCATTATCCAGAAAATTAATTATAAGCAATTGTGTTCATAACTAATTTGTTTGTTTATTTTAATAAGACTCAAATTGCAGAAGATGAAAAGTGTTGTGGTTTTCATTGTAACAGTGGCGGCTCGTGGAACATGTTGATGGTAGAGCCACTTATACAATATACTTCCCTTCCCCCGTCCTTCTTTGAAGAGAGAAAGAACGATTTATCTTCCTAGACCAAAGTAACTGGCAAAAAGTGTTGAAAGAATTAATTAAAAATTCTTGCCGGGATTAAAACTACAAGTAGTGCCATGGCTCATTGGCTCTATATAACGAGCCGCCTATGCTTCGACAGCAACATATACTACTTTCGACAGTTGAAAAAAAACAATTTTTGACACTTCATAATGTCGAAAAAAAACTATTTTAATTAGCTGAACAATACTGTTTTTGGCAGCTGAAACATAGCATATTTGGTAATTGAAGAATACCATTTTCTACAACTGTAAAATACAACTTCAACAGCTGAAAAATACTATTTTCAACAGCTGGGGATTACCATTCTTGACAGCCGAAAAACAAAATATACAAGTTTTGACAGCTGAAAAATGCTATTTTTGACAGTTAAAAAATGTCAAAAATTCTGCTTTTGATAGCTGAAAAATACCCTTTATATAGGTGGGAAATGCCATTTTTGGCAGCTGAAAAATATCATTTTTGACATCTGAAAAATTACATTTTTGACAGCTAAAGAATACAATCCTTAATAGCTGAAAAATGCCATGCTTGATAACAGCAACACACTATTATTGACAACTGTATCATACCATTATTGTCAGCAAAAAAATACAATTTTTAAAAGCTGAAAAAAGCCATTTTTGACAATTAAAAAAATGTCGAAAAATGCTGCTTTTGATAACTGAAAAATACCATTTTTATAGGTGATAAATACCATTGTTGACAGCTGAAAAATATCATTTCTACCAGCTGAAAAATATAAGTTTTGACAGCTGAAAAATATAATTTTTGACAGCTGAAAAATATAATTTTTGACAGCTGAAAAATACCATTTTTGACCCCTGAAAAATATCATTTTTGACAGATGAAAATATCATTTTTGACAGTTGAATAATACACTTCTTAGCAGCTGAAAAATTTTAACAGCTGAAACATTCTATTCTTAACAACAGCAACAAACCATTATTGGCAACGGTAACATACCATTATTGTCAGCTAAAAAAAAAGTTGACAATAAAAAAATGACCCAAATAGCTGTCTTTGATAGCTGAAAAATACCATTTTTATAGGTGAGAAATACCTTTTCTAACAACTATAAAATAACATTTTTGACAACTGAAAAATATATTCGACAGTTGAATAATATCATTCTTGACAACTGCAACAAACCATTATTGACAACTGTAACATATCATTATTGTCAGCTAGAAAATACAATTTTCGACAATACAAAATATACAAGTTTTGACAGCTGAAAAATGCCATTTTTGACAGTTAAAAAATGTCAAAATGCTGCTTTTGGTAGCTGAAAAATACCATTTATATAGGTGGGAAATGCTATTTTTGGCAGCTGAAAAGTATCATTTTTGACAGCTGAATAATACAATTCTTAATAGCTGAAAAATACCATGCTTGATAACAGCAACACACTATTATTGACAATTATATCATACCGTTATTGTCAGCTAAAAAATACAATTAAAAAAAATGTCGAAAAATGCTGCTTTTGATAGCTGAAAAATACCATTTTTATAGATGAGAAATACCATTTTTGACAGCTGAAAAATATAATTTTTGACAGCTGAAAAATATCATTTTTGATAGCTGAAAAATATCATTTTTGATAGCTGAAAATATAATTTTTGACAGCTGAATAATACACTTCTTAGCAGCTGAAAAAATGCCATTTTTAACAGCTGAAACATTCTATTCTTAACAACAGTAACAAACCATTATTGACAACTGTAACATACCATTATTGTTAGCTAAAAAAAAAAGTTGACAATAAAAAAATGACCCAAAATGCTGTCTTTGATAGCTGAAAAATACCATTTTTATAGGTGACAAATACCTTTTCTAACAACTATAAAATAACATTTTTGACAACTGAAAAATATATTCGACAGTTGAATAATATCATTCTTGACAACTGCAACAAACCATTATTGACAACTGTAACATACCATTATTGTCAGCTAGAAAATACAATTTTCGACAATACAAAATATTCAAGTTTTGACAGCTGAAAAATGCCATTTTTGACAGTTAGAAAATGTCAAAAATGCTGCGTTTGATAGCTGAAAAATACCCTTTATATAGGTGGGAAATGCCATTTTTGGCAGCTGAAAAATATCATTTTTGACTGCTGAAAAATTACATTTTTGACAGCTAAATAATACAATTCTTAATCGCCATGCTTGATAACAGCAACACATTATTATTGACAACTGTATCATATCATTATTGTCAGCTAAAAATTGTTTTTAAAAACTGAAAAATGCCATTTTTGACAATTAAAAAAATGTCGAAAAATGCTGCTTTTGATAGCTGAAAAATACCATTTTTATAGGTGAGAAATACCATTGTTGACAACTGAGAAATATCATTTCTGACAGCTGAAAAATATAATTTTTGACAACTGAAAAATATCATTTTTGACAGCTGAAAAATATTATTTTTGACAGCTGAAAAATATCAGTTTTGACAGTTGAATATTACACTTCTTAGCAGCTGAAAAATTCAATTTTTAACAGCTGAAACATACTATTCTTAACAACTGCAACAAACCATTATTGACAACTGTTACATACCATTATTGTCAGCTAGAAACAAAATTTTGACAATAAAAAAATGACCCAAAATGCTGCCTTTGATAGCTGAAAAATACCATTTTTATAGGTGGGAAATACCTTTTGTAACAACTGAAAAATAACATTTTTGACAACTGAAAAATATATTCGACAGTTGAATATCATTCTTGACAACTGCAACAAACCATTATTGACAACTGTAACATACCATTATTGTCAGGTAGAAAATACAATTTTCGACAACACAAAAAATACAATTTTTGACAGCTGTAAAATACCATTTTTGATAATTAAAAAATATCAAAAAATGCTACTTTTAATAGCTGAACAGTACCATTTTTATAGGTAAGAAATTCCTTTTTGACAGCTGAATAGTACCATTTTTGACAACTAAAAAATATTATTTTTAACAGTTGAATAATACTCTTCTCAACAGCTGAAAAATACCATTTTTAACAGCTGAAAAATACTATTCTTGACAACTGCAACAAACCATTATTGACAACTGTAACAAACCATTATTGTTAGCTAAAAATACAATTTTTGATAACACAAAAAATACAAGTTTTGACAGCTGAAAAATGCCATTTTGACAATTTAGGAAAATGTCGAAAAATGCTGCTTTTGATAGCTGAAAAAAAACATTTTTATAGGTGGGAATCGCATTTTTGACAGTTGAATAATACACTTCTTAACAGCTGAAAAATACCATTGTTGACAGCTGCAACAAACCATTACTGACAACTGTGACATATCATTATTGCCTGCTAAAAAATACAATTTTTGACTACAAAAATACAATTTTTGACAGATGAAAAATGCCATTTTTGACAATTAAATAATGTAAAAAAAATGCTGTTTTTGATAGCTGAAAAATATCATTTTATTAGGTGAGAAATACCTTTTTTGACCAAACATTTTCGACAATGGAAAAATATCATTTTTTACATTTGAATAATACACTTCTTAACAGCTGAAAGAATTCACTCTTGACAATTACAACAAACCATTATTGACAACTGTAACATATCATTAAAAAAATACAATTTTTGACTACAAAAATACAATTTTTGACAGCTGAAAATGCAATTTTTGACAATTAAATAATGTCAAAAAATGCTGTTTTTGATAGCTGAAAAATAACATTTTAGTAGGCGAGAAATACCTTTTTGACATTAAAAAACATTTTCGACAATTGAAAAATATCATTTTTTACATTTGAATAATACACTTCTTACCAGCTGCAAAAATCTACTCTTGACAATTACAACAAACCATTATTGACAACTGTAACAAACCATTATTGTCAGCTAAAAAATATAATTTTTGACAACAAAAAGTACAATTTTTGAGAGCTAAAAAATGCCATTTTTGATAGCTAAAAAATACCATTTGAATAGGTGAGAAATGCCTTTTTTGACAGCTAAAAATAACTTTTTTTTGATAACTGAAAAATATAATTTTCGACAGTTGAATAATACATTTCTTAACAGCTGAAAACTACCATTTTTAATAGCTGAAACATACCATTCTTGACAACTCTAACAAACCATTATTGTTCGCTAAAAAACACAATTTTCTACAACAAAAAGTACAATTTTTGACAGCTAAAAAATGTCATTTTTGGCCATGAAAAAATCGAAAAATGCTGCTTTTGACAGCTGAATCAATTCTTCAATTCTTAACAGGTAAAACTATTCTTGTTGACAACTGCAACAAAACATTATTGACAATTGCAATACACCATTATTGTCAGCTAAAAAATACAATTTTTGACAACAAAAGAAAGAAAGAACCAATTATCTTCCTAGACCAAAGTAATTGGCGAAAAAGTGTTTTAAGAATTAAAAATGCTTGCTGAGCTTGAAACTGTAGTGCCATGGCTCCTTGGCTCTATATAACGAGCCGCCCCTGCATTGTAATTAAAGTATTTGATCACATTGGACTAAAGATCTTGGTTTTCACGATTTAAGTTAGTGAAGCTTGTTATGATGCAGGGCAAAAAATGATTTTTTCGCATCTTATTAAATAATATAAACTTTGTTAAATCGTTTTTGATTGAGAAAGTTGTCCATTATTCGGCCGAATCATTTCTCCACAGGTGACGTCCAATCAAATGATAGCTTTTTCAATGCCCAACAGGTGACGTCCAATCAAATGATGGCGTTTCCATTGCCCAACAGTTTAGTTGTTAATATGGTTACGATTCGTTTTTTGTCAGCGAACTGCCGCAATTTCCAAATAGAAAACTTATTCTTTATAATTTAATACAAACAGAAAAATCTTTAGGTAATTATTTAATATGTTGCGAAAAAGTATATTATAGTTTCCTCTGTCTAATATAAAGCTTGGAAGGCTTAATCTCCGCCATACATGTTTGACACTGGGGATGACAAGATGGCGCTGAAAAATCATTCTAATATTTCACTGGGAGACTTTTATTTTGAGGCTTCATTAAAATTGGTATGCAACAATTATTTAGTAAACGAGCAATTATGGCAAATAATGGATTATACCTAAGTTTATGATCCTTTTAAACGTTACAAAACTTATGGACGTTAGTTTATTTCCTCTCGACACCACCATCATTCTAAAACGCGCCATAAATTCTATTGGACGGTCCGGTCACCCATCCGACTGGAGAGATTTTTTTCTAATTAATGGGACGTTATTTTTAAGCCCTCGTGTCCACACCGGCGTTCGGATTATTGCGAAAGCCGCCATCCGTTACACCATTCGCCCGATTTACTGCGCAATTTTATGCCATCGTAAAGATTTCCGAAATGTTTACGTTTACTCGGAGGCCAAATGTTTAATAAATAATTTTAAGCGATCCGTTGCGCGCTAATCGTCCATAAATGTACAAATATTTTCCGTTCCCGCACTCATTTTGTCAATACAAATTCTCACCGAGAAAACGGCAACAAACTTAATATATCTCCAGTGAACATTTGTTTCATTTTCTTAAGTATTAATACCTCACGTTGAATATTGAGGAAGAATCTTCTTAGGGTTATAAGAATTAAAGCTCGTCTGGTATTTGATGTTTTTATTGATGGTTTTCTGATAAGTGTTGTCAATGAATTATAAGAAGTATTTAATGTTGTTATTGACAGTTTAAGACCAGTTTAGTATGTTCTTGACTTACTCTTCGAAATAGAATATTCATGTTGTCCAGCGTCGGATCACTCAACATTCAGATTTTGGCCAATTTCTACTTTCGGTTGCTCTGTATGTAGCCGAGCTATGATGTCTTCTTCTAAAATTTGTCTGGCCAATCTTCCGTGTGCTTTAGCCTCCTCTTCGACCTTACACAATTCTCTTATATTTCCGGCCGCACGTCTTCAGTTACTTATTACACTATATTTATCTTCTACGTTTTCTGTCCATATCGTTCAGATTCTTCCTCGTGGCCTGGTGTCCCCTAGGACATCACAAAGTAGGAAAGACTAAGCAAAGCACCCCATTAACACTTTCGTTGTCGATGTTGCGGGGAACCGACACCAAAAATGTTGGCACATGTTGTGCCCATGGGCGTCCGCAGGTGGGGGCAAGCGGGGGCAGCTGCCCCCTCCTGGAAAATTAATTTATTAAATTAAAGTCATATTTTATATTCTTTATAAACTTGTATGTAGTCGCTAAATGTGTACTTTAACAATCACATCAAAATAAAAAAATATAACAAAAAGTGCGTTACACGTTATGTTCGATGAATCCGAAAAAGTTGTCGTACAACGACGAGCGGGCACGGTTCCACCAGCAGCGTATAATACAGTGTGATCGAATAATAGTTAGTCAAAATTGGCCATGAGCCAAAATTCCTAAAGTTATTGGCAAGTGTCAAGCTGGCGTATATTGATATTTTCAAATTTAGGAACCAAGAAAATACATGCCGTTTTTTGTTCATAACCTGCTCCGACTAATTTTTAATTCGATTTCGCTGTATTATTACTGTTCATTTTAGTAGAAATTAACAATTTTTGACAGTTGCAAATTGTTATTTTTGGCAGTTGAATTTTTTTTTTACTGCCAACATGCCATTTGTAATAATAATAAATGTGCAATTTTGACAGTTGTCATTTTAAGCAGTTGAAATTTTCTTTTTTCTTTTAATATCAAAAAATGCAATTTTTGATTGTAAAAATCCACAATTTTTGGATGCTATTAATTTCTTTATTTACTGTTGAATCGTACCGTTTGTGGTGGCAAAAATGCAGAATTTTTGACAATTCGAAATTGTCATTTTTGACGGTTAAAAATGTATCTTTTTACTATTGAAAAATGCCGTTTCTGACAGTAGAATTGCACAATTTTTGACAATTTATAATTGTTACTTTTTTAATATAGAAAAATGCTGATGATAGTAGAAATGCTCGAATTTTGACGGTTAAACATTTTTGGCATTTGGTAAGTTTCTATTTATTTTTGAAACTTGCCGGTTTCAGTAATGAGTAATTTTTGACAGTACTGAATAGTTATTTTCAGCAATTGAAAATTTCCTTTTTACTGCTAACGTGCAATTTGTGATAGTAGTGCGATTTTTGACAGTTCGAAATTGTCATTTTTAGCAGTTGATTTTTTTTTAAATATCAAAAAATGCCGTCTGATTGTAAAAAACCACAATTTCTGGCTGCTGCAAATTTCTTTATTTACCATTGAATCGTACCGTTTGTGGTGGCAAAAATGCAGAATTTTTTACAATACTAAAATGGCAATTTGGCCATGGCAAAAAAATGCTGCTTTTGATTGTAAAAATCCACAATTTTTGGCAGCTGCTAATTTCTTTATTTACTGTTGAATTGCGCCGTTTATAGTGGCAGAAATGCAGAATTTTTGATAATTCGAAATTGTCATTTTCTTTTTTTTAAATCAAAAAATGCCGTTTTTGATATTAAAAATCCACAATTTTTGACAGCTGCAAATTTCTTTATTTACCGTTTCCGGTGGCAAAAATGCAGAATTTTTGACAATTCGAAATTGTCATTTTTGACGGTTATTTGTTCGAAGTTTCTGTATGAAAGTTTTGCTTCCCCCTGGAAAAATTTCTGCGGAAGCCCATAGCTTGTGCCATGGGCACTTCTAAACAACATCCGATGGCACGATGTGTTCGCGTGTTAATTTGGGGACGTCTATTAAGCTGGCACAGCCACTTTAGTACAATCACATGGGACTTGCATAAAAATTTAGTGCTATTTTGTTGCTAATTAGTTGCCGTATTCCCGATTTTGTTGCTCCAGCCGTTTTCGAAAAAACAATGGCTGTGCTAGTTTAAGTTAAAGTTGGCACATCCATTCAAAAAAAAAACAATAAAAATAAAAACCAAAGACGTATTTTTGAACCACGATTTTGTTGCTAATTAGTTGCCGTATTCCCGATTTTGTTGCTTCCGCCAATAAGAAAAACAACGGATGTGTTATCTTAAGACGAAGATGGCTCAGCCATAGGAAACAAACTGGAAGTTTTAAAAACAAAGACACATTCTTACAAAGTTGCTGTGTTCAGAATTTTTTTGTTGTAGCTGTTTTGCAAAAAAAATCATGAATAGGCCAACTAAGAAAGCTCAGCCATACGAAAAAAAAAACAAAGGCAGTAGTATAGGTAGCGGGGTTCTGTGACAGCGGATGGCATGTCCATCGGAAGCACCAAAGATTTAGCTGAAGAAGAAGAAGTCGACAATGACCAGAAGGTCTTGTGAAAGTTGTGCTTTGTAACAGTGTTACCAACTTTGCTGAAGAAGTGTCATCAACAATGACCAGAAGGGTAAAGTGGGGCTTTGGTACAGTGATACCACCCTAGTTAATAGTATTTTGGCGGAAAATTTTAAAAATTGTGTGGCGGCAAATTTGAATTAGTAATTTAAAATGGCAACATGGTAGCTTTAAAGTTTGCAGTGTTGCCTAATGGATGGTGAATAGTATGTTAAAATGTGTTGGTGTATAGGTAAAACGGCAACATGTGAACTTTGAAGTTCAACAGTGTTGTCAATGCTGATTTCTTCAGCTGAAGAAGTCAACAATGACCAAAAGGTAAAAATTCTTTAGCTAAAGAAGTCGTCAATGACTAGAAGAAGGTAAACTTGGCCAAGACAATTCGAGATTTCTTTGGGCCAACATTGATTTTACTTGGCCAGGCCAGGGCTTGTCTAGACATGACATCATGCAATTCTTGGAATCTGTTGCCATAGACATGAGATATCATACAATTCTTGGAATCCGCAAGGTTGGGGAAAAATGATTAATGCTAATGGTTTTTAATATTTATTTTATTCTAAGTATAATTTGAAAATATATTAATTATAATACAGTTAGATTTTTTCTTCTAAGTAATATTTGTTTTATTTATCCAACTATTGTGTGTATTATCAAATCCTAGCCATTTTACGTAGACTTGGTTATTTTTACGTTTTAAAACTTTTTCAACTAGATACACATCAGGATATTTCACTTTTTGTAGCTGTTCTTTATAAAATACTCCATTTATATTTTCATCCTTTACATCCTTTAACAAATATGTAATAGGGTTTGATAGTTTAATCTTTCTTATAATGAAAATTTCTGTTGACCAATTAGGCATATATTTCTTGTCAAAAACTCCACGTACCTTGGAAATTCGCACGTGATCTCCAATATTAAATTTTTTGTTATTAAAATCAACTATTTTGATGTGATTAAATGCAGTTTCCAATATTTTTTTCTGATGTTTTTCTTTAACATCTATAGGCTTCATTCCAATGGTTCTATGTTTTTTGTTATTATAAGAATTTACAATGTTCTGTAAAATATCAATCCATTTATAAGTACCTCTTAAATGAAATTCTTTCCACATCATGGTTTTTAATGTTCTATTTACTCGTTCAACGATTGATGCTTTTTTCTCGCTGTATGTATTATAATGGTTTACGTTATATTTTTTCATTAATGTATTAAAATGTTTATTAAAAAATTCCTTGCCTAAATCAGTTTGTAAATTTATAGGTGTTTGTTGTTTGAAAACATTTTCCATAGATTGTACAACTTCAATAGCAGATTTATTTTTTAAAGGGAAAGCCCAAACGTATTTTGAAAAACAATTTATGACAATTAGAATGTACTTAAAATGTTTATTTTCTTTAGCATATGGAATCATTTCAACCAAATCTGCTTGGAATAAATCATTTAATGATTTTATAATAACTCTTCTTCGTAGAAAATTTATGCGTGCAGGTTTATGAATTTCATTAACAACTTGTTTCTTGACATTACTGGGTAGCCTCGGCTTCATTATTCAATAATTTTAGATTCACGTAATTCCTCGATGATTGAATTTATTTCATTTACGTGATTGGTATTTCCAGCTGTCTGTGATGCTAGTAGTAAACGTAATCTTTCAACTAATTCGTTTGGATCATCCCAATGTATATAATCGATTTTATTGTCTGTTACTTTCATCATCATCGTTGATAATCCATCGCCAGTACTAATATTACTTACAAGTGGGGCAACGATTTTCGTATATTTTTTTGATCTATTTCCAGATACTGGTTTACGTGGATTATAATTACGTCTATAGGCATTTGTTTTTACTAAAATTTTTTGATAACTAGTCTCGTCATCTGTAGAAAAATGTTTTGGATCCTTTTTAAATAGAAGTTCATATAAACCTTTTGTTCCTTTATATTTGCGACCTTGAATAATTATGTCTCGTCCATCCATATCCAGCTCAGAATTTCCAATTAAAAATTTTTTTAAACTCTTATCAAAACGTACTCCATATTTGTGGTCAAATTCTACATTTTTTTTATCCTGAAACATATCATCCATGTATTTTTTTGGTAAGGCATCATGCTGCTCTGTATATTTAATGTAAGAATGTTCAAATTCACTATCATCATCGTCATCATCATTATCATCGTCATCATCACCCTCGTTGTCATCATCATCGCCATCGTTATCATTTTCAATATCTTCATTTTTAAAATCGTTTTCAATAATGTTAAAATCCATTAATTTTTCAGAATCATTCGAATAAGGTTTAAGTTCAGATTTTTGAATTGTAACCTCATTTTTAGGACTTTCAATTGTTCTATTTTGTAATTTAGTTTCAATATTAATTAAATGTTTTGTAATCGGATTAAACAAATTTTCTTGCAATATTTCCCCATGTTTCAATAAATTTAGTTTGCTACGAATAATTTTTCTCTTATTTATTAGACGTTTTTTTAATTCTATTTCATTCATTTTTGATGTATGATTTAGAAACTTATTTTAGGAAATAACGTTTTAAATACCTAGTCAATGCTTATATACTGATCAAATCCTTTTCGATATCGCCCATTATTAATAGGGTTATCCTTAACAATAGCGAGAAAAGAATGCGTTCCCAATTGCCAACAACAATTACATACTTGTTTGAACTTTTCAAAATCCATGTCAGTACATACGTGGTCGTTATAAATATGCTTTAAATTCAATTCATCTTGTTTAAATAGAACTATAACATTAGCATTGTCCCTAATTAAATGTTTAGGAATTTTAGCGTATGTTTGAGTCAAATAGAAACAATCGATATGATTATGTCGCCCCATACTAAAATATTGACGAATTGTGTTTTGGTTATCACAAGCAACATCATCAAATATAAAGATAGAATTTGGTTTTGCTTTAGAAGGTGGCATTATGTCATCACTTGCATGGAATGTATTTAATCCAATACCTTTTATTGGCTTTAGTAATTTCTCTAAATATACATACTTAGGTTGATGCAGTGATTTTGAGTAAATATAAACATTTTCAAATTTCAATCCATTTTCATGATCAATTAGGTTTACCATTACATTTGTTTTACCACAATTTGATGGGCCTACAATAATACATCTGATGGTTGGAGGAAAAAGTACACCGTGTTTGTTAAATTGCTTTCTTTCAAATGTAGTGTTTTCAATGTTTAAACTGGTTCCTTGTTTTATGAATTTCATGATTGATTTTACAGTAGCAACTTTAATATAAAATCAATGTATTTGTAATATACAAATTAGTTTTTTATTTCCAGTGTTAAGCAGAACAAGTATAACAATGAAATATTATGTTGGTAACGGACTACTTAATACTGTTATTAATAAATTACCTTTCGAACTTCATTTACCTGGCTATAAATTTTGTGGACCAGGAACAAAACTTGAAAAACGAATAGCTCGCGGAGATAGCGGTATTAATGGGTTAGATGAAGCATGCAAAGATCATGATATTACTTATAATCAGCATCAAGATTTAGGGCAGAGGCATAAAGCAGATCATATATTAGCAACTAAAGCAAAGGAAAGATATCAGTCTAGAAACGCAACTTTAGGTGAAAAAATGAATGCTTTGGCTGTTATGGGTGCAATGAAAGCTAAACTGAAATTAGGTATGGGGTTATCTAAAACACCATCACAATATAATTACGTAATGAGGAAATGTTTAAAAACATTAGAGAAAACAAAATCATTTTTGGTTACATCTATTACAGATATAGAGCAGTCAATTGAGCTGTTAAAAGGTGGCAATACGAAACCTATTAATAAGAAACCTAAAACTCCTAAACGAAGAAAAACCCAACAAGAGAAAGTAATAAAGAAATCTAAAAATGAGATTGAAAGTATGGATGTAGATGAAACATTTGAAAGTCTATTAGAAACCCCAAAGAAATTAAAAATAAAACATCCAGTCTCTGATGAAATAAATAATAAACTAAGTTTAGAATCTAAAGGAATTAAAAAAAGAAAATTTCCTAATAATATAATTGATGATATTTCTATTCCTGTTAGCAAACAAACAAAGTTTGATATAAGTGAGCCATTGATTACCGAAAATTATGAAGCAAAACCTAAAAAACGAAAAATAGAGGATGACGATGATGATAATGAAGAACAAACAACAAAAAAATCAAAATTGATGTAATTTAAATAATTCTAGTAATAGTACTTTATAAAATAAATGGGTATAGTAGCAATAGTATTAGTACTTTATAGAAATCAGGATGGTGAACATGAAGAAAAAACTTACAAAAATTGCATCCCTAACTAAGAAAATTAAAAAGAAAACATGTTCTCAACGATTGAATAAAATATGCTTTTCAAAAGCTATAGAAAAAATAAAGCAGGCAATTATGTTTAAAAAACCGAGTACCTTAAGTGAAGCTCTTCAAATAGCAATTAAAACAGCTAAAGGATTAAAAAAGAAAATTAAAACTACTCGTACCATTAAAATACCAAAAACTGGAGGTATTTTGCCATTAATTCCAATATTTGCAGGACTTAGTGCTTTAGGAGCATTAAGTGGCGGAGCTGCAGGAATTGCAAAAGCTGTCAGCAGTGTTCGTAATGCAAAAGATCAATTGAATGAATCACAACGTCATAATAAAACAATGGAAGCTATTGCCCTCGGAAAAGGATTATATTTAAAACCATATAAAAAGGGAATGGGTCTTTTTTTAGGCCCACCAAAAACCCCTCAGTAATAATTCCTCATAATAGGCCTTTAACAAATATTGACTTAGCTAACTATGCGAAACAATTTAAAATTCCTCATTTTAGAGGTATTTTTATGAGAGATAATTTACCTAAAAAAATTAAAAATACTGAATACGGAGTTATTAATTTGGATAGCAAATATAATCCTGGAACTCACTGGGTAGCATATAAAAAAAATAATGATGTTACCTTTTATTTTGATAGCTTTGGAAATTTACACCCACCTCTCGAATTAAAAAGATATTTTCAATCGAATGGTCCTTGTACAATTTATTATAATCATTATGCTTTTCAAACTTATAATAGTGTTAATTGCGGCCAATTATGTTTACTATTTTTACTTAAATAAAATACTGAAGCCTTTTTAAATGTTATTTTATTAGTAACCTTTAACCTGATAAGATGTGTTCCTATACGTTTACATTATCTGAGAGAGATTCTACTCTATACTCTAAAATATATCCACCAATAATTTTAAATAATGAAAAATCATACGTACTAGGTTTAATTGATTTTGTATCATTTAATACAATACCAAACGTTGATGATTCAAATAATAAGTTTTATATTGGCGATCATGAAATAAAAATTCCAGAAGGTTCTTATGAAATTAAGGATCTAGAACATTATATACAACGACAATTAATACATATTAATAAAAACTTGGAAACGATTAATTGGATAGAAAATCTTGGAAATAAACCGTCAGAGGAGGTAAATGAAAACTTGGAAACGATCAATTGGGTAGAAAATCTTGGAAATAAACCGCCAGAGGACGTAAATGGTGAACAAATAGCAAAACGTGAAAATGAAACATATGAAACAAACAGTATACAAATAAAAAAACAGAAAAAAACGATTGTACTACGAATGAATGCAAATAACAACACACTAAGATATGAAATCAAAAGTAATCATGTAATAGATTTCAATAAAGTGAATTCAATTGGTTCTTTATTAGGATACAAAAATGAAAAACTAGGTGCAAATAAACTTCATATCTCTGACTTTCCTGTAAATATTTCTAAAGTAAACGCAATATGTGTTGAATGTAATTTGGTAACAAATTCATATAATAATGACAATCATGGACATACGTTACACATGTTTTTTCCTCAAAGCCCTCCAGGTTTTCGAATTGTTGAGAAAGTTGTTAATGTTATTTATTTACCTATAAATACTAGGTATATTGATGAAATTATCCTTAAAATAGTTGATCAAGATGGCAATCTAGTCAATTTTAAAAAAGAAACCATCACTGTAAGACTTCACCTAAAGGAATTATTATAAATATGGTATTTTTATACAACATTCCTTCATTAGATGAGTCAACAACACCTATTAAAACATTTAAACCTGTAAAAAAAATTAGTCAGTCCCAACGTCTTAAAGAACTAACAACACAAAATCAAAGATTTTTATTAAGCCTAGGGTTTAAATTGTTAAAATGAGCCTTAATATTTTAAACGTAGGGAGTCACACAATTTCAGATAATTCGATAATAAAAAGTGAATTTCATAGTCATCCTCCCTTTGCAAACACATCATTAAATAACTCGGATGAAATACGTTTACTAGCCCAAACCTTTGATGGTAATACATTACCTTCAGAGAGTTTTTTACAAATTGAAGGAAAACTAGTTAATCATGAAAATAAACCATCAGCCATATTGCAATTCATAAATAATGGTGTTGCATTTATGATTGATGAAATGAGATTTGAACTAGGTGGGCATGTTATTGATCGTGTAAGAAATGTAGGAATTACTTCAACAATTATGGGCTATTTGTCGCTTACTAAAAATCAAAGTGAAAGGTATCGTAGTGCAGGTTGGAATATTAATGGAAATGCTAAAATTCAAAATACATCAGGATACTTTAGTGTATGTATACCACTAAAAAATATATTCGGTTTTTGTCGAGATTATACTAAAATTCTGATGAATGTGAGACAAGAAATTGTACTGATTAGGAGTGCATCGGATGTGAATGCAACAATTAGCGTAGACGAGAAAGAAAAACCTATTATTGAATTAAGGAAAATTATTTGGAAACTACCACATGTTCAAGTATCTGATGAACAAAAACTCCGCCTATACAAATATATTGAACAGGGTAAAGATTTAGAAATAGCGTTCCGAAAATGGGAACTTCATGAATTACCTGTACTACAACAAACTACGAAGCATACATGGAATGTAAAAGCAACAAATCAATTGGAAAAACCTCGTTTTGTTGTAGTTGCTTTACAAACAGATAGAAAAAATAATGCTTTAAGAGATATGAGTAAATTTGATCACTGTAATCTAACAAATTTAAAATTGTATTTAAATTCGGAAGTTTACCCGTATGACAATTTAAACTTGGATTTCAAGAAACAACAATTTACAATTTTATATGAAATGTATGCCCAATTTCAACAATACTTCTATTATAAATCAGTATGTGAACCATGCTTTAATCATTTAGAGTTCTTAGAAAAATGTCCCATGGTTGCAATTGATTGTAGTCATCAAAATGAAACTTTAAAGTCAGGCAGTGTTGATATACGTTTGGAATTTGAAACAAGTGAAAATGTACCTGCAAATACAACCGCCTATTGTCTTATTATACATGATTGCCTTGCAAGATATAATCCACAAACAAGTGTCGTTAGAGTTATGTAATAATTAAAAATCCTAGGTATATGTTAGAGTTATGCAATAATTATAAATCGGAGGTATATAAAGAACGATATTACATTATAAAATTTAGTTCTTGCGAATAACTACACGAATTACCATGTCATCACCAGTAAAAGTACCCGATTGGTCTGAAATTAGTCAATCTCCTGGACTATCTGAAGTATTTATTATAAAATATCAAAATTATGTGAACTGGAGTGAAATTTGTGAATATCAAAGACTAAGTGAAGACTTTATCAGAATGTTCCCCAATCGAGTTAAATGGGATGAAATTTCAAAATATCAATCCCTATCTGAATATTTTATTCGTGAATTTAAACAATATGTGAATTGGCCCCGGATTTCAAAATATCAAGCCTTATCAGAAGACTTTATTCAAGAATTTAAAGAGAGAGTGGACTGGGATTATATTGTAAAACATCAAAACATTTCAGCTGGATTTTTTCGACGTCATAGTAACTATATTACGAAAACACTTTAACATTCTCCAATAAAACAACAACAGCCTCCAATAAAACAACAACAGCAGCAGCAACAATAACACAATGCCCGTACCTGTAAAATTTAAATGCATAGAATGTGGAGGAGAAACAGATATTAACAAAACCCGGTGTTTACCATGTTCTTTTCAAAGAATCGCTGAACACGCAGGGATCAAGCATGGAGGAAAATAAAATTACTTATTAAAATTGTATTATTTTTTTTTGTTTATGAATAAATATTTTTTAAATTAAATGTTATTTATTTAATCATTTTCTTATAATATCAAATAAGGTAAGTAAAAGACAACTTATTTTAATTTTAGGATTGGGTAAAGAGAGTTTTAAAATTAAATAAGTAATAAAGTATAAAGATCAAATATTTATTTTTTTATATGGGTAAAGAGAGTTTTAAAATTAAATAAGTAATAAAGTATAAAGATCAAATATTTATTTTTTTATACTTCAACATAATGAAATTTTTGTGCGTTATGTTGGTCTTCATCATCATCCATAACTTCAACAATCTTCAGTTTTTTCTTTGATGTTGATGGTCCTTCAACGACGTCCAACCCTGAATCATTTGAATTTTCTTTGAGCTCAGCTAAACGTTGTTTTCTTTTCGGTGATGTTAAAGCTTGTATTTTTGTGGGGCCTTCCACAACATCCAGACCAGGATTATCTTCTTCAAGCAGAGCTTTGTTGATAGCATCTTCATCTCGTTGGTCTAAAGTATATTTGGAGGTCACATGTTCTAATATCGAAACTTCTTCTTCGTTTTCCATTGCTATGTTCATATAAGCAACCGGAAGGTTCCCCAGTTTCCTTTTGATAGTCTCCGATTTCGGCGTATAGCTTAATGAAACCATAACTTGATTTCTTCGTTCTGTTATTTTTTTTACACCAAATCTTGAAATAATAATGAAAAAAGTTATTAAAATAATAAAAATATATCGTAGCATTTTTATTTACAATAAAAAATAATATAAAAGCACTTACCTAAACAGTTGTTTACATACTACATACAACATTCTTGTTGTTAAGTCGAATGGCTCCTTGGACTGGAACAACAGAGTACATGGCACGTTGGACATGATGGTTGGATGTGATTTTAGCAATACAATTTTTCTGATATATATACACCGTAAATGAATACAATTAGGCATTACTTTATAAATAATTTACGTTTACATAATCAATTATCAAGAAGGAAATACAATTTCTCAGAATAATTATCTGTGGTTTTTTCTTTATATCTGCAAAGCGTCATAAATTATTAAATTAATATCAGCGGCTTTTTTTTTTTTTTTTTTTTTTTTTTTTTTTTTTTTTTTTTTTCTTTGTGGTCAAATCGTGTTACTTATTATGTTAAATGAAGCAAAATGGAAAATTATAATTCGTCGAGATACCAGGAAATTTTGATTCTCAAGGATCTTCTATCACGTATAAAAGAAGGTTTTAATTTTAGAGGGGCTAGTGTTTGTAAAGAATTTTCCACAAAACTGTAAGTACCTTTTTTCTTGTGAATATTTGTATCAAACGGACATTATCTAAAATTGATTAAAATTTTACAGAGGTACTGGGAAATTCTAAAGATTTTCGGTTAAATAATTAAAATTAGAACAAAGTATTGTTCACAAAATAATTTGTAAACACCAATTTTTCTCTTTATAATGAATTCAATAATAGAAATATCTGCAAATATTTTAAAAAAAAATTGGAAAAGCTGAAAATTTATTAAAAACTCAAAGTGATTATTTAAGATGGGTTGATATTTTAAAAAAGCAAATAGTTTTAATTAAAGCATTTATAAAGAATAAAGATGGTAATATTAAAAACTATTCTCATGTGGAGGCTAATTTAGCAATGCTGAAATATTACAAACAAACATTTAAACACAAAAAACGATGTAAATTTAATAACAATAAAAATACTAAACAAAAATTGATCTGGGAAGATACTGAATCGTGTTTTATGAATAGAATAAGAACAGGTGTAATAACTAATTTAAGTATTAAAGATCCTAAACATTTTCTTACTAGATCCTTCAGAAGTTTTTCAATTAAAATAAAAAAGGAATTACAAAAGTCACTTTTAAAAGTAAATGTCATTTTTTATGGAAATTTTATAAAACCTAATGATGGTGAAACTGAAATTAAACATTTTAACACTAAAAATAATATTATTGATCATAATACTAATTTAAAAGAATGGTATCAAGAAAATGTGATTAATAAAATTCTACATAAATTAGAAGAATTTCAGGAAAAGGATTCTGGATGGGCTCTCTTTGAAATTTTGTCTTTAAAAATTAATATAAATAATTATACACCGATAAATTGTGGTGCATTTGTTACATTACCCAAATTTATACTTAAAAAGAAAGCTATTTTAAACATACAGAATAATGATGAATATTGTTTTTTGTGGTCAATTGTAGCATATCTACATCCAGCTAAAGCACATCAAAATAAAACTAGAGTATCATCATACCCACATTTCAGCAACGTACTTAAATATGATAATATTAATTTTCCTATAAGTTTAAAAAATATTTCGAAATTTGAAATGCTTAATAATATATCGATTAATGTATATTCATATACAAAAAATGAAATATTTCCGGTGAGCCTAAGTAAATTTGATTTTAATCCACATGTAAATTTGCTAATGATACCAGAATCAATTAATAATGCTAATAGTAGTGATGATGATGATGATGATGATACCATCATATTAAAAAAACATACTTATCATTTCTGTTTAATTACAAGTTTATCACGATTACTAAGCAAACAATTAGGCAATATAAAAAATAAAAAATGGTTATGTAATCGTTGCTTAAACCATTTCATTTCTGAAAATTCATTAAAAAATCATCTAATTTTGTGTAAGAATTTAAATGAAACAAAAATCACATTACCTAAACAAAAAGAAAAAATTATGAAATTTAAAAATTTTAAACATCAAGATAAAGTTCCTTTCGTTATTTACGCAGATTTAGAAAGTATTTTACAAAAATATGATGATGAAAGCCAAATGAAAAAAACGGAGAAATATCAAAAACATATACCATTCAGTATTGCATATTACTTAAAATGCTCTTATGATGACTCTCTTTCAGAATATCAATTATATACAGGGAAGGATTGTGATATATGGTTTGTAAAACAATTGCAAAACATAGCAATTAAATTAAATCATAAATTAAAAAATCCTATTGAAATGAAACCTTTATCATTAGAACAGCAGACTGAATTTAAAAATTGTTTTATATGCTATATATGTGGGAAACCTATTCTTCCTGATGAAATAAAAGTAAAAGATCATAATCATTTTACTGGAGAATTTCGAGGTGCTGCACATAATGATTGTAACGTAAATTACAAACAAGCTCATTTTATACCTGTATTTTTTCACAACTTATCAGGATATGATAGCCACTTCATAATTAAATCTCTATGCACGATTGAAGGTGCTATTAAATTATTACCTCTAAATAAAGAACGATATATTTCATTTACAAAATATATTCAAAATACAAAAGTTAGTTTTCGATTTTTAGATTCTTTTAGGTTTATGCCAAATAGTATTTCTAAATTAGCATCATATCTCAGCGATTATCAAAAAACAGTCACTCGACAATTTTGTACTAACAATGAGCAATTTAAATTATTACAAAAAAAGGGAGTATTTCCCTATGACTATTTAGATTGCTGGGAAAAGTTAAACGATGAAAGATTACCTGATAAAAGTTGTTTTTTTAATACTATGAACAATTCAGAAATTAATGAAGATGATTATAAACATGCTTGTTTAGTTTGGAAAATATTTAATATTCAAAATTTGCAAGAATATGCAGAATTATATTTAAAAAACGATGTAATTTTGCTAGCTGATATTTTTGAAAACTTCAGAAATGGTTCTCTTGAAACATATAAGTTGGATCCTGCACATTATTTTACAGCTCCAGGACTTGCATTCGATGCTATGCTTAACATAACAAATGTAGAATTAGAATTAATAACAGATATTGACATTGTTATGTTTATTGAAAAGGGTATCAGAGGAGGAATTTCCCAATGTTCAAATCGGTACGGTAAAGCAAACAATAAATATATGAAAAATCATTTTAATCCTAATGAAGAAATTTCCTATCTTATGTATTTTGATATAAATAACTTATATGGACTTGCTATGTGTCAGTATTTACCAACAGGAAACTTTGAATGGGTTGATGCGTACTCTTTAAACTTAATGGATATACCTGAAAATAATGAATTCGGATACATTTTAGAAATTGATCTTCATTATCCTAAAGAATTACATGAACGCCACAAAGATCTACCCCTCTGTCCTGAACATTTGATTCCTCCCGCATCAAATACAAAAATACCTAAATTATTAACTACATTATACGATAAAAAAAAATATGTGATTCATTATAGAAATTTACAACAAGCTGTAAAACTTGGAATAAAAATTACAAAAATATATAGAATACTTAAATTTAATCAATCAGCCTGGATGAAAAAGTACATTGACCTAAATACTGAAAAACGAAAACTAAGTAAAAATGAATTTGAAAAAAATCAATATAAATTAATGAATAATGCAGTATTTGGTAAAACTATGGAGAATGTTAGGAAATACAAGGATATAAAAATTGTTAGCAAATGGGCAGGAAGGTTTGGAGCAAAATATTATATTTCACAACCAAATTTTCATAGTTGTTTAATATTTAACGAAGACATGGCAATAATCGAAATGAAAAAAATAAATATTAAATTTAATAAACCAATATATGTAGGTTTTACTGTTCTAGATGTCTCTAAAATTTTTCTGTACGATTTTCACTATAATTATATAAAAAATAAATTTAATGAAAATGCTAAATTATTATATACAGACACTGATTCGTTAATTTATCATTTCTTTAGCGAAGATATATATAAGCATATAAAACTTGATCTAAACCGTTTCGATACATCAGATTATCCTATTAATAATATTTATAAAATCCCGCAATGTAATAAAAAAGTGATAGGCCTTATGAAAGATGAGAATAGTGGTAAAATTATGTATGAATTTATTGGCTTGCGCTCTAAAATGTATACTTTAAAACTATTTGTGGATGATGATGAAATCTCAACTTTAAAAACAAATTTATTGGTAAAAGGTAAATCTGAAGAAGAAATCAATGATTTTTTAAATAATTTCAGTATTATAAAAAAAGCGAAAGGTATTAAACAAGCTTCGTTAAAAAATATTACGTTTAATGACTACTTTGAGTGTTTATTTAACAATTCAGTTCAAGAGACCTATCAACATTCAATTAGATCGTATAAGCACGATGTCTATACAATCAAACAAAAAAAAATTGCTTTGAGTCCACATGATGACAAAAGAGTTGTAAACTATATTAGTACTGATACCAAACCTTGGGGGTATTTATTATAGCTAGAAATTTGGTGCCAACAAGAAATACTTTTATAATATTGAACATGGAGAACTGTACCGACAACAACAACAACAACAACAACAACAATAAGCAAGTTAATTGGAACCATCCTGATTATAAACCAAAATACCCAATTGCAGCTGACGGTAAAAAGAGTTTATTTAAAAATATAAAATAATCATATTTTATTTTTTAGGACTTGTTACCTGCCCTTATAATAAATATCATAGATGTCTTCCAACCAGATTGGGAAATCATTTAATTAGATGTAGAAGACAACTCAAACTAAGCGCTAACAAAATATCTAACTAACCAAATAATATGGATATCAAGGATCAGCATACTTACCTGCTATTAATACAAAAATATTTGTGGTGTATTTTGTTTTTAATAAATTAAGGGAAAAAAATATATATTTAAATAAAACATACATTTTAATTTTTTATTTGTTTATACATTTCCTTCAGCATACTACATATTTAATATTTGTTTATACGTTTCCTTTAACATATTTAGCTAATTTTTGAACATTAAGAACACTACACATATTTAAACCTTTTTCATGGAACTGACAACCAAATTTCGATTTCATAAATTTAGGACAACAGTTATCAAGCTCTAAATTAATTACATTTTTATAAAATTTTGATAAGTAAGTAAACTTTTGGCTTCCTTTAACAAAAACGGTGTCCGCACTGAATTTCTTGAATATTTCTGGTAATGCATCTAAGTCACTGTCACCACTGCTGTATCGAATTCCATGATGTTTCTGCTCGCAAAATCGAACACTTTTCTTCTCAGGAATGTTTAACTCATTGAATGGTTTTGGAGGTTTAAAATAATAACTTGAAATATTTGTACCATCGTAGGTTAATGCCAATTCCTTTGGCACAAAATCTGGAACGTTGAAGCCCTGGATGTCCACATATAATGTTTTTTCTTTCACCTGCACTGGACTCAATCTATTTTTAGTTTCCTTTATGCGGCGTATCAATTGAAGTTTGATATGGTTTCTTAAGACTGCTTCCAAAATTTTTCCAGTTTCATTAATTCGTCGCTTAAATCTAAATCGATCTGCAGCTGCTACTTGTGGTGAACATATATCACCCGTATAATTCGGCACCAAATAGTAATGTATTATAGGTACAAGATCAAAAGTAGCCCGGCTCATGCTGACTGCAGTGGAAACTGTTTCCATCCAACAAACTGGCTTAAAATTGTGATGAACTGAATTAAAATTGCAAAGTAACTCCTTTTATACATTTATTTTACCACAAAAAACAAGTTCTGATTAATTTACAGCAACCTTGCTAACAACAAAGAATTATTGCTTTCAACGAACAAAGAATTATTGCTTTCAACGAATTATTGCACAACCTTCCAAGAATTGCATGATGTCATGTCTAGACAACCTTCCAAGAATTGCATGATGTCATGTCTAGACAAGCCCTGGCCTGGCCAAGTAAAATCAATGTTGGCCCAAAGAAATCTCGAATTGTCTTGGCCAAGTTTACCTTCTTCTAGTCATTGACGACTTCTTTAGCTAAAGAATTTTTACCTTTTGGTCATTGTTGACTTCTTCAGCTGAAGAAATCAGCATTGACAACACTGTTGAACTTCAAAGTTCACATGTTGCCGTTTTACCTATACACCAACACATTTTAACATACTATTCACCATCCATTAGGCAACACTGCAAACTTTAAAGCTACCATGTTGCCATTTTAAATTACTAATTCAAATTTGCCGCCACACAATTTTTAAAATTTTCCGCCAAAATACTATTAACTAGGGTGGTATCACTGTACCAAAGCCCCACTTTACCCTTCTGGTCATTGTTGACGACACTTCTTCAGCAAAGTTGGTAACACTGTTACAAAGCACAACTTTCACAAGACCTTCTGGTCATTGTCGACTTCTTCTTCTTCAGCTAAATCTTTGGTGCTTCCGATGGACATGCCATCCGCTGTCACAGAACCCCGCTACCTATACTACTAAAGGCTTTGATTCTTAGATTATTAGATTAGTTTTTGACATTCTTAGAGTAGTAATGTGTTGCTGTTTCCTAGTCGTTGATGCAGTTGTTTTGCAAAAAAAATGACTGCAAGCGTAATTCAACATTACCAACCTGATACTGAACTGTAGCGAGCAACAAATATCTTTTTGTACCAGTTTATTCTCTTAGGTAGAGCAACAAAAAATTAAATATCAATTATATTTACACGCATTGATGTGCTTTCTATTAATGTCTTATAATGTATGAATGACATAACATTTTTGGGAAGTAAATACTTAATATAAAAGAAATAATTTAATTAAATAAAAGGAATTAATTTAGGTATATAAGTAACTTTAACTTAAGCTAGCACAGCCATTGTTTTTTTTCTAAAACGGCTGGAGCAACAAAATCGGGAATACGGCAACTAATTAGCAACAAATTCGAAGTTCAAAAATATGTGTTTGTTTTTTATTTTCTTTGTATGGCCGTGCCAACTTTAACTTAAGCTAGTACTGCCATTGTTTTTTTTTTTCGAAAACGGCTGGAGCAACAAAATCTGGAATACGACAACTAATTAGCAACAAATTCGTGGTTGGATGTACGGAGGGGGACTGGGAAGGGAAGAAAACATACTGTGGACCGAGGGGATCGTCGGTGATAGATTATGTGGCGATAAAGGGGATGGCAAGAAGGAATGTAGGAAAGATGGAGGTGGAGGAGGTGATGGGCTCGGATCATCTGCTGCTGAAAGTAGTGATATGGATGGTGAAGGAGAAAAGGGCTGAAGGGGATCAAGAAATGGGAAAACTGGAGTGTGGGGCAAAGGCAATAGAAGAAATGAGAAAGAGGATGAGGAAGATTCGGTGGGAAGATGTTAAATCAATGGAGGAGATGGAGGAGTTGATTGTGGGGTGTGGAATAAAAGCCAAAAGAGGTAAAGGAGGAGGGAGCACATGGTTCGATGAAGAATGCAGGCAGGCAAAAAGTGAAGTAAGGAAGGCTGTAGGGGAGTCTATTAGAGGAGGAGAAGAGCAGAAGAAGGTAGTAGCGTTAAAAAGGAAATATGAGGAGATGTGCGAGAGGAAAAAACTGCAGGCGGTTGAAAGAGCAAGTGAGGAGTTAAAGAAGTGCATGAATGAGGCAGAAATATGGAAAGTACTGAGGAGAAGTGAAAGAATGAGGCAGGCAGGGATTACACTGAAGGAATGGACAAATAAATGCAGAGAAACAAGCGGACAACCGGAGGAAGTGGGGAGAGGAGGACAAAGAGATACGGCGGAAGAGTTTTCGGAGGAGGAGGTGGAAGCTTTCGAGGGAGTGAAAGGTGGAAAAGCTGCAGGGTTAGATGGGCTGAAGGCGGAGATGTGGAGGGAGATAGGAGAAGGGGGAAATAAGAAATTTAGAGAGGAACTGAACCAAATTTGAAGAGGAAGAAGGAGCATACCGGAGTCCTGGAGAGTGGGTGCGATGTGCCCGATACACAAGGGATGGGACGAGAAGGATCCCGAGAATTATAGGGGGATAACGGTGATGGGAACTGGGTACAAGATTGCGATGATGGTGGTGAAAAATCGTTTGGAAGAAGAGGTGGAGGATAAGGGTCTGATGCCGGAGACGCAGGGGGGATTTAGGAAGGGTAGGGGAACAAGAGAGCAGATCGTTATCCTGGCAAGAATGACTGAGAGAGGGACAGAAGAGAAAGGTAGTATATATGCGGTATTTTTGGATCTGAAGGAGGCGTACGACACAGTGCCTAGGGAGAAGCTGCTAGAGTGTATGAGGAGAAAAGGTGTGAGTGAGAGTATGGTTGAATGGGTAAGAGAAATGTACAAGAAGACGTGGGTGGCAGCAAGAATGGGAGTGAATGTGTCGGAGAGGTTTATATCATGGGTAGGACTGAGACAGGGATGCCCGTTAAGCCCTATGTTGTTTAACCTATATCTAAGTGAATTGGAGGAAGTTCTGAGGAAAGGGCAGTCGGGAGGAGTAGTGATTGGGAAGAACAAGGTGTGGATGCTGGCGTATGCGGACGATATAATGTTGATGGCGAAAGATTGGGAAGGGATGAAAGACATGTTGAAGAGAACGGAGAGGTATATGGAGAAGAGGGGGCTGAGTGTGAACGTGGGGAAGACAAAATGGATGAGATTTAGGAATAAGGGTAGAGAGGGGAGCGTGAAAGAGTTGGAATGGAAGGGAGAGGTGATTGAGAGGGTGAAAAGATTTAGATACTTTATGTTTAAAGGGACAGGGGGATATGAGGAGCATGTAAGATGGGTACAGGGAAAAGCTAGGAAAGCGTGGGGTATCGCGTGGGAAAAATGGGGAGTATGGATGAGGAATAATTTCAGTGTGGCGTGTAAGGTGTGGGATGCGTGTGTGAAGTCGATTTTAATGTATGGAGTGGAAGTGTGGGGGTTGAAGGGGTATGAATGTGTGGAGACGGAGCAGCTGTGGTTCCTGAAGCAGATTTTGGGAGTAGAAAGATCGACACCCAGCTATATACTGCTTCAGGAGACCAATAGAGGAAAGATAGGATGTGAGGCAATGGAGAGAATGGTCAGGTATGAGATGGGGTTATGGGAGTTAGGGGAAGAGAGGTTGGTAAAGGCGGTATGGAAGACATGCGTGAGCGAAGGGGGGAGTAAATGGAGGTAGGAGCGAATGAAAATATATGAGAGAGTAGGATTGTCTGAAGTGAAAGTGAGGGAGTGGTTAGAGAGGGTATAAATGTAGCAAAGGGGGTGAAAGAGAGGATGAATGAAGTGGAGGGACAGGGACGGATTGAGTGCAGTGAATATAACGACATGTACGGGAGGTGGCAGGTGCATGGAAGGAGGCCCAAGTATTTGGATGTGGACGGGTGGAAGAGAGAAGAAAGGGTGGCCTTAGCTAGGGCCAGGTGAGGAAGAAGTGGATGGGTGAAGAATACATGAGGTGTGTATTGTGTGAGGATGGGAGGAATACGTGGAAACATCTGGCGGAGGAATGTGAGGGAGTGAATGGAGAATGGATGGGAGAAAAAAGGAATAAGAGGTTAACGGAATGGATGAGAGAGGACGGGGCCGGGGTAACTGCAGAAGCTAGGGAGGGAAAGGGAAGATAGGAGAAAGAAGTAGTGGAAGTCAAGGATGTATATTTTTGAGGATGTAATTTTGTTGTGGATGCCAATAAAGGTTTTTTTTTTCGTGGTTTAAAAATATGTCTTTGTATTTTATTTTTACTGTTTTTTTTTGTGTGGCTGTGCCAACTTTAACTTAAGCTACCACAGCCATGTTTTTTTTTTCGAAAACGGCTGGAGCAACAAAATCGGGTATACGGCAACTAATTAGCAACAAAATAGCACTAAATTTTTATGCAAGTCCCATGAGGTTGTGCTAAAGTAGCTTTGCCAGCTTAATAGACGTAATTTGGGGTCCTAGGTTTAATTCTAGTTCTAGATTTATCTTTAAAACGAAAAAAAAAACAATAATACATGGTATTAGTGTATCGATCAAAAAACTGCATCGGTTTAATAGTTGTAGAGTTATCATTCTAATTAATATGATTAATTATTCAAAATCAAATTGTCCTCTTAAGACTTAACATCATCCAATATATCAATCCATCTATCTAGTTTAGTACAATAAATAGACTCGACTACCTACGTAATCACCGTTAGCGAAACTCGATAATTCACCACCCCAGTTATTCCTGGCTAAGTTGCGAGAATTAGGACCGAACTGTGTTCATCAGGGACCATAATGTAACTTGGTGGAGTTATTCGACCCTGAAGGAACACGCGACTTATTATTCTCTCGATAGGCATCTGTAATTTTACTCCAATTACTTTGTCGTTAACTGTAATTTTACGTTTAATAGCCTTAACAGGGATAATAAAATAATTTCTTCACCTAGTTTGTATCGATCGCGAATTATACGATATCTATCAGTTTAGATAGATAGATTGATTTATACTTTGCGAGCAAAATATAAAAAAATATTACTTACAAACTTTACCTTACATTTGGACTGGACGTGGCCCGTGTCTACTAGGGAGACCGCAAAAAATCGATGTTGGAATTTTGGTCGTCTGGACCCCACAAAACGATTCCCCTTTCCAGATAATTAGAGAGCCGAAATTTGAGCTCGATTAAACGACGTTAACCCGTGCCGCTCGTCGCTCAAAGCAAATTTTTGGCCAAAAAGCTGACATATGGAGCCATAACTCCAGAACGGTAAAAAATAAAAACACGCTTAATATCTCAACAGAAAGCCAATGTTGTTCTTCAAAATTTATATTCTATACATAATTGTTGTTATTTTAATTGAAACCGAGTTACAACAGCCTTTAGCCCCAAAAACGTGACCTGGTACCACTAGGAGCATACTTCGTATATTTTGTTATTAAGTGATAAATTTTGTTTTTTTTTTTGGTATATTTTTGAGTTTAAAGTACAAATATAATAAAAAAATTAGTAATACTGATAAGTCTAATGACATTTTTTATTTTAAAATATAAAAATCAGGTATATAATACATACAAAACAGACACAGAAAAGATACAGACGTAGTACCTACATGAGTTGATAATTTTACATAGTTATCTAATCTATTCTAGAGCTTTTGTTAAAGTAGTTTTTGAAACGTCAGGATATAATGCTCGGCATTTGGTTACTACTTGCAGGTCGTATTGCTTTTGGTCTTCATCTTTTGTCAGAAGGCCGTTAAAGTCGGTTATTAATTTAACACCACACTCAGCCATATCATTAACTACTTTTAATGTTTTGACAATTTTCAATCCTTCTTGGAAGTCATTATTTTGAGGCCAGGTGTTTGGATGTTGTCTTAGGAAATCTGTTTTTATATTAAATCGGTCAAAGAATGTAAACGTTTCTTTGGTAAGTAAATTTACCAATCCTCCATCAACTACCTCTTTTAATTTTTCTTTCCTAACTTTTCGATTTACAACCCTGACGTGCTCTGATGGTTCATCTGTGCTACTGAGCAATTTATTAGCCATTAACAACTTTTCATCGTCTGTAATGGTGGCATCAGAAAACGATAATCCCACCAACTGTGCATTCAAATACCACAAATGTTTCGAAAATTTGGTCAGGGCTATATCTGCTATTTCGTTATCACATTCTTTATAGTCTAAAAGACTATGCAAACTACCTAAATCTTGCTTTGGTGCAAGATGAGCTTTTGGGGCATTGAACCAAGCTTTACAATAAATTTTAACTAGGAAAACAGAATTTTCTTCTTCTTTAGACATCTTAAATTGACGACGAAAAATGAACATTTTAAGCAGTAAATAGCCTTTGCCATCCACCTAGCGTGATGAATGGCTCCTGGAGCCACCCACAACATTGCCGTCTAGTCATCCAACAAATATGAGAATCAACTGCAACAGCTCCTTGTAGTCATCTCTGGGGTAGCTCTCAGTTAATTTGGTCTCGAATTCAGCAGTAACATTGCAATTACTTCTGGAGTTAGCTGCTTTTGTATTAGATTGTCACTGATACCTGTGTCGTATTTTCCTTTGTCTATCTTGGGCCACGCAGTGAGGAATCTCTTGAAAATGTCTGGATGAGGTCCAGTGGTTGATCCCATTTTTTGTCGAATGCGCCTCTTAACAGAATTTCCAAGATATGGTGACGGCAAGCTAGGTATACCAATTCTCTTCCTAACATTTGCTCCAATATGACGCATGCTCCCTTGAGTCTTCCCGTGTTGGATGCTGTAGTGTCGAAGCACATCGCCTTGACGGTGTTGCGAAGACCCCATTCCTGTAGGCATTCATATACGGCAACGGCTTGCTCCTCTCCAGAGCTGTTTGCTGTTACAGGAACTCCCAGCAGCTGTTCCTTTTCGCCATATGAAATAGCAATAGCTATTCGCTCACATTGTTCATTTTTTAAAACACCCGGTAAAAGTTTACCGTCCCAATGGACAACCACGGGCTCTTTTTCAGGAATGTTTACTTTATCTAAAAAAAAATAGTATATTGTTCTCTGAACATTAGCCTTCTAGAATGTAATAAAGTTTTTGAGACTTTGTACTCAAGAGGGCCAAGGTTTAGTGCTTCTAGAGTAGCTATTAAAATTCTCATGGCATTTCTGTCGTATACCTTACATCGATCTAATAAAATGGACAATTTCATGTTTAAAATCTCTTTGACGCCCCTTGCAAATGAAACTTTCATCCTCTTGCTCTCAGATGGTCTTGGATCTTCTGCAGCTTCATCAGGGATGTCCATTTCCTCCAAGCTCTCAAGTTCCTGGTAGATGCTGTCCTCTTCAGTGTGTTCTTCTTCTTCTTCTCCTTTTTCGAATTTGTCTTCATCATCCGTCTCTAAGAAGCAACAAGAGAAAAAAAAAGACTATAACAACTTGATGCTCTCATGTACAATTTTCTTTAAATTATAATGAAACTATTTACTTATTTGTTTATCTATTTTTTAGAATAATATTAATAATAAAAAACTCACCAATATCAAACATTTCTTCTTGGATTTGTCGGTTCATTTTTGCAAGTTCCTTTTGCTCCTAGATTTCTTCAGCTTGAGATTCACTCCAGTCATGGAACCTGGGCGGCCCTTCTGCCTCCGTTTCACGAGAAACGCCTTATCTTCTTCTGATTTCATCAGACCCAAGGCATCTTGTTGAGCAATATCAAAGAGATCATCCAACTTTTCAACAAACTGTTTAAATTTGTTCATGGCCGTTTCCGATGTTTTCTTCCGGTCTTTTTGAAGAGTTCTTCACATGGCGTGAAGTTTTTCCATCTTAGTAATTGCATCTTGCTCATGTTTAGTCGGGATTCGAGCTTTCTCCCAAAAAATGAACACTTCTCGTATGGTAAGTTTTGCTGATTCTCTTACAGTTAATTTCACAGTACGTAAATTATAAAATAAAGCACACAAAACTTGACGATTTGAGGGTAGTTTACAACCTGTGATCTGGTGAATGGGATAGTCCACAAGAAATATATTATCCTTTGTCCGGCTTTGTACACCTGATGTGGATGCCATTTCAGAGTCCAATAGGTAAATAACAGTTAACTTGAAAAATGAAACAAAATATATTACAAACTTTAATTTCAATAAAATGTTTTCAAATGTCTTTTAAAATAATACCATAATAAAATAATAAAAATAAAAACAATAACGCAAACACTTGAAAAATTAAAAATAAAACGTTAAAATATCTTCACCAGATAATTGTTTGATCTAACCAGCTTAAAGGCACTTTAGAAACTAAACTGAATAAATAAAAGGTCGGTTGTACGCTGAAGCAAAATCACCATCCTTAAAATAGAAATTAGATGCACCCTCCTTTTTACCTGTCAAACGGGTCTTTCTTTGGTAAACTAGTCAGGTAATCCCCACATAATAAAATTTGAAGTTGAACAAAAAGCTCTTTATGTTTGAAAATAGATTTCCAAAAAACTTTTTAAAGAAAAAAATGTTAATTCCGAGACACATTATGTAAAAACCCGTAAAATTCTTAGAATACTCCCAAACTGGTCACGTTTTCGGGTCAAAGGCTGTTGTAATTCTGTTTGCCTTAAAATAACAACAATTATGTATAGAATATAAATTTTGAGCTTATAGCTTTCTTTTGAGATACTAAGCGTGTTTCTATTATTTACCGTTCTGGAGTTATGGCTCCATATGTCAGCTTATTGGCCAAAAATTTGATTTTTTTCAAAATGGGTTAACATCATTTAATCCAGCTCAAATTTCAGCTATCTCAATATCTGGAAAGGGGAATCGTTTTGTGGGGTCTAGACGAACAAGATTCCGACATTGTTTCCCTCTATAAGATCCGGTCATCCTAGTGCCTACACGAAGCGGGACGGGGCTCCGTCTTGTTGCAACCATGTCATTTTAGTTGGTATATTTCGATTGCCCCAGTTTGAAAATATTTCTTTACGTTAGCGAACTATATGTTATTATAAATACAACAATCGGCTTTGACGATTATTTTTAATTACATTTTTAAATCTATATTAATTTGACAGTATATCAAGTCGAAGTAGAAGGCTTTTGCTTGATCCAATAATATTTTTTAACAATTATGGATTTGATTTAAAAATTACCTTTTCATTGCAGAGCATATGCACCATTTGGTCGCCCTCCACAAACCATCAATCATCATCATATGCACCTGCAGGGATGCTTTTAGATTTTTAGAGAACCATAAAGTAGAATCTATTTTGAGTCAATTTGGAAAGTTTCAAGTTTGTGGCAATTGTTTTAATATTTATTCAATCGCGCGAGAAAATGTTCAACTTTTGGATGATACTAAGCTTTATTTTCGTGTAATTATCTCGGAATCTACTGCAGGGATGTTTTAGATTTTTACAGAACCATAAAGTGGAATTAATTTTGAGTCAATTTGGAAAGTTTCAAGTTTGTGGCAATTGTTTTAATATTTTTTCAATCGCGCGAGAAAATGTAGAACTTTGGAATGGTACTCAGCTTTATTTTCGTGTAATTATCGCAGAATCTACAGCAGGGATGTTTTAGATTTTTACAGAAACATAAAGTAGAATCAATTTTGAGTCAATTTAGAAAGTTTCAAGTTTGTGGCTATTGCTTTAATATTTATTCAATCGCGCGAGAAAATGTACAACTTTTGGATGATACTTAGCTTCATTTTCGTGTAATTATCTCGGAATCGACTGCAGGGATGTTTTAGATTTTTACAGAAACATAAAGTAGAATCAATTTTGAGTCAATTTGGAAAGTTTCAAGTTTGTGGCAATTGTTTTAATATTTTTTCAAACGCGCGAGAAAATGTAAAACTTTTGGATAATACTAAGCTTAATTTTCGTGTAATAATTATCTCGGAATCTACTGCAGGGATGTTTAAGATTTTTACAGAAACATAAAGTAAAATTAATTTTGAGTCAATTTGGAAAGTTTCAAGTTTGTGGCAATTGTTTTAATATTTTTTCAATCGCGCGAGAAAATGTAGAACTTTGGAATGGTACTCAGCTTTATTTTCGTGTAATTATCGCAGAATCTACAGCAGGGATGTTTTAGATTTTTACAGAAACATAAAGTAGAATCAATTTTGAGTCAATTTGGAAAGTTTCAAGTTTGTGGCAATTGTTTTAATATTTTTTCAAACGCGCGAGAAAATGTAAAACTTTTGGATAATACTAAGCTTAATTTTCGTGTAATTATCTCGGAATCTACTGCAGGGATGTTTAAGATTTTTACAGAAACATAAAGTAAAATTAATTTTGAGTCAATTTGGAAAGTTTCAAGTTTGTGGCAATTGTTTTAATATTTTTTCAATCGCGCGAGAAAATGTAGAACTTTGGAATGGTACTCAGCTTTATTTTCGTGTAATTATCGCAGAATCTACAGCAGGGATGTTTTAGATTTTTACAGAAACATAAAGTAGAATCAATTTTGAGTCAATTTAGAAAGTTTCAAGTTTGTGGCTATTGCTTTAATATTTATTCAATCGCGCGAGAAAATGTACAACTTTTGGATGATACTTAGCTTCATTTTCGTGTAATTATCTCGGAATCGACTGCAGGGATGTTTTAGATTTTTACAGAAACATAAAGTAGAATCAATTTTGAGTCAATTTGGAAAGTTTCAAGTTTGTGGCAATTGTTTTAATATATTTTCAATTGCGTGAGAAAATGTACAACTTTGGATGATACTTAGCTTCATTTTCGTGTAATTATCTCGGAATCTACAGCAGGGATGTTTTATATTTTTACAGAAACATAAAGTAGAATCAATTTTGAGTCAATTTAGAAAGTTTCAAGTTTGAGGCAATTGTTTTAATATTTTTTCAATCGCGCGAGAAAATGTACAATTTTGGATGATACTTAGCTTCATTTTCGTGTAATTATCTCGGAATCGGCTGCAGGGATGTTTTAGATTTTTACAGAAACATAAAGTGAAATCAGTTTTGAGCCACTTTGGAAAGTTTCAAGTTTGTGGCAATTGTTTTAATATTTTTTCAAGCGTGCGAGAAAATGTACAACTTTTGGATGATACTAAGCTTCATTTTCGTGTAATTATCTCGGAATCTACTGCAGGGATGTTTTAGATTTTTACAGAAACATAAAGTGAAATCAATTTTGAGTCAATTTGGAAAGTTTCAAGTTTGTAGCAATTGTTTTAATATTTTTTCAATCGCGTGAGAAAATGTACAACTTTTGGATGATACTAAGCTTCATTTTCGTAATTATCTCAGAATCTACTGCAGGGATGTTTTAGATTTTTACAGAAACATAAAGTGAAATCAATTTTGAGTCAATTTGGAAAGTTTCAAGTTTGTGGCAATTGTTTTAATATTTTTTCAAACGCGCGAGAAAATGTAAAACTTTTGGATAATACTAAGCTTAATTTTCGTGTAATTATCTCGGAATCTACTGCAGGGATGTTTAAGATTTTTACAGAAACATAAAGTAAAATTAATTTTGAGTCAATTTGGAAAGTTTCAAGTTTGTGGCAATTGTTTTAATATTTTTTCAATCGCGCGAGAAAATGTAGAACTTTGGAATGGTACTCAGCTTTATTTTCGTGTAATTATCGCAGAATCTACAGCAGGGATGTTTTAGATTTTTACAGAAACATAAAGTAGAATCAATTTTGAGTCAATTTAGAAAGTTTCAAGTTTGTGGCTATTGCTTTAATATTTATTCAATCGCGCGAGAAAATGTACAACTTTTGGATGATACTTAGCTTCATTTTCGTGTAATTATCTCGGAATCGACTGCAGGGATGTTTTAGATTTTTACAGAGACATAAAGTAGAATCAATTTTGAGTCAATTTGGAAAGTTTCAAGTTTGTGGCAATTGTTTTAATATATTTTCAATTGCGTGAGAAAATGTACAACTTTGGATGATACTTAGCTTCATTTTCGTGTAATTATCTCGGAATCTACAGCAGGGATGTTTTATATTTTTACAGAAACATAAAGTAGAATCAATTTTGAGTCAATTTAGAAAGTTTCAAGTTTGAGGCAATTGTTTTAATATTTTTTCAATCGCGCGAGAAAATGTACAATTTTGGATGATACTTAGCTTCATTTTCGTGTAATTATCTCGGAATCGGCTGCAGGGATGTTTTAGATTTTTACAGAAACATAAAGTGAAATCAATTTTGAGTCACTTTGGAAAGTTTCAAGTTTGTGGCAATTGTTTTAATATTTTTTCAAGCGTGCGAGAAAATGTACAACTTTTGGATGATACTAAGCTTCATTTTCGTGTAATTATCTCGGAATCTACTGCAGGGATGTTTTAGATTTTTACAGAAACATAAAGTGAAATCAATTTTGAGTCAATTTGGAAAGTTTCAAGTTTGTAGCAATTGTTTTAATATTTTTTCAATCGCGTGAGAAAATGTACAACTTTTGGATGATACTAAGCTTCATTTTCGTAATTATCTCAGAATCTACTGCAGGGATGTTTTAGATTTTTACAGAAACATAAAGTGAAATCAATTTTGAGTCAATTTGGAAAGTTTCAAGTTTGTGGCAATTGTTTTAATATTTTTTCAATCGCGCGAGAAAATGTACAACTTTTGGATGATACTAAGCTTCATTTTTGTGTAATTATCTCGGAATATACTGCAGGGATGTTTTAGATTTTTACAGAAACATAAAGTAGAATCAATTTTGAGTCAATTTGAAAAGTTTCAAGTTTGTGGCAATTGTTTTAATATTTTTTCAATCGCGCGAGAAAATGTACAACTTTTGGATGATACTTAGCTTCATTTTCGGGTAATTATCTCGGAATCTACTGCAGGGATGTTTTAGATTTTTACAGAAACATAAAGTGAAATCAATTTTGAGTCACTTTGGAAAGTTTCAAGTTTGAGGCAATTGTTTTAATATTTTTTCAATCGCGCGAGAAAATGTACAACTTTTGGATGATACTTAGCTTCATTTTCGTGTAATTATCTCGGAATCTACTGCAGGGATGTTTTAGATTTTTACAGAAACATAAAGTGAAATCAATTTTGCGTCAATTTGGAAAGTTTCAAGTTTGAGGCAATTGTTTTAATATTTTTTCAATCGCGCGAGAAAATGTACAACTTTTGGATGATACTTATCTTCATTTTCGTGTAATTATCTCGGAATCGGCTGCAGGGATGTTTTAGATTTTTACAGAAACATAAAGTGAAATCAATTTTGAGTCAATTTGGAAAGTTTCAAGTTTGAGGCAATTGTTTGAATATTTTTTCAATCGCGCGAGAAAATGTACAACTTTTGGATGATACTTAGCTTCATTTTCGTGTAATTATCTCGGAATCGGCTGCAGGGATGTTTTAGATTTTTACAGAAACATAAAGTGAAATCAATTTTGAGTCACTTTGGAAAGTTTCAAGTTTGTGGCAATTGTTTTAATATTTTTTCAAGCGTGCGAGAAAATGTACAACTTTTGGATGATACTAAGCTTCATTTTCGTGTAATTATCTCGGAATCTACTGCAGGGATGTTTTAGATTTTTACAGAAACATAAAGTGAAATCAATTTTGAGTCAATTTGGAAAGTTTCAAGTTTGTAGCAATTGTTTTAATATTTTTTCAATCGCGTGAGAAAATGTACAACTTTGGAATGGTACTCAGCTTCATTTTCGTGTAATTATCTCGGAATCTACTGCAGGGATGTTTTAGATTTTTACAGAAACATAAAGTGAAATCAATTTTGAGTCACTTTGGAAAGTTTCAAGTTTGTGGCAATTGTTTTAATATTTTTTCAATCGCGTGAGAAAATGTACAACTTTGGAATGGTACTAAGCTTCATTTTCGTGTAATTATCTCGGAATCTACTGCAGGGATCTTTTAGATTTTTCCAGAAGCATAAAGTAGAATCAATTTTGAGTCAATTTGGAAAGTTTCAAGTTTGTGGCAATTGTTTTAATATTTTTTCAATCGCGCGAGAAAATGTACAACTTTTGGATAATACTAAGCTTCATTTTTGTGTAATTATCTCGGAATCTACTGCAGGGATGTTTTAGATTTTTACAGAAACATAAAGTGAAATCAATTTTGAGTCACTTTGGAAAGTTTCAAGTTTGTGGCAATTGTTTTAATATTTTTTCAATCGCGTGAGAAAATGTACAACTTTTGGATAATACTAAGCTTAATTTTCGTGTAATTATCTCGGAATCTACTGCAGGGATGTTTTAGATTTTTACAGAAACATAAAGTAGAATCAATTTGGAGTCAATTTGGAAAGTTTCAAGTTTGTGGCAATTGTTTTAATATTTTTTCAATCGCGTGAGAAAATGTATAACTTTTGGATAATACTAAGCTTAATTTTCGTGTAATTATCTCGGAATCTACTGCAGGGATGTTTTAGATTTTTACAGAAACATAAAGTAGAATCAATTTGGAGTCAATTTGGAAAGTTTCAAGTTTGTGGCAATTGTTTTAATATTTTTTCAATCGCGTGAGAAAATGTACAACTTTTGGATAATACTAAGCTTAATTTTCGTGTAATTATCTCGGAATGTACTGCAGGGATGTTTTAGATTTTTACAGAAACATAAAGTAGAATCAATTTGGAGTCAATTTGGAAAGTTTCAAGTTTGTGGCAATTGTTTTAATATTTTTTCAATCGCGTGAGAAAATGTACAACTTTTGGATAATACTAAGCTTAATTTTCGTGTAATTATCTCGGAATCTACTGCAGGGATGTTTTAGATTTTTACAGAAACATAAAGTAGAATCAATTTGGAGTCAATTTGGAAAGTTTCAAGTTTGTGGCAATTGTTTTAATATTTTTTCAATCGCGTGAGAAAATGTACAACTTTTGGATAATACTAAGCTTAATTTTCGTGTAATTATCTCGGAATCTTCTGCAGGGATGTTTTAGATTTTTACAGAAACATAAAGTAGAATCAATTTTGAGTCAATTTGGAAAGTTTCAAGTTTGTGGCAATTGTTTTAATATTTTTTCAATCGCGTGAGAAAATGTACAACTTTGGAATGGTACTCAGCTTCATTTTCGTGTAATTATCTCGAAATCTACTGCAGGGATGTTTTAGATTTTTACAGAAACATAAAGTGAAATCAATTTTGAGTCAATTTGGAAAGTTTCAAGTTTGTGGCAATTGTTTTAATATTTTTTCAATCGCGCGAGAAAATGTACAACTTTGGAATGGTACTCCGCTTCATTTTCGTGTAATTATCCCGGAATCTACTGCAGAGATGTTTTAGATTTTTACAGAAACATAAAGTAGAATCAATTTTGAGTCAATTTGGAAAGTTTCAAGTTTGTGGCAATTGTTTTAATATTTTTTCAATCGCGTGAGAAAATGTACAACTTTTGGATAATACTAAGCTTAATTTTCGTGTAATTATCTCGGAATCTACTGCAGGGATGTTTTAGATTTTTACAGAAACATAAAGCAGAATCAATTTGGAGTCAATTTGGAAAGTTTCAAGTTTGTGGCAATTGTTTTAATATTTTTTCAATCGCGTGAGAAAATGTACAACTTTTGGATAATACTAAGCTTAATTTTCGTGTAATTATCTCGGAATCTACTGCAGGGATGTTTTAGATTTTTACAGAAACATAAAGTAGAATCAATTTGGAGTCAATTTGGAAAGTTTCAAGTTTGTGGCAATTGTTTTAATATTTTTTTCAATCGCGTGAGAAAATGTACAACTTTGGAATGGTACTCAGCTTCATTTCCGTGTAATTATCCCGGAATCTACTGCAGAGATGTTTTAGATTTTCACAGAAACATAAAGTAGAATCAATTTTGAGTCAATTTGGAAAGTTTCAAGTTTGTGGCAATTGTTTTAATATTTTTTCAATCGCGTGAGAAAATGTACAACTTTTGGATAATACTAAGCTTAATTTTCGTGTAATTATCTCGGAATGTACTGCAGGGATGTTTTAGATTTTTACAGAAACATAAAGTAGAATCAATTTTGAATCAATTTGGAAAGTTTCAAGTTTGTGGCAATTGTTTTAATATTTTTTTCAATCGCGTGAGAAAATGTACAACTTTGGAATGGTACTCCGCTTCATTTTCGTGTAATTATCGTAAAATCAACTGCAGGGATGTTTTAGATTTTTACAGAAACATAAAGTAGAATCAATTTTGAGTCAATTTGAAAAGTTTCAAGTTTGTGGCAATTGTTTTAATATTTTTTCAATCGCGTGAGAAAATGTACAACTTTTGGATAATACTAAGCTTAATTTTCGTGTAATTATCTCGGAATCTACTGCAGGGATGTTTTAGATTTTTACAGAAACATAAAGTAGAATTAATTTGGAGTCAATTTGGAAAGTTTTAAGTTTGTGGCAATTGTTTTAATATTTTTTCAATCGCGTGAGAAAATGTACAACTTTTGGATAATACTAAGCTTAATTTTCGTGTAATTATCTCGGAATGTACTGCAGGGATGTTTTAGATTTTTACAGAAACATAAAGTAGAATCAATTTTGAATCAATTTGGAAAGTTTCAAGTTTGTGGCAATTGTTTTAATATTTTTTTCAATCGCGTGAGAAAATGTACAACTTTGGAATGGTACTCAGCTTCATTTCCGTGTAATTATCCCGGAATCTACTGCAGGGATGTTTTAGATTTTTACAGAAACATAAAGTGAAATCAATTTTGAGTCAATTTGGAAAGTTTCAAGTTTGTGGCAATTGTTTTAATATTTTTTCAATCGCGCGAGAAAATGTACAACTTTGGAATGGTACTCCGCTTCATTTTCGTGTAATTATCCCGGAATCTACTGCAGAGATGTTTTAGATTTTTACAGAAACATAAAGTAGAATCAATTTTGAGTCAATTTGGAAAGTTTCAAGTTTGTGGCAATTGTTTTAATATTTTTTTCAATCGCGTGAGAAAATGTACAACTTTGGAATGGTACTCCGCTTCATTTTCGTGTAATTATCGTAAAATCAACTGCAGGGATGTTTTAGATTTTTACAGAAACATAAAGTAGAATCAATTTTGAGTCAATTTGAAAAGTTTCAAGTTTGTGGCAATTGTTTTAATATTTTTTCAATCGCGTGAGAAAATGTACAACTTTTGGATAATACTAAGCTTAATTTTCGTGTAATTATCTCGGAATCTACTGCAGGGATGTTTTAGATTTTTACAGAAACATAAAGTAGAATTAATTTGGAGTCAATTTGGAAAGTTTTAAGTTTGTGGCAATTGTTTTAATATTTTTTCAATCGCGTGAGAAAATGTACAACTTTTGGATAATACTAAGCTTAATTTTCGTGTAATTATCTCGGAATGTACTGCAGGGATGTTTTAGATTTTTACAGAAACATAAAGTAGAATCAATTTTGAATCAATTTGGAAAGTTTCAAGTTTGTGGCAATTGTTTTAATATTTTTTTCAATCGCGTGAGAAAATGTACAACTTTGGAATGGTACTCAGCTTCATTTCCGTGTAATTATCCCGGAATCTACTGCAGGGATGTTTTAGATTTTTACAGAAACATAAAGTGAAATCAATTTTGAGTCAATTTGGAAAGTTTCAAGTTTGTGGCAATTGTTTTAATATTTTTTCAATCGCGCGAGAAAATGTACAACTTTGGAATGGTACTCCGCTTCATTTTCGTGTAATTATCCCGGAATCTACTGCAGAGATGTTTTAGATTTTTACAGAAACATAAAGTAGAATCAATTTTGAGTCAATTTGGAAAGTTTCAAGTTTGTGGCAATTGTTTTAATATTTTTTTCAATCGCGTGAGAAAATGTACAACTTTGGAATGGTACTCCGCTTCATTTTCGTGTAATTATCGTAAAATCAACTGCAGGGATGTTTTAGATTTTTACAGAAACATAAAGTAGAATCAATTTTGAGTCAATTTGAAAAGTTTCAAGTTTGTGGCAATTGTTTTAATATTTTTTCAATCGCGTGAGAAAATGTACAACTTTTGGATAATACTAAGCTTAATTTTCGTGTAATTATCTCGGAATCTACTGCAGGGATGTTTTAGATTTTTACAGAAACATAAAGTAGAATTAATTTGGAGTCAATTTGGAAAGTTTTAAGTTTGTGGCAATTGTTTTAATATTTTTTCAATCGCGTGAGAAAATGTACAACTTTTGGATAATACTAAGCTTAATTTTCGTGTAATTATCTCGGAATGTACTGCAGGGATGTTTTAGATTTTTACAGAAACATAAAGTAGAATCAATTTTGAATCAATTTGGAAAGTTTCAAGTTTGTGGCAATTGTTTTAATATTTTTTTCAATCGCGTGAGAAAATGTACAACTTTGGAATGGTACTCCGCTTCATTTTCGTGTAATTATCGTAAAATCAACTGCAGGGATGTTTTAGATTTTTACAGAAACATAAAGTAGAATCAATTTTGAGTCAATTTGAAAAGTTTCAAGTTTGTGGCAATTGTTTTAATATTTTTTCAAGCGTGCGAGAAAATGTACAACTTTTGGATGATACTAAGCTTCATTTTCGTGTAATTATCTCGGAATCTACTGCAGGGATGTTTTAGATTTTTACAGAAACATAAAGTGAAATCAATTTTGAGTCAATTTGGAAAGTTTCAAGTTTGTAGCAATTGTTTTAATATTTTTTCAATCGCGTGAGAAAATGTACAACTTTTGGATGATACTAAGCTTCATTTTCGTAATTATCTCAGAATCTACTGCAGGGATGTTTTAGATTTTTACAGAAACATAAAGTGAAATCAATTTTGAGTCAATTTGGAAAGTTTCAAGTTTGTGGCAATTGTTTTAATATTTTTTCAATCGCGCGAGAAAATGTACAACTTTTGGATGATACTAAGCTTCATTTTTGTGTAATTATCTCGGAATCTACTGCAGGGATGTTTTAGATTTTTACAGAAACATAAAGTGAAATCAATTTTGAGTCAATTTGGAAAGTTTCAAGTTTGAGGCAATTGTTTTAATATTTTTTCAATCGCGCGAGAAAATGTACAACTTTTGGATGATACTTAGCTTCATTTTCGTGTAATTATCTCGGAATCGGCTGCAGGGATGTTTTAGATTTTTACAGAAACATAAAGTGAAATCAATTTTGAGTCAATTTGGAAAGTTTCAAGTTTGAGGCAATTGTTTGAATATTTTTTCAATCGCGCGAGAAAATGTACAACTTTTGGATGATACTTAGCTTCATTTTCGTGTAATTATCTCGGAATCTACTGCAGGGATGTTTTAGATTTTTACAGAAACATAAAGTGAAATCAATTTTGAGTCACTTTGGAAAGTTTCAAGTTTGTGGCAATTGTTTTAATATTTTTTCAAGCGTGCGAGAAAATGTACAACTTTTGGATGATACTAAGCTTCATTTTCGTGTAATTATCTCGGAATCTACTGCAGGGATGTTTTAGATTTTTACAGAAACATAAAGTGAAATCAATTTTGAGTCAATTTGGAAAGTTTCAAGTTTGTAGCAATTGTTTTAATATTTTTTCAATCGCGTGAGAAAATGTACAACTTTGGAATGGTACTCAGCTTCATTTTCGTGTAATTATCTCGGAATCTACTGCAGGGATGTTTTAGATTTTTACAGAAACATAAAGTGAAATCAATTTTGAGTCACTTTGGAAAGTTTCAAGTTTGTGGCAATTGTTTTAATATTTTTTCAATCGCGCGAGAAAATGTACAACTTTTGGATAATACTAAGCTTCATTTTTGTGTAATTATCTCGGAATCTACTGCAGGGATGTTTTAGATTTTTACAGAAACATAAAGTGAAATCAATTTTGAGTCACTTTGGAAAGTTTCAAGTTTGTGGCAATTGTTTTAATATTTTTTCAATCGCGTGAGAAAATGTATAACTTTTGGATAATACTAAGCTTAATTTTCGTGTAATTATCTCGGAATCTACTGCAGGGATGTTTTAGATTTTTACAGAAACATAAAGTAGAATCAATTTGGAGTCAATTTGGAAAGTTTCAAGTTTGTGGCAATTGTTTTAATATTTTTTCAATCGCGTGAGAAAATGTATAACTTTTGGATAATACTAAGCTTAATTTTCGTGTAATTATCTCGGAATCTACTGCAGGGATGTTTTAGATTTTTACAGAAACATAAAGTAGAATCAATTTGGAGTCAATTTGGAAAGTTTCAAGTTTGTGGCAATTGTTTTAATATTTTTTCAATCGCGTGAGAAAATGTATAACTTTTGGATAATACTAAGCTTAATTTTCGTGTAATTATCTCGGAATCTACTGCAGGGATGTTTTAGATTTTTACAGAAACATAAAGTAGAATCAATTTGGAGTCAATTTGGAAAGTTTCAAGTTTGTGGCAATTGTTTTAATATTTTTTCAATCGCGTGAGAAAATGTACAACTTTTGGATAATACTAAGCTTAATTTTCGTGTAATTATCTCGGAATGTACTGCAGGGATGTTTTAGATTTTTACAGAAACATAAAGTAGAATCAATTTGGAGTCAATTTGGAAAGTTTCAAGTTTGTGGCAATTGTTTTAATATTTTTTCAATCGCGTGAGAAAATGTACAACTTTTGGATAATACTAAGCTTAATTTTCGTGTAATTATCTCGGAATCTACTGCAGGGATGTTTTAGATTTTTACAGAAACATAAAGTAGAATCAATTTGGAGTCAATTTGGAAAGTTTCAAGTTTGTGGCAATTGTTTTAATATTTTTTCAATCGCGTGAGAAAATGTACAACTTTTGGATAATACTAAGCTTAATTTTCGTGTAATTATGTCGGAATCTACTGCAGGGATGTTTTAGATTTTTACAGAAACATAAAGTAGAATCAATTTTGAGTCAATTTGGAAAGTTTCAAGTTTGTGGCAATTGTTTTAATATTTTTTCAATCGCGTGAGAAAATGTACAACTTTGGAATGGTACTCAGCTTCATTTTCGTGTAATTATCTCCAAATCTACTGCAGGGATGTTTTAGATTTTTACAGAAACATAAAGTGAAATCAATTTTGAGTCAATTTGGAAAGTTTCAAGTTTGTGGCAATTGTTTTAATATTTTTTCAATCGCGCGAGAAAATGTACAACTTTGGAATGGTACTCCGCTTCATTTTCGTGTAATTATCCCGGAATCTACTGCAGAGATGTTTTAGATTTTCACAGAAACATAAAGTAGAATCAATTTTGAGTCAATTTGGAAAGTTTCAAGTTTGTGGCAATTGTTTTAATATTTTTTCAATCGCGCGAGAAAATGTACAACTTTTGGATAATACTAAGCTTCATTTTTGTGTAATTATCTCGGAATCTACTGCAGGGATGTTTTAGATTTTTACAGAAACATAAAGTGAAATCAATTTTGAGTCACTTTGGAAAGTTTCAAGTTTGTGGCAATTGTTTTAATATTTTTTCAATCGCGTGAGAAAATGTACAACTTTTGGATAATACTAAGCTTAATTTTCGTGTAATTATCTCGGAATCTACTGCAGGGATGTTTTAGATTTTTACAGAAACATAAAGTAGAATCAATTTGGAGTCAATTTGGAAAGTTTCAAGTTTGTGGCAATTGTTTTAATATTTTTTCAATCGCGTGAGAAAATGTATAACTTTTGGATAATACTAAGCTTAATTTTCGTGTAATTATCTCGGAATCTACTGCAGGGATGTTTTAGATTTTTACAGAAACATAAAGTAGAATCAATTTGGAGTCAATTTGGAAAGTTTCAAGTTTGTGGCAATTGTTTTAATATTTTTTCAATCGCGTGAGAAAATGTACAACTTTTGGATAATACTAAGCTTAATTTTCGTGTAATTATCTCGGAATGTACTGCAGGGATGTTTTAGATTTTTACAGAAACATAAAGTAAAATTAATTTGGAGTCAATTTGGAAAGTTTTAAGTTTGTGGCAATTGTTTTAATATTTTTTCAATCGCGTGAGAAAATGTACAACTTTTGGATAATACTAAGCTTAATTTTCGTGTAATTATCTCGGAATGTACTGCAGGGATGTTTTAGATTTTTACAGAAACATAAAGTAGAATCAATTTTGAATCAATTTGGAAAGTTTCAAGTTTGTGGCAATTGTTTTAATATTTTTTTCAATCGCGTGAGAAAATGTACAACTTTGGAATGGTACTCCGCTTCATTTTCGTGTAATTATCGTAAAATCAACTGCAGGGATGTTTTAGATTTTTACAGAAACATAAAGTAGAATCAATTTTGAGTCAATTTGAAAAGTTTCAAGTTTGTGGCAATTGTTTTAATATTTTTTCAATCGCGTGAGAAAATGTACAACTTTTGGATAATACTAAGCTTAATTTTCGTGTAATTATCTCGGAATGTACTGCAGGGATGTTTTAGATTTTTACAGAAACATAAAGTAGAATCAATTTTGAGTCAATTTGGAAAGTTTCAAGTTTGTGGCAATTGTTTTAATATTTTTTCAATCGCGCGAGAAAATGTAGAACTTTGGAATGGTACTCAGCTTTATTTTCGTGTAATTATCTCGAAATCTACTGCAGGGATGTTTTAGATTTTTACAGAAACATAAAGTGAAATCAATTTTGAGTCAATTTGGAAAGTTTCAAGTTTGTGGCAATTGTTTTAATATTTTTTCAATCGCGCGAGAAAATGTAGAACTTTGGAATGGTACTCAGCTTTATTTTCATGTAATTATCGCAGAATCTACAGCAGGGATGTTTTAGATTTTTACAGAAACATAAAGTAGAATCAATTTTGAGTCAGTTTGGCAAGTTTCAAGTTTGTGGCAATTGTTTTAATATTTTTTCAATCGCGCGAGAAAATGTAGAACTTTGGAATGGTACTCAGCTTTATTTTCGTGTAATTATCTCGAAATCTACTGCAGGGATGTTTTAGATTTTTACAGAAACATAAAGTGAAATCAATTTGGAGTCAATTTGGAAAGTTTCAAGTTTGTGGCAATTGTTTTAATATTTTTTCAATCGCGTGAGAAAATGTACAACTTTTGGATAATACTAAGCTTAATTTTCGTGTAATTATCTCGGAATCTACTGCAGGGATGTTTTAGATTTTTACAGAAACATAAAGTAGAATCAATTTTGAGTCAGTTTGGCAAGTTTCAAGTTTGTGGCAATTGTTTTAAAATTTTTTCAATCGCGTGAGAAAATGTACAACTTTTGGATAATACTAAGCTTAATTTTCGTGTAATTATCTCGGAATCTACTGCAGGGATGTTTTAGATTTTTACAGAAACATAAAGTAGAATCAATTTTGAGTCAGTTTGGCAAGTTTTAAGTTTGTGGCAATTGTTTTAATATTTTTTCAATCGCGCGAGAAAATGTAGAACTTTGGAATGGTACTCAGCTTTATTTTCGTGTAATTATCTCGAAATCTACTGCAGGGATGTTTTAGATTTTTACAGAAACATAAAGTGAAATCAATTTGGAGTCAATTTGGAAAGTTTCAAGTTTGTGGCAATTGTTTTAATATTTTTTCAATCGCGTGAGAAAATGTACAACTTTTGGATAATACTAAGCTTAATTTTCGTGTAATTATCTCGGAATCTACTGCAGGGATGTTTTAGATTTTTACAGAAACATAAAGTAGAATCAATTTTGAGTCAGTTTGGCAAGTTTCAAGTTTGTGGCAATTGTTTTAATATTTTTTCAATCGCGTGAGAAAATGTACAACTTTTGGATAATACTAAGCTTCATTTTCGTGTAATTATCTCGGAATCTACTGCAGGGATGTTTTAGATTTTTACAGAAACATAAAGTAGAATCAATTTTGAGTCAGTTTGGCAAGTTTCAAGTTTGTGGCAATTGTTTTAATATTTTTTCAATCGCGTGAGAAAATGTACAACTTTTGGATAATACTAAGCTTCATTTTCGTGTAATTATCTCGGAATCTACTGCAGGGATGTTTTAGATTTTTACAGAAACATAAAGTAGAATCAATTTTGAGTCAGTTTGGCAAGTTTCAAGTTTGTGGCAATTGTTTTAATATTTTTTCAATCGCGTGAGAAAATGTACAACTTTTGGATAATACTAAGCTTCATTTTCGTGTAATTATCTCGGAATCTACTGCAGGGATGTTTTAGATTTTTACAGAAACATAAAGTGAAATCAATTTGGAGTCAATTTGGAAAGTTTCAAGTTTGTGGCAATTGTTTTAATATTTTTTCAATCGCGCGAGAAAATGTACAACTTTTGGATAATACTAAGCTTCATTTTTGTGTAATTATCTCGGAATCTACTGCAGGGATGTTTTAGATTTTTACAGAAACATAAAGTGAAATCAATTTTGAGTCAATTTGGAAAGTTTCAAGTTTGAGGCAATTGTTTGAATATTTTTTCAATCGCGCGAGAAAATGTACAACTTTTGGATGATACTTAGCTTCATTTTCGTGTAATTATCTCGGAATCGGCTGCAGGGATGTTTTAGATTTTTACAGAAACATAAAGTGAAATCAATTTTGAGTCAATTTGGAAAGTTTCAAGTTTGAGGCAATTGTTTGAATATTTTTTCAATCGCGCGAGAAAATGTACAACTTTTGGATGATACTTAGCTTCATTTTCGTGTAATTATCTCGGAATCGGCTGCAGGGATGTTTTAGATTTTTACAGAAACATAAAGTGAAATCAATTTTGAGTCACTTTGGAAAGTTTCAAGTTTGTGGCAATTGTTTTAATATATTTTCAAGCGTGCGAGAAAATGTACAACTTTTGGATGATACTAAGCTTCATTTTCGTGTAATTATCTCGGAATCTACTGCAGGGATGTTTTAGATTTTTACAGAAACATAAAGTGAAATCAATTTTGAGTCAATTTGGAAAGTTTCAAGTTTGTAGCAATTGTTTTAATATTTTTTCAATCGCGTGAGAAAATGTACAACTTTGGAATGGTACTCAGCTTCATTTTCGTGTAATTATCTCGGAATCTACTGCAGGGATGTTTTAGATTTTTACAGAAACATAAAGTGAAATCAATTTTGAGTCACTTTGGAAAGTTTCAAGTTTGTGGCAATTGTTTTAATATTTTTTCAAGCGTGCGAGAAAATGTACAACTTTTGGATGATACTAAGCTTCATTTTCGTGTAATTATCTCGGAATCTACTGCAGGGATCTTTTAGATTTTTCCAGAAGCATAAAGTAGAATCAATTTTGAGTCAATTTGGAAAGTTTCAAGTTTGAGGCAATTGTTTGAATATTTTTTCAATCGCGCGAGAAAATGTACAACTTTTGGATGATACTTAGCTTCATTTTCGTGTAATTATCTCGGAATCGGCTGCAGGGATGTTTTAGATTTTTACAGAAACATAAAGTGAAATCAATTTTGAGTCACTTTGGAAAGTTTCAAGTTTGTGGCAATTGTTTTAATATATTTTCAAGCGTGCGAGAAAATGTACAGCTTTTGGATGATACTAAGCTTCATTTTCGTGTAATTATCTCGGAATCTACTGCAGGGATGTTTTAGATTTTTACAGAAACATAAAGTGAAATCAATTTTGAGTCAATTTGGAAAGTTTCAAGTTTGTAGCAATTGTTTTAATATTTTTTCAATCGCGTGAGAAAATGTACAACTTTGGAATGGTACTCAGCTTCATTTTCGTGTAATTATCTCGGAATCTACTGCAGGGATGTTTTAGATTTTTACAGAAACATAAAGTGAAATCAATTTTGAGTCACTTTGGAAAGTTTCAAGTTTGTGGCAATTGTTTTAATATTTTTTCAAGCGTGCGAGAAAATGTACAACTTTTGGATGATACTAAGCTTCATTTTCGTGTAATTATCTCGGAATCTACTGCAGGGATCTTTTAGATTTTTCCAGAAGCATAAAGTAGAATCAATTTTGAGTCAATTTGGAAAGTTTCAAGTTTGTGGCAATTGTTTTAATATTTTTTCAATCGCGCGAGAAAATGTACAACTTTTGGATAATACTAAGCTTCATTTTTGTGTAATTATCTCGGAATCTACTGCAGGGATGTTTTAGATTTTTACAGAAACATAAAGTGAAATCAATTTTGAGTCACTTTGGAAAGTTTCAAGTTTGTGGCAATTGTTTTAATATTTTTTCAATCGCGTGAGAAAATGTACAACTTTTGGATAATACTAAGCTTAATTTTCGTGTAATTATCTCGGAATCTACTGCAGGGATGTTTTAGATTTTTACAGAAACATAAAGTAGAATCAATTTGGAGTTAATTTGGAAAGTTTCAAGTTTGTGGCAATTGTTTTAATATTTTTTCAATCGCGTGAGAAAATGTACAACTTTTGGATAATACTAAGCTTAATTTTCGTGTAATTATCTCGGAATCTACTGCAGGGATGTTTTAGATTTTTACAGAAACATAAAGTAGAATCAATTTGGAGTCAATTTGGAAAGTTTCAAGTTTGTGGCAATTGTTTTAATATTTTTTCAATCGCGTGAGAAAATGTACAACTTTTGGATAATACTAAGCTTAATTTTCGTGTAATTATCTCGGAATGTACTGCAGGGATGTTTTAGATTTTTACAGAAACATAAAGTAGAATCAATTTTGAATCAATTTGGAAAGTTTCAAGTTTGTGGCAATTGTTTTAATATTTTTTTCAATCGCGTGAGAAAATGTACAACTTTGGAATGGTACTCAGCTTCATTTCCGTGTAATTATCCCGGAATCTACTGCAGAGATGTTTTAGATTTTTACAGAAACATAAAGTAGAATCAATTTTGAGTCAATTTGGAAAGTTTCAAGTTTGTGGCAATTGTTTTAATATTTTTTCAATCGCGTGAGAAAATGTACAACTTTGGAATGGTACTCAGCTTCATTTTCGTGTAATTATCTCGGAATCTACTGCAGGGATGTTTTAGATTTTTACAGAAACATAAAGTGAAATCAATTTTGAGTCAATTTGGAAAGTTTCAAGTTTGTGGCAATTGTTTTAATATTTTTTCAATCGCGCGAGAAAATGTACAACTTTGGAATGGTACTCCGCTTCATTTTCGTGTAATTATCCCGGAATCTACTGCAGAGATGTTTTAGATTTTCACAGAAACATAAAGTAGAATCAATTTTGAGTCAATATGGAAAGTTTCAAGTTTGTGGCAATTGTTTTAATATTTTTTCAATCGCGTGAGAAAATGTACAACTTTGGAATGGTACTCAGCTTCATTTTCGTGTTATTATCTCGAAATCTACTGCAGGGATGTTTTAGATTTTTACAGAAACATAAAGTGAAATCAATTTTGAGTCAATTTGGAAAGTTTCAAGTTTGTGGCAATTGTTTTAATATTTTTTCAATCGCGCGAGAAAATGTACAACTTTGGAATGGTACTCCGCTTCATTTTCGTGTAATTATCCCGGAATCTACTGCAGAGATGTTTTAGATTTTCACAGAAACATAAAGTAGAATCAATTTTGAGTCAATTTGGAAAGTTTCAAGTTTGTGGCAATTGTTTTAATATTTTTTTCAATCGCGTGAGAAAATGTACAACTTTGGAATGGTACTCAGCTTCATTTCCGTGTAATTATCCCGGAATCTACTGCAGAGATGTTTTAGATTTTTACAGAAACATAAAGTAGAATCAATTTTGAGTCAATTTGGAAAGTTTCAAGTTTGTGGCAATTGTTTTAATATTTTTTCAATCGCGCGAGAAAATGTAGAACTTTGGAATGGTACTCAGCTTTATTTTCATGTAATTATCGCAGAATCTACAGCAGGGATGTTTTAGATTTTTACAGAAACATAAAGTAGAATCAATTTGAGTCAGTTTGGCAAGTTTCAAGTTTGTGGCAATTGTTTTAATATTTTTTCAATCGCGTGAGAAAATGTACAGCTTTTGGGTGATACTAAGCTTTATTTTCGTGTAATTATCTTGGAATCGACTGCAGGGATGTTTTAGATTTTTACAGAAACATAAAGTAGAATCAATTTTGAGTCAATTTGGAAAATTTCAAGTTTGTGGCAATTGTTTTAATATATTTTCAATTGCGTGAGAAAATGTACAACTTTGGATGATACTTAGCTTCATTTTCGTGTAATTATCTCGGAATCTACAGCAGGGATGTTTTATATTTTTACAGAAACATAAAGTAGAATCAATTTTGAGTCAATTTGGAAAGTTTCAAGTTTGAGGCAATTGTTTTAATATTTTTTCAAGCGTGCGAGAAAATGTACAACTTTTGGATGATACTTAGCTTCATTTTCGTGTAATTATCTCGGAATCGGCTGCAGGGATGTTTTAGATTTTTACAGAAACATAAAGTGAAATCAATTTTGAGTCACTTTGGAAAGTTTCAAGTTTGAGGCAATTGTTTTAATATTTTTTCAATCGCGCGAGAAAATGTACAACTTTTGGATGATACTTAGCTTCATTTTCGTGTAATTATCTCGGAATCGGCTGCAGGGATGTTTTAGATTTTTACAGAAACATAAAGTGAAATCAATTTTGAGTCACTTTGGAAAGTTTCAAGTTTGTGGCAATTGTTTTAATATTTTTTCAAGCGTGCGAGAAAATGTACAACTTTTGGATGATACTAAGCTTCATTTTCGTGTAATTATCTCGGAATCTACTGCAGGGATGTTTTAGATTTTTACAGAAACATAAAGTGAAATCAATTTTGAGTCAATTTGGAAAGTTTCAAGTTTGTAGCAATTGTTTTAATATTTTTTCAATCGCGTGAGAAAATGTACAACTTTGGAATGGTACTCCGCTTCATTTTCGTGTAATTATCGTAAAATCAACTGCAGGGATGTTTTAGATTTTTACAGAAACATAAAGTAGAATCAATTTTGAGTCAATTTGAAAAGTTTCAAGTTTGTGGCAATTGTTTTAATATTTTTTCAATCGCGTGAGAAAATGTACAACTTTTGGATAATACTAAGCTTCATTTTTGTGTAATTATCTCGGAATCTACTGCAGGGATGTTTTAGATTTTTACAGAAACATAAAGTAGAATCAATTTGGAGTCAATTTGGAAAGTTTCAAGTTTGTGGCAATTGTTTTAATATTTTTTCAATCACGCGAGAAAATGTACAACTTTGGAATGGTACTCCGCTTCATTTTCGTGTAATTATCTCGGAATGTACTGCAGGGATGTTTTAGATTTTTACAGAAACATAAAGTAGAATCAATTTTGAATCAATTTGGAAAGTTTCAAGTTTGTGGCAATTGTTTTAATATTTTTTTCAATCGCGTGAGAAAATGTACAACTTTGGAATGGTACTCAGCTTCATTTCCGTGTAATTATCCCGGAATCTACTGCAGAGATGTTTTAGATTTTTACAGAAACATAAAGTAGAATCAATTTTGAGTCAATTTGGAAAGTTTCAAGTTTGTGGCAATTGTTTTAATATTTTTTCAATCGCGTGAGAAAATGTACAACTTTGGAATGGTACTCAGCTTCATTTTCGTGTAATTATCTCGGAATCTACTGCAGGGATGTTTTAGATTTTTACAGAAACATAAAGTGAAATCAATTTTGAGTCAATTTGGAAAGTTTCAAGTTTGTGGCAATTGTTTTAATATTTTTTCAATCGCGCGAGAAAATGTACAACTTTGGAATGGTACTCCGCTTCATTTTCGTGTAATTATCCCGGAATCTACTGCAGAGATGTTTTAGATTTTCACAGAAACATAAAGTAGAATCAATTTTGAGTCAATATGGAAAGTTTCAAGTTTGTGGCAATTGTTTTAATATTTTTTCAATCGCGTGAGAAAATGTACAACTTTGGAATGGTACTCAGCTTCATTTTCGTGTTATTATCTCGAAATCTACTGCAGGGATGTTTTAGATTTTTACAGAAACATAAAGTGAAATCAATTTTGAGTCAATTTGGAAAGTTTCAAGTTTGTGGCAATTGTTTTAATATTTTTTCAATCGCGCGAGAAAATGTACAACTTTGGAATGGTACTCCGCTTCATTTTCGTGTAATTATCCCGGAATCTACTGCAGAGATGTTTTAGATTTTCACAGAAACATAAAGTAGAATCAATTTTGAGTCAATTTGGAAAGTTTCAAGTTTGTGGCAATTGTTTTAATATTTTTTCAATCGCGCGAGAAAATGTAGAACTTTGGAATGGTACTCAGCTTTATTTTCATGTAATTATCGCAGAATCTACAGCAGGGATGTTTTAGATTTTTACAGAAACATAAAGTAGAATCAATTTGAGTCAGTTTGGCAAGTTTCAAGTTTGTGGCAATTGTTTTAATATTTTTTCAATCGCGTGAGAAAATGTACAACTTTTGGGTGATACTAAGCTTTATTTTCGTGTAATTATCTTGGAATCGACTGCAGGGATGTTTTAGATTTTTACAGAAACATAAAGTAGAATCAATTTTGAGTCAATTTGGAAAATTTCAAGTTTGTGGCAATTGTTTTAATATATTTTCAATTGCGTGAGAAAATGTACAACTTTGGATGATACTTAGCTTCATTTTCGTGTAATTATCTCGGAATCTACAGCAGGGATGTTTTATATTTTTACAGAAACATAAAGTAGAATCAATTTTGAGTCAATTTGGAAAGTTTCAAGTTTGAGGCAATTGTTTTAATATTTTTTCAAGCGTGCGAGAAAATGTACAACTTTTGGATGATACTTAGCTTCATTTTCGTGTAATTATCTCGGAATCGGCTGCAGGGATGTTTTAGATTTTTACAGAAACATAAAGTGAAATCAATTTTGAGTCACTTTGGAAAGTTTCAAGTTTGAGGCAATTGTTTTAATATTTTTTCAATCGCGCGAGAAAATGTACAACTTTTGGATGATACTTAGCTTCATTTTCGTGTAATTATCTCGGAATCGGCTGCAGGGATGTTTTAGATTTTTACAGAAACATAAAGTGAAATCAATTTTGAGTCACTTTGGAAAGTTTCAAGTTTGTGGCAATTGTTTTAATATTTTTTCAAGCGTGCGAGAAAATGTACAACTTTTGGATGATACTAAGCTTCATTTTCGTGTAATTATCTCGGAATCTACTGCAGGGATCTTTTAGATTTTTCCAGAAGCATAAAGTAGAATCAATTTTGAGTCAATTTGGAAAGTTTCAAGTTTGTGGCAATTGTTTTAATATTTTTTCAATCGCGCGAGAAAATGTACAACTTTTGGATAATACTAAGCTTCATTTTTGTGTAATTATCTCGGAATCTACTGCAGGGATGTTTTAGATTTTTACAGAAACATAAAGTGAAATCAATTTTGAGTCACTTTGGAAAGTTTCAAGTTTGTGGCAATTGTTTTAATATTTTTTCAATTGCGCGAGAAAATGTACAACTTTGGAATGGTACTCCGCTTCATTTTCGTGTAATTATCGTAAAATCAACTGCAGGGATGTTTTAGATTTTTACAGAAACATAAAGTAGAATCAATTTTGAGTCAATTTGAAAAGTTTCAAGTTTGTGGCAATTGTTTTAATATTTTTTCAATCGCGTGAGAAAATGTACAACTTTTGGATAATACTAAGCTTCATTTTTGTGTAATTATCTCGGAATCTACTGCAGGGATGTTTTAGATTTTTACAGAAACATAAAGTAGAATCAATTTTGAGTTAATTTGGAAAGTTTCAAGTTTGTGGCAATTGTTTTAATATTTTTTCAATCGCGCGAGAAAATGTAGAACTTTGGAATGGTACTCAACTTTATTTTCATGTAATTATCGCAGAATCTGCAGCAGGGATGTTTTAGATTTTTACAGAAACATAAAGTAGAATCAATTTTGAGTCAATTTAGAAAGTTTCAAGTTTGTGGCTATTGCTTTAATATTTATTCAATCGCGCGAGAAAATGTACAACTTTTGGATGATACTTAGCTTCATTTTCGTGTAATTATCTCGGAATCGACTGCAGGGATGTTTTAGATTTTTACAGAAACATAAAGTAGAATCAATTTTGAGTCAATTTGGAAAGTTTCAAGTTTGTGGCAATTGTTTTAATATATTTTCAATTGCGTGAGAAAATGTACAACTTTGGATGATACTTAGCTTCATTTTCGTGTAATTATCTCGGAATCTACAGCAGGGATGTTTTATATTTTTACAGAAACATAAAGTAGAATCAATTTTGAGTCAATTTAGAAAGTTTCAAGTTTGAGGCAATTGTTTTAATATTTTTTCAATCGCGCGAGAAAATGTACAATTTTGGATGATACTTAGCTTCATTTTCGTGTAATTATCTCGGAATCGGCTGCAGGGATGTTTTAGATTTTTACAGAAACATAAAGTAGAATCAATTTTGAGTCAATTTGAAAAGTTTCAAGTTTGTGGCAATTGTTTTAATATATTTTCAATCGCGCGAGAAAATGTACAACTTTTGGATGATACTAAGCTTCATTTTCGTGTAATTATCTCGGAATCTACTGCAGGGATGTTTTAGATTTTTACAGAAACATAAAGTAGAATGCATTTTGTGTCAATTTGAAAAGTTTCAAGTTTGTGGCAATTGTTTTAATATTTTTTCAATCGCGTGAGAAAATGTACAACTTTTGGATGATACTCCGCTTCATTTTCGTGTAATTATCTCGGAATCTACTGCAGGGATGTTTTAGATTTTTACAGAAAAATAAAGTAGAATCAATTTTGAGTCAATTTAGAAAGTTTCAAGTTTTTGGCTATTGCTTTAATATTTTTTCAATCGCGCGAGAAAATGTACAACTTTTGGATGATACTAAGCTTCATTTTCGTGTAATTATCTCGGAATCTACTGCAGGGATGTTTTAGATTTTTACAGAAACATAAAGTAGAATGCATTTTGTGTCAATTTGAAAAGTTTCAAGTTTGTGGCAATTGTTTTAATATTTTTTCAATCGCGTGAGAAAATGTACAACTTTTGGATGATACTCCGCTTCATTTTCGTGTAATTATCTCGGAATCTACTGCAGGGATGTTTTAGATTTTTACAGAAACATAAAGTAGAATCAATTTTGAGTCAATTTGAAAAGTTTCAAGTTTGTGGCAATTGTTTTAATATTTTTTCAATCGCGCGAGAAAATGTACAACTTTTGGATGATACTCCGCTTCATTTTCGTGTAATTATCTTGGAATCTATGCAGGGATGTTTTAGATTTTTACAGAAACATAAAGTAGAATCAATTTTGAGTCAATTTGAAAAGTTTCAAGTTTGTGGCAATTGTTTTAATATATTTTCAATCGCGCGAGAAAATGTACAACTTTTGGATGATACTAAGCTTCATTTTCGTGTAATTATCTCGGAATCTACTGCAGGGATGTTTTAGATTTTTACAGAAACATAAAGTAGAATGCATTTTGTGTCAATTTGAAAAGTTTCAAGTTTGTGGCAATTGTTTTAATATTTTTTCAATCGCGTGAGAAAATGTACAACTTTTGGATGATACTCCGCTTCATTTTCGTGTAATTATCTCGGAATCTACTGCAGGGATGTTTTAGATTTTTACAGAAAAATAAAGTAGAATCAATTTTGAGTCAATTTAGAAAGTTTCAAGTTTTTGGCTATTGCTTTAATATTTTTTCAATCGCGCGAGAAAATGTACAACTTTTGGATGATACTAAGCTTCATTTTCGTGTAATTATCTCGGAATCTACTGCAGGGATGTTTTAGATTTTTACAGAAACATAAAGTAGAATCAATTTTGAGTCAATTTGGAAAGTTTCAAGTTTGTGGCAATTGTTTTAATATTTTTTTCAATCGCGTGAGAAAATGTACAACTTTGGAATGGTACTCAGCTTCATTTTCGTGTAATTATCTCGGAATCTACTGCAGGGATGTTTTAGATTTTTACAGAAACATAAAGTAGAATCAATTTTGAGTCAATTTGGAAAGTTTCAAGTTTGTGGCAATTGTTTTAATATTTTTTTCAATCGCGTGAGAAAATGTACAACTTTGGAATGGTACTCAGCTTCATTTTCGTGTAATTATCTCGGAATCTACTGCAGGGATGTTTTAGATTTTTACAGAAACATAAAGTAGAATCAATTTTGAGTCAATTTGGAAAGTTTCAAGTTTGTGGCAATTGTTTTAATATTTTTTTCAATCGCGTGAGAAAATGTACAACTTTGGAATGGTACTCAGCTTCATTTTCGTGTAATTATCTCGGAATGTACTGCAGGGATGTTTTAGATTTTTACAGAAACATAAAGTAGAATCAATTTGGAGTCAATTTGGAAAGTTTCAAGTTTGTGGCAATTGTTTTAATATTTTTTCAATCGCGCGAGAAAATGTACAACTTTGGAATGGTACTCCGCTTCATTTTCGTGTAATTATCGTAAAATCAACTGCAGGGATGTTTTAGATTTTTACAGAAACATAAAGTAGCATCAATTTGGAGTCAATTTGGAAAGTTTCAAGTTTGTGGCAATTGTTTTAATATTTTTTCAATCGCGTGAGAAAATGTACAACTTTTGGATAATACTAAGCTTAATTTTCGTGTAATTATCTCGGAATCTACTACAGGGATGTTTTAGATTTTTACAGAAACATAAAGTAGAATCAATTTGGAGTCAATTTGGAAAGTTTCAAGTTTGTGGCAATTTTTTTAATATTTTTTCAATCGCGCGAGAAAATGTACAACTTTTGGATGATACTAAGCTTCATTTTCGTGTAATTATCTCGGAATCTACTGCAGGGATGTTTTAGATTTTTACAGAAACATAAAGTAGAATCAATTTTGAGTTAATTTGGAAAGTTTCAAGTTTGTGGCAATTGTTTTAATATTTTTTCAATCGCGTGAGAAAATGTACAACTTTTGGATGATACTTAGCTTCATTTTCGTGTAATTATCTCGGAATCTACTGCAGGGATGTTTTAGATTTTTACAGAAACATAAAGTAGAATCAAGTTGGAGTCAATTTGGAAAGTTTCAAGTTTGTGGCAATTGTTTTAATATTTTTTCAATCGCGTGAGAAAATGTACAACTTTGGAATGGTACTCCGCTTCATTTTCGTGTAATTATCTCGGAATCAACTGCAGTGATGTTTTATATTTTTACAGAAGCATAAAGTAGAATCAATTGTGAGTTAATTTGGAAAGTTTCAAGTTTGTGGCAATTGTTTTAATATTTTTTCAATCGCCCGAGAAAATGTACAACTTTGAAAAGGTACTAAGTTTCATTATCTCAGAATCCATTAAGGCTGAGCCTTTAATGATTATTCTTTTCACAATCCATTTTTGTACGTGTATTTTATTGTATTCCCATGTTCAAAAATGGATTGCGAAAAGGGCACAATAATTAGTGGTTTGGACCCACCAGGCAGATATATGATTTTGTGCATGCAATGAAGCTTATAGCTTCAAAAGACTTTTTCTTATATTTATTTATTTCCAACACTTAACAATAGTTAAATGTAACTCTTACGTGCCGGGAGTAATATACGGCTTTAAACCCATCAAAAGAGTCGTTAGGGTTATCCATGACCATAAATCTAGGCTAGGAAGTGTTAAGGTCAATTCACTACGTGTTTGCTAATCAGATTATAATTAAAAGCAATCCCTTTCTCGTGTGAGGAAATTCATTTGCGGTATTGGCGTTGCGTGCGCCCGTTTTATTTATAAGTTACACGGTCGTGTGGGATGCGGGGGTGTGGGGGATGACCGAGAGGACGGGTATTAATAGACAGCACAGTGAGTGTAATAAAAGCTTCCAACATTTATTAGGGAGGGAAGAAGGGGGGATTACACGGAGTCGACGTCTGTTCGGTGATTATGTACACTTCAAGCTGACGGCTCTTTGTCTTTGGCATCGGGGGGTATTCACAATGGAAAATCCCTTCTAAATGGGGCACCTGAGTGCTGCCCGCCGGCCGGAATGAACGTCGCCGGGGGCCGGTTCCTTGGGTAAAGCCTTCATTATTTCTTTTTGGACATAGTAAACTAGACTAATTACACGGATTTTTAGATGTGATGACAATTTTCTTTTAGTTCAGTTTTAAGATGGTTTTTTTAGAAGATTTCATGGCTTGCTATCCTACGATGAATATAAAGATTCTAAAGATAACCACTTAGTAACATTTAGTAAAAACTATTATGTTACCAAGTTGACAAGCTATCACAGACATGACTGATAACACAAAACCGCTCATCATGTCTGATAAATCGTTTGTTAGAAAAAAAAGTATCCTTATGATGTCATATTGTATCCTCTTGAGGTTTAATAAGTGGAGACAGGGGCGGCTCGTTATGTAGAGCCAAGGAGCCATGGCACTACCTCTAATTTCAAGCTCTGCAAGGATTTTTAAATCATTCCAAAAACATTTTTCGTCTTTATTTGAATTACTTAATGCTTCTGTAAAGGTTTTCAATTTCAATTATCGTTCGCTTTTTCCTCAAAAAGAAGGCATATATTGTAGGCTAAGTGGCTCTACCATCAAAATATTCCACCAGCTGTCACTGAGTGGAGATGAAGGCAATGGCGAATTGCAGGATTCTCGCTAATTAAAGTCATTCTTTAATTGTTTAAAAATTACAATCATATCAGTGTAAAAGAGTCCTTTGTAACGCGACATGGTTACGTCGGGATGAATAAGCGGTCTGCGGAGGAGGAATCCTTGGAAACAGTGAGAAAAATCTCCATTAAGGCCCGTCGCCGGGCGCCATTTATAACGGTTTCGCTTGACACACGGTCGAAATGCTTGAATATTTGTCCTGAACGCATTGTCGAGCCACGGCTTTGTCCTGCTTAACATGCTTATCACGTCCTCTGCTCTCTTCCAGCAATACATACCAAATAAACACGCCGCCGTACTTACTGCGAGGACTCCAAAGGTTGAAAGGAAGGATTGCCCCCATCGGCAATGAACTCTGGTCAGGTTATTGATTTCGAGCACTTTCATTGTTTTCGCTGTTGTATCGAATTTTGTGGTATTTATAATGGTAAAGGTAAAGTTCATCCCCCTTTAGTTGTGTGTATATCTTGTTTAAATTGCGGAACTATGCTTTAGACATTCAAGTAAAATTTCCATACATCTTGTAAGCATTCAGGGAAATTATTTAAAGAAGGACTCTTTTATAATCCTTTAAAAAATATGAGTTCCATTAAGTCTCTTTCGTTTCGCCGCGACCATTGTAATTTGGCCAGAGCGGCATGAACAAGGGGTACAACTTGCGGGTTTATTTTTTTGCATTCATAAAATTACACCCTGTATTTATAATGCAGCTCAGAATTAATTTGGAATGGCGGTCCTGGAGCTGGTAACGCTGGTTTGTACACTTTGCACAATCTAGAGTGCTTTCGTTTCCTGTTAGATAATAATATTAAATAGAGGATCATACTCAGCTTGGCCAGTAGTGGACTTCTTACTCTCATTTTATTTTAGCCGTAATAATTGAATGATTTTTCTATCCTATGCATGAATTCAAATTCAAAAACTAAAGGGATTTCGAAAAAAAACTTATTGTTTATAAGTTGTTTATTTTAGCATTCTCTACAAGTATTATTAACATAAATTTGCTGTAACTATTATCATTTCATAATTATAAACCAAAAATTTAAAAAAAATAACAATTTTTTTTCTCGAATAAAAATGATTTTATGAAAAAATATTTTCAAGCAAAAGATGTTCATTTCTTTGTTGTCTTCAATGTTTGTTTAAATGTTTTTGCGATATTTTTCATATTTAAGAAAATATTGGCAAAAAACAAAAAAAAACAGTTAATGTAAACACCCACTTCCGGTGTACGAAATTTTACCAAAAGTTTTTCAGTTCGAATTGTGAAATAAAGCTTATGTTCAAAGTTTCATGTTAATTTTTGTATTAGTTTTTAGATACAGCGCGCACAGACACACACACACAATTTTTTTTTTCCAGAAATTGTTGAAATGACATCTAAGGACCCCAAAACGGATATTAAAAGTTTTTGAAAATTTTTTCACGATTACAATACTTTCTCGTACTTCGTAATGGAGAAAGTAAAAATCATGGTTACTTTTTTATCAATTTACCTTGGAGTATAAAAAATGAAAGAAATTTTATTGTTATTTTGTTGAATTAGCTGAGCAGTGACATTACAATTGTTTCGTAAAAATCAGTTAACCCATTAAGGACTGAATTTATTAATATGCTTAAAGTTACACTAAAAACATTAGAAGATCACAAGATGTGCTTTACTGCCTACCATTTTGAAAATATTGACCGTTCCATATATGGAACACTAGTCTGATAAGGACGAAAATAAGATTTTTTTTTTAATTTAAACGATTTTTTATTATTCTAAATTCTTACAAAAATTAGTTTACTTGGTATGAAAATGAACAAAACAGTCAATACACAAGCCAACGTCGCATTTAAGACACTGCGTGCGAACAGAGCTGCCTTTATGTTTCTGTCCTACACATCTTCGGCGTTTATTGTTTGGTACATATTCAACTAGATGGCCTTTACCATCTAAGCGAATATCTGGAGATATTTTTGAATCCTTTGAAAATGACGATGGTCTTCCCGAAGACATCGGTAAATTCTGAAATTTTTTCAGGTCAGTTTGAACAATTTCTCTTCTGAAAATTAATTGAGATGTTTCCGGGTGATGAATTCTATAGATCAGCCAAGCGTTCTGAATAGCCGCATCTATAAACCAGGTGAAAATGGGCCACCACCATTTTTTACCTCTTATAGCAATTCTGTAGACATTTATATTTGCATCCATCTGGTCTGTACCTCCCATAAACTCGTTGTAATACTGTATGCAGAGAGGCCTCTGTATTGCAATTTTCTTTTTTTCAGCTGCTGAATACCTCTGCGCGTTAGATAAAGGAAATACGGGATGTATAGTTGATGCAACAGTCACAACTGAATTGTCCATCCATCTTGTAACAACAATTGATTCATTTTCACATATACATAAACCGTAATCAAAATCAACACGTTTTGATTTCTTCATTACCTTGACCGCAGTCAATGTACTATTTCGAGAAATTCTATTTTCCCGAACTGTTCCAGTACCGTTATAGCCCATTCGTTTTAAATATGCCAAAAATTTCATAGACGTAAACAAATTGTCAAAATAAAACTGATATGGTAAAGATTTTATATCTTCTGGCAACTCATCAATTAGTTGAATTAGCGGTGCAGTCGCTTTTCCAAATTCTTTTTGGTGTATTTGGTTTGAATTTGGTACAGTTCCTTGATAAATTTCAAAGTTGATCAAATATCCGTTCTTTGAATTCATGCACCAACATTTGTACCCGAAACTTATGGGTTTTCCCCGAATGAATTGTTTGCACCCATGTCGACCGTAATACTCAATCATGCTTTCATCATATGAAATTTGTAACAAGGGTATAAAATGTTTAAAAAAATTCGCTTTCAATTTGTCGGAAAGAGGCCGCAATTTAGCCATTCTGTCCTTGCAATCGAGTTTCGAGTTATCTGCACAATATAGATATCTCATTATTTCGATAAATTTATCACGTCGCATAGCTTTGTATACAGCAGCATTTCTAAGATCTTCTCCAGAATCCCAATAGCACTTTTTTGATGGTTTATTGTCGTATCCTGACACTATAAGTATAGCCAAAAAGCACCTCATTTCGTCTTGAGTTATATGTGGGATTTGGCAGTTCTTCATTGCCGCATATTTATTGCTCTCTTCTGATAAAAAGTTGACAATATCGTCCGTAACAAAACTTTCAAATAAGCTAACTGGAGACATATTTCTATATTTAGAAACATCACATTCTGGAAAAAAAAATCACTCCTGCACTGAAGGTCCTCTTTCTTTATCCATATACACTGCTGAGCACTCTTCGATGATTTTGATGTTGAGGCCGATTTTAGTGTTGATGCAATAGTTGATAACGGTACATCATCTTCATCTGGACTATCCTCATCACCATTATCAGCCAAACAAAAATAGCCCATTCTAATACCATGATCCATAACTAGTTCAGCATTCGCTAAAAGTTGTTTTCCTGATAAATTATCCAACATGCCACCAGCATCTTCATCTGCGGAGTCCTCGTCTGATAAATCTTTATTTAGTGGTGGTTCAATATATACTGCCTGCACACCACCATCATTATTATCATAATCATTCCAAAATTCATCACTTTCTAATAAATCAGCAATATCTTGAACTGTCAAGCTAAAAAAATTCAGCATTACATTTACATCCAAGTAGCCTAGTGTTCCATATACGGAACGTCATAAAAACAACAAAATTTAACCATAAAAAAATATTCTTATTACTTCTAATTACATATATTTATAAATAAAATAGAAACAACCTTACTTCTTGCAGAAAATAGCAAATAAATTTAAAAAAAAACGAAATATAGCCTTAGTACTTCGTACTTAGTACCAGTAATAACGCAAATTTCTTTTGTATCATTCAATATCCGGCGTGGTACTAGCCAGGGAAGTAGTTGTTTCAATAAGTTATTTGTTAATAGTCTTAGTAAGACTTAATTTTGCTTGCAGAGTTACGAACAGGTTGAATATTCATATATTCAGGCTATATTTCGTTTTTTTGAATTTATTTAATTTACATATATTTATCATAAACAGGTTAAAAACCTTACAAAACATTAACTATTTACAATACAAGTTTGAATATCCAGAAAATATATGTACTTACTTTTTTTGGCTCGACATTTTCCACATACGCACGATCAACGAACACAACACACTAATATTGGCAAGCCGGGGATTTTGACAAGTGGGGTTTGTTTGGCCCAGCGGTATTAGTAGGTACTATAGCAGCGAATAATGTCGGCGGGAAGAAAATTATGCGTTGCAAAATAAATTTGGGCGCGTTTTAAGTGAGTTATGTTTTGTGTGCCTTATATGGAACGCTAGTACCTAATGGGTTAATTGGTTCCCTATTTAAATCAAAAGATGCCCCGAGTTCGCCAGCGTCGCGTATTTCAACAATTAAGCGATTTTGAACGCGGTAGAGTAATCGGGCTCTGAGAAGGAGGTTTGTCAATTCGTTATATTGCCCAACGAATTGGCAGAAGTGTCAGTACAATATCTCGATGTTGCCGTAGATGGACCGAGGGACAATGAACAACGGCGGAAAACCGATGTGAACCTAGCGCCCAACTTAAAACAAGTTGGAGTTTTTTAACTTAAATCGACTGTACCTCGTTTGTACCGCTATTAACTTCGTTTGTACCTCAAAGACAAAAAAGTTATTAAACAATAAAAAAATGGCTAGCGCCCAACTTTCACATTTTCAAATTTGGTTTATACCATTCGAAAGAGAATCGTTTGTACCCGTTTGTACCTCTTTTTAAATTGTTTGTACCTCAAAGGTACCGAAAGTACAGGCTTTTAAAAAAAATTAAATTCTATTGAGGCGATTTTAGTCAATTTTCAAATTATCACAATTCGCCCAATGGGAATCGAAAGAGAATCGTTAGTACCCATTTGTACCCCTTTTTAAATTGTTTGTACCTCAAAGGTACCAGAAGTACAGGCTTTTAAAAAAATTTACATTCCATGGAGGCGATTTTAGTCAATTATCGCAAAGCAGCTAATTGAAATCAAAAGAGCATCGTTTGTACCCGTTTGTACCTCTTCACCCTGCTCCTACTAATCGATGCTCTTTCGATTCCCATTAGCCGCTTTGCGATAACTTGAAAATTGACTAAAATCGCCTCCTAAGGTGGACCTTACGCGGTCAACCTGGCATCAGTTCAATCCAGTTTTATGATCCAGATTGATGAATATTGATCGTGTAATGGCAATAGATTGACGGATTGAAGGATTGATGGAGTGGATCGCAGATTATTCGAATAAATGAATCATTTCTATCAATCTGTATTGAACTGATGACAGATTGATAGTGCAATGTTTTTTCATCAATCTGGCGTCAGTCAGTTCCGAGATAGCGATGAAGCAACATCGAGGGCACGAGTCGCCACCATCCTCTGAGAACGAGCCGGAAAAATAATTTATTCTTCTATAATGAAGGAAAAAAAAATGAAATACTTTAAATTCGTAAAATTTCGACCATTGTCAAACCGCCATAACTCGGTGTATTTTCAATCGATTTTGATGAATCTTTGAGGGCAAACAACTTTTAAGTGTCTTTTTTAAAGCCATGTATGCGACACTAAAGGCATTAAAATGTGATCAATTCCCTATGCAGGACTCAAAGAACGAAATTCCTACGACGATTTGGCACCAAGTTATGGGTGTTGTGCATTTTGAGGTTTTTCGCACATAACTCAGTGACTTTTGAACCAAATTTGATGATTCTTTCGGGAAAAAATCCCATTTTGGCTCTACTTTAAGGGAGTAAACTCAAATTGGAATGATCCCTTTTCGAACCCTTCAACCCCCCGAACAGGAAAACACGTTTTTGGGCAAAAAACGTCCAACTTTGGCAACGTGTACCGAGTTGGAAAAAATGTGTCGACTCGATCCACCAAAAGGGCAATGAAATGTGTTCAATTACCTGTGCAGGACTCAAATAACGAAGTTCCTACGACGGTTTGGCACAAAGTTATGGGTGAATTTTTAGTTATGTGCGAAAAACCTCAAAATGCACTTTTTTTCAAACACCCATAACTTGGTGGCCAAATCATCGTAGGAACTTCGTTCTTCGAGTCCTGCATAGGGAATTCATCAAATTTTAATGCCTTTATGGTGGATCGAGTCGAAAAAAATGTTCCAACTCCATAGACAAAGTCAACTCAATCGTCAAAGTTGGACATGGTTTCCTGAAAAAAACATTTTTTTTTTCACGGGTGTGCTAGAGGGGGCGGAAGGGGTTACGCTTAAGTTCGCATGCATAACTTTGAAGAAGACACTTCAAAGTTTTTTGCCCTTAAAGATTCATCTCAATCGATTGAAAATACGCCGAGTTATGGCGGTTTGAAAATGGTCGAAATTTCACGAATTTGAAGCGTTTAATTTTTTTTTCCTCCAGTGTATTTGAAACATTACCAGAGTTACGGGACAAAACCCATAAGGACTTAAATTAGTACTTCACATGTATAATATTGCCTCAATAATAGCAGCTGGAGACTTTATTGCTGAAAACTTTAAGTCTTAAAAGTTCCTTCCAGTGGCTAGGTACCTTAACGTTGCAACTAGTTTTTCTTCAGCAGATATGGATTTCCTCATGCAAGTATCTTGCTTAGTGAAATATGGCTTAACCATCTCCAACGGCTCGTCAAAACAGGCTTCCTTCATTCCATAATAATTTTCATAGTCTTCTTCCACCGTACATCTTATTTCATTTAATAAATTCAAATGAGTGTATTTCTCTCATTTCAGAAGCCAATCCTTAACCCACTTTTTTCTTTTAATCCGTTTTTTAATAGACAATGACATTATTACACCAATAACACCTTTTTGAAAATTATGAGTTTCCACTTGTATGTATGTACCTCACGGCTTCAACATGCAGACTGATGCCAGATTGACGGTTTTGGATTGAACGTCTAATAGCTCGTAAAGTTCCATCAGTCTACCATCAATCATGTCAGGATCCCAAAATTGGATTGAACTGATGGCAGGTTGACCGTGTCTTAGAATTTAAAAAAAATTCAAAGCCTGTACTTCTGGTACCTTTGAGGTACAAACAATTTAAAAAGAGGTACAAACGGGTATTCTCTTTCGATTCCCATTGGGCGAATTGCGATAACTTAAAAATTGACTAAAATCGCCTCCATAGAATTTAATTTTCTTTAAATGCCTGTACTTCCTGTACCTTTGAGGTACAAACAATTTAAAAAGAGGTACAAACGGGTACAAACGATTCTCTTTCGCATGGCATAAACCAAATTTGAAAATGTGAAAGTTGGGCGCTGGTCATTTTTTTATTATTTAATAACTTTTTGTCTTTGAGGTACAAGCGAAGTTAATAGCGGTACAAACAGGTACAAACGAGGTACAATCGTTAAAAAAAGTCCAACTTTTTTAAAGTCGGGCGCTAGGTTCACACCGGTGTAAAATGGTTAGACGTCGTCGAGGAGAACGAGGAAATTTACAGTTAGCAGTGGAACGCTATACAGCTCTTACACGCGGAGTGATGGTATGGGGGCGATCGGTTATGGAAGTAAGTCTCCTCTTGTGTTCATTCCAGGAACATTAAACGCAAATCGCTACATTAACACAGTTCTAGAACGAACATTATTGCCCTATCTGAGAAGGTTGGAAAAACCCCTTTTTCCAACAGGATAATGCAAAGCCGCATACAGCTAGTATTACTATGGAATTCCTGGAACTAGCTAATGTTGATTTACTTCCATGGCCTTTTCGTTCTCCAGAACATGTGTAGGATACAATTGGCAGAAGACTGGGCCATCTTCAGTCACTCCACTCACTTTACCTGATATAAGGATGCGAATTCAAGAAGCTTGAGATGTAATCCCTCAGGCTAACATTGACAATGTGATTTCCAGTATGCCTTGGCGAGTTGTTGAGTGCTCCAGAAATCGTGGAGGAGCAACTCATTATTGAAATTAGAGAAAAAGTTACCATGGTTTTTTGTTGAAATTTGAATAATTTCTTAGTGTGGCTTATTTACGTATTATCTGAAATTTTCATAAAAATTGAGTGACGATTCCTTGGTGTTCTTTTACTTATGGCGGCCAGTATATTATCTTAATACTTTCTATTAAGTTGTTATTTACAGTGTTTGACCTACCTCCACGAACGCACAAATTAATATAACTTGCATGTAATCGAAAATCCGCTGAGTAAAAGGTTTATTTGTCCGGATTTCCATTTGTCGGGTTTTTAAATTGCCAGGATTATGATTGTCGTGATTACGATTGTTGGGATTTTGATTTTTGGCGGGATTTGATCGTAGTCCGTTCTGCAATTAATTGTAATTTATTACCGCAATGAAATGTTTCTGCGCCAATTGAAAGGTATATTTATCCATTTGAAAAATTGTACAATTCTAGAATCAATTTTTGAGTCAACTGGGTTTAGAAACCACGAAGGTGCAAATCTTTCGTCAAAATTCGTTGGGAACTGCTCTGGTTGATATTGAATTCCTTCCCGCGATGCCGGATGGAAATGTTTGATTGTCCTGCGGTGATGTGTTTGATCCACCTTCGAGAGTAAAAATACGACATCTCCGCCGTGTAATGTAAACGTCCGCCCTTTCCCGATTAAATTTTCAATAGTGGGCCAAGACGGACCATAGCGAATTGTTACTGTAAAATGTTCCTCATTTTTGCAAGTCTTCACAATTAATAAACATTCTTCCAAAATGTAACCCACGATTTTCGTAAACGTTAATGCTTCAAAATGGCAGCTACGGCAGTAAGACGAAAATGGCGCGCGATTAAAAATTGAGAAATCCTTAATATACCATCATACACGTAATACAGAAAGGAAGATAAAGCACTCTAACACCTCAGATCATCATCAGCACACTTACGTACATTTCCATGTGAATTATTTACGTCCATAACAGAGTGAAAAATTTACGGCTAATCGCGCCAGCGAGCGTATTAAGGTATGCAAATGGAAGCAGTAAATATTTATATTATTCCTTTTATCTGCATTAAAGGTGGAAATAAATTAGGCATTCCGCCGAGCGAGCGAGCGCGAGCGAAATTTCAGCTGCAGAATGAATAATTCGCAAATTCGCCTCCTTAATTGTACTTGTTGCTGCCAGAATTAATAAAATATCAATTTCACTTGTTGATCCCGTGAATCACCTGCCGTGTCTGTAGCGGCCACACGGCCCGAAGGAAACGAACCTGTTCTGGGAGCAGTTTTATGGCGCTTGATTTATATTATTGGGACCCGGTTGCCGCCGACGACGAATTGGGACGGTTCGTAATGACTTAATTTCTTGCTCTGCGGCAAGGTAAATTGGTTAAATGTCAATGGAGTTTCCACACATCACGTGCTTGCAGCTAAATATTACATGTATCACACGCAACGTCGGCCAACATTGGATAACTGAAATAATACAAATAGACTCCTACGAAGGTTACAAAACAAATCAATTATTCAAATAACTACTTTACGTTAAATGCCACGTCTGCCTTTGAATTATATATAAGGTAATATGCGTGTTATGATTAGTATCATTATTGTGGGATCAATCAAGAACGTACTCGCAGCTGAAAAGAGTAGTTGATCTTTTTATTTTCTCCGTTACGAAGTACGAGAAAGTATTGTGATCGTGAAAATTTTTTCAATTTTTTTTTGCGGAAATATCCGTTTTCGGATCCCTAGATGTCATTTCAACAATTTCTGAAAAAAAAAATGTGTCTGTGTGTGTGTGTGCGCGCGCTGTATCTCAAAAACTAATAGAGTCTTATTTGATAATCCGAAGAACTGAAGAGCTTTTGGTAAAATTTCGTACACTGGAAGTATTTATTTTTTATTTTCTTAAATATGAAAAATATCACAAAAATATTTAAGCAAATATTGAAGACAACAAAGAAATGAACATCTTTGGTATGAAAATATTTTTCATAAAATCATTGTTATTCGAGAAAAAAACAATATTTTTTTTTTCATTTTTGGTATATAATTACGAAACGCTAATAGTTACAGCAAATTTATGTGAATAATAATTGCAGAGAATGCCAAAATGAACAATTTATAAAGAATAAGTTTTTTACGAAATCTTTTTGGTTTTTGAGTAAACTAAGTTTTTGAATTTGAAGTATAATTTTTCCATCTTTCATAATTTTGACGTTTTAAACGTCAGTTTCCTCCGAGTGTACGTAACGTTCGATGCACATTTAAAATATGATTTAAATTGAAAATAAACCATGAAAGCGTAAATATAAATGATACCATCTAGTCGGAGAAAGTAACATGATGGCCAAATCACCATTTTTATTATTAGGTCTGGGTTTTTTATTTCTTTTGCCTATATTTTAGATTTTTGACCCATATTTTTTATTCTTTTGGTCTAAATTCGTGATATTTTAGCCTAAATTTTCGATTTGTTTCTTAAAATTATCCATTTTTTGGGCCACGTTTTATTTCTAGGCTCTATTTTTTTTAAATTTTTGACTTTATATTTTAATTTTATTAACGTGAATTATTGATTTTTATAAGCGATTCTTTACTTTCTCCATTACGAAGTACGAGAAAGTATTGTGAGCGTGATTTTTTTTACGGAAATATCAGTTTTGGGGTCCCTAGATGCCATTTCAACAATTTATGGAAAAAAAAATTGTGTCTGTGTGTATGGCTGTGTGTCTGCTGTGCGCGCTGTGTCTCAAAAACTAATAGAGCAATTGATATGACACTTTGAACATCCGTCTTATTTGATAATCTGAAGAACTGAAAAGATTTTGGTAAAATTTTTTACACCGGAAGTGGGTGTTTACCTTAACTGTTTTTTGTTTTTTGCCAATATTTTCTTAAATATGAAAAATATTACAAAAACATTTAAACAAACATTGAAGGCAACAAAGAAATGAACATCTTGGAATGCTAAAATGAACAACTTATAAAGAATAAGTTTGTTTCGATATCCCTTTAGTTTTTGAGTAAACTGAGTTTTTGAATTTGAAGTATAATTTTTCCATCTTTCATAATTTTGACGTTTTAAACGTCAGTTTCATCCGAGTTTACACAACGCTCGATGTACATTTAAAATATGATTTCAATTGAAAATAAACTATGAAAACGTAAATATAAATGGCTATGATACCATCAAGTCGGAGAAAGTAACATGATGGCCACATCACTATTTTTATGTTTTTGCTGGTATTTCTAACGGTTTTGGTTACTTACCCTCTATTTTGGATTTTGAAATCTAAATATTGTTTTTTCTGCGTGATTTTAACTTCGCAAAATGTTTTTAATTTTATAATAAATCAGAAAATTATATTGGGCTATTGAGTGACTTTAGGGTGCCGAGTGCTGAAAATGTTAATTCAATTTTTTTTGTCTGCATTTTTTTATTATTAGTCCTGGATTTTTAATTTCTTTGACCAACGTTTTAGATTTTAGTTGTTTTTGGACCTTTCTGACCTGCAATTTTGTTTCTTTTGGTTTAAATTCGTGATCTTTTGGCCTATTTTTCGATTTTTTTTGTTAAATTTTTTTATTTTTTGCACCACGTTTGATTTTTAGGCTGGAATTTTTGATTTTTGGGGAATATTTTAACTCTATTAACTCAAATTATTGATTTTAATGCGCGAATCTTTTATTTTTTACCAGTATTTTTAAGGATTTTGATTTTTAAATTTTGTAATCTGAATAATGTTTTTTATTTTTTTACTATTAGTTTCGAGTTATTTTTATTTTATTTTAAGAGGTGGATTTTTGTTTTTCGGCATGTATTTAAGATCTTTGACTTGGTTCTTGAATTTTGGCCTAAATATTCTATATTTTGGACACAATTTTCGATTAAATTGTTAGAATTTTTGATTTAATTATTTGAATTTTCGATTTTTTGTTTGTTTTTAGGCCCGACTTTTTGATTTTTGATGTAAATTTTTGGTTTTTTGGCCAGGCCTGTTGATTTTTAATTTTATTGCCAATATTTTAGATTTTTGGCCCGTATTTTTTTTTTATCTTCTGCCTTGTTTTTTTTCTTATTTTGGCCGAACTTTTCGATTTGCTTGTTAAAATTTTTGATTTTTTTGGTTTGCATTTTTTATTTTTAGTCCGGAGTTTTCGATTTTTCATCTAGAGTTCTGATTTTTTGGCCAAGATTGTTATTTATTCGTTTTTTTTTTGGCATATAATTTAGATCTTTGGCCTTTTTTTCGTTTATTTTTCTTTAATTACTAAATTTTTGGCCTAAATATTCTTTATTTTGGCCACTATTTTTGATTTGTTAGTTAGAATTATTGATTATTCATTTTTAGGTCCGAGTTTTCCATTGTTGGTCTAAATTTCCGATGTTTTTGGTCACACTTGTTGATTTTTTCTTTTTTTTTGCCTATTTTTTTTTAGATCTTTGGCTTGTTTTTACCTTTATTTTTCTTCAAATTTGATTTGATTCGATTTTTGGCCCAAATATTCTTTATTTTGGTCATAATTTTTGAGTTGTTTGTTGAAATTTTCGTATTTTGGATTTTTATTTTTTGGCCCTAGTTTTCGATTTTTTGTCCAAAGTTCCGATTTGTTAGCCACAATTGTTGATTTTTAATATTTAAGATCTTTGGCCAGTTTTTCGTTTATTTTTCTCCATATTCTTAATTTTTCAGCTAAATATTCTTTATTTTGGCTGTAATTTTCGAATAAAATAGAAACAACCTTACTTGTTGCAGAGAGTATTAAATAAATTCAAAAAACGAAATATAGCCTGAATATATAAATATTCAACCTGTTCGTAACTCTGCAAGCAAAATTAAGTCTTACTAAGACTATAAACAAATAACTTATTGAAACAACTACTTCCCTGGCTAGTGCCACGCCGGATATTGAATGATACAAAAGAAATTTGCGTTATTGCTAGTACTAAGTACTTAGTGAAATAACATTGGTTTAAGATCCCTTATTTCTACCCACAGGACTAACTTGAAAAATAAAACTAAATTGAATTTATTTCTTCACATCTGTACTTTCACTAATCACCTAAATTCTGGTATAATTTTCGATTTGTTTGTTGATATTTTCGATTTTTTTTGTCTGCATTATGTATTTTTAGGCACGAGTTTTCGATTTTTGGTCTACATTTCCAAGTTTTTGGGCACGATTGTTGATTTTTCATTGTTTTGATCGATATTTTAGATTTTTTACTTGTATTTTCTATTTTTTTTTATTTTGACCGAAATTTTTGATTTGTTTGTCAAAGTTAGTTTAGTTTATTTAATCAATAATTAGCCAAAATTTGCGGATGTACACGTCAATTACAAAATTTTCGATTTTTAAATCTGCAATTATATTCTTAACACCAAATTTTAGATTTTTGGTCTAAATTTCTCATTTTGTGTCCAATATTTTAATTTTTTTAATTTGAATGATTGATTTTATTTCGAGATTTTTTTTTACCATTATTTTGTGTATCCAAAATCCGAGTACGAAATGTATATTTTTATGTCATCAAGGGGGTCAAAATCTTTTTTATTTTTCCAATTAGATTATCTGCAGCTTACTTTTTTATGGTAGTTGGAGAACTTTGAAACAAATTTAAACTAATAAATAGGTGCGTTCGAAATCCAAGCGCGGCGTAAAGAAATTATTTTTATATTTCTACTCATCAAGGACAGAGAAGATATTTTTTATTACACTATTTGTTGATATAGATTCCGGTTGGTCGATTACTGTAACCAACTGTTGGTTACAGTAATGGCGAACTTTGAACAAAATAAAAAAAGTTAGTTGTTGCAATCGATTCAGAATGCTCTATATCAGGGGTATAGCCTACTCGGTGGAATCTGGCGGCCGAGGTCGTAAAACGGTCGGTCCGCCCTGAGGATCGACGCACCCTCGAAGAAAAAAGGTATTGGTGGTTCGTCTAATTGCATCCCATACATTTATTACTGTCCTTTGCTCCGATTGGTATACGCACTTCTCAACAAAGATTGGTTTGAGATAAAAAAATATTACGTCCCGTACTCCGACCCTCTTTTACGACCACAGCCGTCAAGATTCCGGAGAACGGGCTATAGTCAATCTGCACCAGTGGGCGGTAGGGGCCTGTGATGGTGAGCGGTAGGGGTTTTCTGAGGGAAATTAGAGGGAATAGGAAAATTTCTGCAGAAATTTGAGTTTGGAAAGTCTGGACCTTTTTTTGCTCCTTGCCTTAAAAAGCCTTTGATGACCTTTTTTTTCTCTTCACTTTCAAAATTTAAACTCCTGCCTTGGTTTACGTTGAATTAAGTATTGAAATGTTTACCTTGATTACTTGATTATTTATTCGAAGGCAGGAATTTTTTAAGGCGAGATGCAAAAATAGGCCTTTGACATCACGAAAGAAAATTACTGAGGAACCAGTGGATGGCTCAAAAAAATTTACTTTCGTCAATGTTGCACAAGTGGCCGGTAGGTATAACAGTTTGACTACACGCCCTCCGGGATCAGATTTCGGATGCACCGCTTTATTAATTTCGATTTTTTTTTTCAAATTTCGCCAAAATCCTTATATCGCGGAACTCTGATTTTTGATATTTTTTCGAGTCTTCCAATAACCGTCGAAAATTTATTAGTTACTTTGAAATTTTGACAGATTGATCGTAAATAATGTGTTTACAATTGCCTAAAAGAAATCTATCCGAACTTTCACCTTCTTAAAAATGGCTGCACTTGAAGACCAAAGACCAAAAATTATTTTTTTCAAAAAACTCCTCTGGCAATTTGACATTTGTTAATTGATTCATCACAATGGTATTAACAATAAAAGAAAATAACACACACACCCCCTGATGACTGAAAATAAAATTAGTTTTTGACCGCCGCTTTCAGAATTCGGAAGCAAGAAATTATTAATTTCGATTTTTTTCAAAGTTCGCCAACTCACATAACAGGTTAGCTGTGGGCAACAGCTTCACCACAATCGTATTAACAATTATAAATATAAAGAAAGACCTCCACTTCCCTTGATGTATTTTCAATTTTTTTCCAAACTTGCCAATTCCCTTAGAAATGTTAGCTACGTCAAACGATTCATCATAATAATAAAAAGAACAAAAGGCACCTACATTCCCATGATGACTGAAAAAAATGAAGAAAAAAAAGTATCCCTCCCGCGCTCGGAATTCGGGCGCAACAAATTTTGTTTGTCAACTCCCATGAAAAAAAAATAGCTGTGGCAATGCAATCTATTTAGAATGCACTATATTAATAACAAATAATAATAAAAGTTGAAGAAACCTCTACTTTCCTGTAGGAGTTAAAAAATAATCATTTCTCCAAACCAAAAGCTTATATTTTGGACGCAGCAATGTATTAATTTCCATTCATTTCAAAGGATGGCCAATTCCTGTTCAAAGTTTAGCTGCAGCAATCTATTCGCCATTATCCAGCTTAACAATTAGAAAAATAAAATGACCTCCTCTTTCTCGTATCTCGGACGCACCAATTCTTGAGTTCGTCAACTCCTCTTAAAAAGTTAGATCTAAAGGTTATTTCAGATGGAGTGGCAGCAGCTTCATGCGCCATCGCTTCCTAAAAAACTTCTGAAGTTTGAAGATGATGTTGGTACACCTCGACCTAGATAAAAAAAAATCAACGATTAATGTTTGTTTATTTTTTTAAGTTAATAATATTGTTTTATTTATATACTTTGGTTATAAGTTGATTATTACAAAAATATATTCTTCTGTTTCAGGTGAGTTCAGCTAACCAATTCAATTCAATTAAGTGCAATTTTGAAGACGATGGTTGCGACAGTTACTACATGGTAATCCATAATTAAACTGAATTGAAAAATTGACTTTGTTTTAACTTTTAACCACAACTAATTATTGTACAAAATTTTATAAAGGGTTTCCCCATGACAAACTTTAACATAAGAAAGTAAATTAAATTTTAAGACGGAAACTTTGATATTTGTGCAGATAAAAGTGTTAAACATAACAAATGACATTTTCATCTTAAAATTTCATCTACGTTCTTTTGTAAAATTATGCCAGAGGGCTAGTGGGACACCCGGTATAACGTGAGAACATAATTTTATAAATATTAACTAAATATTCACAACTCGCGTTTCGATGCGTTACCGTCATTATCAAGTGAATTACAAATTGATGAATTATTAAATGTTTACTAAATAATTTAGGGTAAGGGGAGTAACTCCCCTAACTTTAAAATATTTAGTATAAATTCGATAATTTGTTAATTTGTAATTCACTTGATAATAACGGTATCACGTTGAAACTTTAGTCGTAAATATTTGTTTAGATGTATACAGTGCGCGCCTAAAGTATGGAATATATTCAATAAAACCGAAATAAAATATTTTTTGAAAAAGGTCGATTTTCTTTTATAGAAATACACAGTTTTGCATGAAAGTCGATTTTCAGTCGTCATTTGTTTTTTGGCAATGACGTCATCTATTTTGTTTTTAAATGGCAATCCCCTATTTTTGTTCTTGATTTTGACAGATCTTTTCATTGTCGAACTGGCAGCATAAAAATATTGCCATTTTACATAAGAAATTTTTCGAGTAAATGACAATTGAAGGTGAGAACCCGACATTTAGTTTTTGCAAAATGATCTTGTTCCAGCGCTTGTAGCAACAATTGTTACAAACAATGATCTTGGCCTTCCATATAATATAATGCGGTTTCAGCACTAGGCGCATTTTTGTTTGTTTTTTTTTTCTTTTGTTTTTTTGAACACGTAAAAATTCTTCTTAAACATTTTAAATATTTTCTAGGCTAATTCTGCGCACTCATCTCTTTCGCGGGCTATTCTATCGGTCCTCGCTTGCTAATCCACCTATTCGTAAAGCAATTGTCAAAAAACGCGCATAGTGCGGGGGTGCACCGTCTTGCTGAAACCATATTGTATTATATGAAAGGTCAAAGATCATTTTTAAGATGTCAGATGGCAATATTTTTATACTACCAGTTCGACGATGAAAAGATCTCCCAAAATCATGAATAAAAATCGGGGGTTACCATTTAAAAACAAAATGGATAACGTCATTACTCAAAAACAAATGACGACTGAAAATCTACTTTCATGTAAAAATGTGTATTTTTATAAAAGAAAATTGACCTGTTCGAGGATTTTTTCCAAAAATATTTTATTACGGTTTTACTGAATATATTCCATACTTTAGGCGCGCACTGTATAACTGTCTTCTGACGTTGTACAGGATGTCCCAATCGTCTGTCCACGGAAGATTGCACCTACACTGAAAGCTTTGAGAAAGATATGTTGCTAGATTATCATAGATCGGGTCTGAGTGCATGTTCTAAAAATATTTTCATGTATACAGGGTGTTCCATTTTTGAGTTAGATGGACAGGACTGTTGGGACACCCCGTATAATATTATTTACAATAATTAGTTGTGTTTAAAACATAGTTAATTTTTCATTTAAGTTTAAGTGTAATTGTGGTGAGTAATTTTACATTTATTATGTTACCAATTTATATACTGGTAGAAAAAAAAATGAAACACTTGAAATTCGTGAAATTTCGACCATTTTCAAACCGCTATAACTCTGCGTATTTTCAATCGATTTTGATGAATCTTTGAGGGCGAAAAACTTTGAATTGTCTTTTTTAAAGTCATGCATGCCAACTTAAGCGTAACCACTTCCGCCCCCTCTAGCACCCCTGTGAAAAAAATGTTTTTTCAGGAAACCATGGCTAACTTTGACGATGTGTATGGAGTTGGGAAAAATTGTCCATTCGCTTAAGTTCGCATGGATGACTTTAAAGAAGACACTTCAAAGTTTTTTGCCTTCAAAGATTCATCACAATCGATTGAAAATACACCGAGTTATGGCGGTTTGAAAATGGTCGAAATTTCAAGTGTTTAATTTTTTTTCCACCAGTATACATGCATGTATGAATACAAGCTAAACTAAACTCTTATTTGTCATCATAAATACTAATGATATTTGTTTAAAATTAAACATAAAGAGAATGGGACAGAAAGATATTATACTTTTTTTCTAAAAATTTCTTTAATTTGGTTGTTAATAAAACGTTTTTAGGAAAGAAGTTAATTAATAAAAAAAACATACCTAGTTCCAAAGCATATCATCGTAGAAGCTGTAGTATTAATACGAAAATTGGTCAAATGAGTAAGAGTGAGAAAAGGAAACATTTCCTCCATAGTCCTTCGAGGCTTAATTAAATTAAAATTTATTATGTTCAAAAGGAATGGCCAATAAATGAAAACAATGGTAAGCTTACTGCAAATCTGCCATTATTCGATTATTGCGATTATGATTAAAATTGTATCCAAATGACTATAGAGAACCTACGCTCAAGCTATATCTATCTATAAATTATGATTGTATCCTATCAATTTGTGTTATAACTGGAAATGCATGGTCTTACTAATGGGGAGATACAATAGCCTCAATTTATCGAACGGATAGTGGTTTACCAAATCCATTAGTAAATTATGCGCAATATTAGATTTAAAAATTTCAACCATACCATAAATAAAGCAGTTAAAAACATATATTATCAATCTGGTAAATTATTAATTACACTATGTTTGAATATATTCTAAAAATATAATAATAAATATTAAAAATAAATAATTATAAAAAAAATCAAACCAAGCTGCCCATCAAACAGTTACAATCAATTTCCTCTTAATGCAAATAATTATAAATTACCGTTAGTTTTCAGTCTGATTCCGATGGAGCCATAACGATTAAAACAAAAGGGCTGATCAATGTTTATTTTTACCTACTCCCACTTTGTAATTGATGAATTACCGAACTGTTTTCACCAATCGTAAGCGACCTATTACTAGTGTATAGAGCATATATAAATGTTAAATGTTGTACAGGATGGGCAAAATTCGACGTTTCTATGGGGGATGTACTATAATACATAAGAAAAACGGATGGCGCATCCTCGAACTCAATGGTGAAAACTAAATGTAATTATCTTCTTTTGTTTTCGAGTTATAGCGAAAAAGTAATTTTTTTCCATTTTCGATATATTGCAATATCTCAGTTGTTTATCATTTGACAATAATGAAAGTTATATGTTGTTGAGGCACTTTTTGGAAAAGAATTAAATAAGCTTAACAGATTTTCAATATCTTCATTAATATGAAAGTTATGGCTTAGGCCTATTTTGTTAGGTTATTTTTTTCTCTTTTCAACGATATATAGCATGTGGGGGTTGTATTTGTAATTTCATTAAAAGCTATTAAAAATTATTATTTTTTAAACATCCAGTATATTTTCTTCATCTTAGTTGACTTGTGTTATTTATAGACAGATTAATTGTTTTGTATTAAACAAACCAATTTTTGGTCAGTTTTCCTTCTGAAAGTGTAAACATGGCATACGAAAACTATGAGAAGTTTGATATGTCAGAATGCCTTATTCAAAGTAATAACAATGCTCATATTGCTTTGTAAACATATTTGAAAATTGAAGCCGTGCAAAATTGTCCATGTCTGCATTTGTAACTGAAGAGTGTGATGTTATGACGGGTCGTTCACGAACTTTTTCTGTGCTCGTTCCATGTGTTGGTAAATCATTTAAATCTAATATTTTTTCGTGCATTATCATTTTTGTTTCGAAGTGATTCCTCTATACTATAACCTTCCGCGACACTACTTGACTTCCTCCGTGCCTCTTTAGAGAATCCAGATTTACTCCACCATCGATGGGTAATATACCGAAGTGCGTCTTAACACGTGGCGTGACCCGTATATGCTATTGGATTTTGGAAGAACTGCCACCTTGGCAGGTACAGCACTTATACTGTGAATTCCCATTACGCTTCTGCAACACTTTCCATTTCATATTTCATGTGCCACATATTCTATATCGGTGTTTGGTGGAAACTTTAACTGGAACAAATTCGGTATTTATGAAATGAGAAGTTCCAGAAAAAAATCCTCGGACACGTCGATTTTTGTTTTTTATTGCATACTTTTTAGGGTCTTTATAAATTGTGTGACGTCACTAGTCTTTCACGTATGACGTCATAACATCATAGACTTTTTTTTTTAATGGAAACCATTTTTTTTTATTTCACTAAATTTATAGCCGTTTTTATTTTCTTTATGACTGTGTAAAAATATTTGGCCATAACTCTGCTTCTATCCAACCAATTTCGGCGATCTTTCGAGAAATCAAAAGCAAAATGTGCCCCCCACTCAAAGAGAGGGCTCTACGCCCCTCCAAACGAAAAAAAATGAAAAGACCACAAAATGCACTTTTTTCAAACAGCCATAACTTTGTGCCAAATCGCCGTAGGAACTTCATTTTTTGAGTCATGCACAGTTAATTAAATACATTTCAATGCCCTTTTGGTGGATCATTCCAATCTGAGTTTACCCCCTTAAAGTAGAGCCAAAATGGGAATGATCAAAATAATCATCAAATTTGGTTGAAAAGTCACTGAGTTATGTGCGAAAAACCTCAAAATGCAGTTTTTTTGAAACACCCATAACTTGGTGCCAAATCGTCGTAGGAACTTCGTTCTTTGAGTCCTGCAAAGGGAATTGATCAAATCTCAATGCCTTTATGGTGGATCAAGTCGATAAAAATTTTCCAACTCCCTATACATCGTCTAAGTTGGACATAGTTTCTGGAAAAAACATGTTTTTTCACAGGGGTGCTAGAGGGGGGCCGAAGGGGTTACGGGTTCGCATGCATGACTTTAAAGAAGACACTTGAAAGTTTTTCGCCCTCAAAGATTCATCAAAATCGATTAAAAATACGCCGAATTATGGCGGTTTGAAAATGGTCGAAATTTCACGAATTTCATGGGTTTCATTTTTTCCTTCAATATTAGCTTGGCTGGATTCACAGCCTCGCTCGCAAGCTCGCTCGACGGTGAAACTCCAGCCGCGTCCGTAAATCTGTCACTTTATTGCCTTGTTAAACAAATAACTATTTTTCCGCCTCGGCACCGCTGTGCGCCGACAGTGGGACGGAATCAAAAATTCCTGCCCAAAACTTAAAAGGTATTTTTTTTTACTCAAATTGTGGGACTGGAGGTTTTCGTCATCGCTAATTTCAAAAATTACCTTAAAAATAAAAATAATAAAATGGCGCTCACAAAATGGGAGTTAGTTTTTCGAAAATATCTATAATTTTCGCTGAAACTCAGCAATTCGGAGTTTTTGGGGTTTCTGATTTTAAAAATTAAATTAAAAATGAAAAATAGAGGACATGTTGACAACAATGAACTTATTTCTAGTTTTTTCTACAAAATACACTAATCGCTCTGGGAACTATTATCTTCTATCTATTATATTATCATCGAAATCATTTATTTTTTCATACGAAAGGAATGCGATTGCATCGTCAGATCAATTTTTACCATTTTTGGTACCGATTTTCGCAGACTTTAAAAGCAAGGAGCCGGAAAAATATGTCTCCCATCATTTTTTTCTTGGAACATTTTCGCGAAACATTTTCCCAGTAGTTTCCGAAATCTTTATGCCGAGATTCTTGTGCTTCTTCGGACAACTGCCCTATTGGCGAAATGATTAATTCCACGATTCTCGGGTGATGAATTAGAACCTTCTGGACCGTAGTTGACAAATTGTACCAAGAATACTGGATACAAACAATTCAGCGGTCTCGTGACAATATTTTTTAAACAATTTTATTTTATGTTAAAATCACTTGATAGAACTTGAAGAATTACATGGAATCTTTTGAACAGCTGTAAATTGAAACCCAGAATGCGAGATGAAACTTGTGTTCGAAGAAACGTATTGCCATCATCGCATCGATGTTTGTGTCATGATATTTCAAACTTTGCCGTCGATCATCGTAAAGACTAAACTAAAGCTTACTCCAATGGTTTTACCGTCCAACGTAGTATTAAATTTAACAAGAGTATAAACGCGCTTTTTCTCGATAGTTGACCCTTCTGTTTCGTGTTTAAATTTTAAAAGTCGAAGGTCTACAAAACCATGAAGGCGAAGGTCCATTTCAAATTCCAATTCTTCCAAACAATAATGTCTAATTTTTTCTTTGACCGAAATTCATTTGCTCGACTTTAACAAAAGGCCAAAGGCCTATTCTAGCGTGTCGAGATGTTTGATCTCTGAGAATCGTGTAGCTACCAGCGGTCCGAGCCCAGCTACCCTCGTAGACTGTGAGGGCAGTGGGAGGACAGGGAGTGTAGAGAGATTTTGGGTATTTCTAAGTTTTACCTTAGGATGTCTCTGGGAGTGAGGTGTTCGGCGTCACTACACCTCGACAGCCTGTCGTACCGTAGGAATGAAATTCCCGATGGAGGGTCGTTGTGCAGCCTTTCGAAGAATTTACTGGAGAGCTCTTTGATATGATCCAGGACACTGGGCGTTTTTGTGTTTCTGTGCAGCTGTGAGTTGCGCATATATCTCGGGGCTCCTAGCACCTGCCTCAGCATGACGTTTTCCCGGGTTTGGATCTTATTGATCGTGGTTGGAGAACAGTAACTGAAGGCTGGCGATGCGTAGAGCATCTGAGGTCTCATGATTAGTTTGTATAGGTTAACCCGGTTCTTGGTCGATAACCTAGACTTTTGGTTTATTATAGGAAACAGGTCGTGCAGTGTGGCTTTCGCTTTGTCGATGGTGGTCTTAATGTGCTTAGACCAGTTTAGTTGCTGGTCAAGAGTGCACCCCAGGCACCGGGCGTGATCTTTGAGGGCTGTCGAGCTCACCGTATGTAAATTGCAAGGGAGGGATCGGGGATCGCGATGCGCCACTTGTCCGCCCATTCCTCGAAGGTATCGATGGCTGATTGGAGCTTGTTCTCCATATAATCGCGAAGGTTGTTGCTTTTCGAATGCGACCTTGGTACAGGAGAGCCGTATCGTCTGCGTATTGGGCGACCATGCAGGGGGAGAGAGGAGGCATGTTGCTCACATAGATGTTGTAGATCGTCGGGGAGAGGCATGACCCCTGAGGAATCCCGGCTTCTACCTTTCTCACTGTGGAGGGAGCAGTATTTACTTTGGGGCTGTACCGTCGCTGACTCATGAAGGAGTGGATTAGTCGTACTAAGTACTCGAGAAGGATCATTTTGTAGATTAGACCTTCTGGCCAGACCTTGTCAAAAGCCTTGGTGATATCAAAGAAGGCCGCAGCCGTATCCTTGTAATGGGCAAAACCATTGGTAATGAACTCTGTGACTGTCACCAGTTGATGAGTGGTAGAGAGACCTTTGCGGAAGCCGAACTGATGATCCGGGACGATCTTGATGTCCTCCGTGAAATCACGGAGGCGTTTGAGAATTATTTTCTTGACGAGTTTACACAGTGTGCTGAGAAGACTGATGGGTCCATAGTTCTCCGGAAAGGTAGGAGACTTCCCTCACTTCAGGATGCTAATTATGTTAGCCAGCTTCCAGGAGGTCGGAAAGTATCCTAACCTCATAGACGCGTTCGCGATATTGACGATAGCGACTCTACCTTTTCTGCCGAGTTAACGGACGATGGCGGTGCTGATACCGTCAGGGCCCAGGGCCTTCTTTGAGAGGGTCGGGACTTGTCGAGACTCTCGTGGTCGATGACTCTTCAGCGGCTGTGAGGATGGCGGTAGTGAGGCTGGCGACTGCGGCATCTAGGTCCTCTATTGACTGGATGCTTGGAAGAGGAGGATTTTATTTGCCTTTTGCCTGAAAAGCTTCCAGTCCGTATTCCTGATATAATGGGGTGAGTTGTTGACACCCAACGCGACATGCATTATATCTGGGTTGTGGTCGGAATATAAGTCATTCTCGACCCAAATATCATACTCTGCGTTGACGTTACTAAGTAGAGCAATATCAAGAATATCGGGCTGGAGGCCCCGGCGATTGAAATATGTGGGACTATCTGGAGAAGCCACAGCTATCTCATGTGGCGAGTTTTCGATGTAAGCTTCGAGGATTCTACCGCGTCTGTTGGTGACTCTACTCTTCCAAGCAGCGCTTTTGCTGTTAAGATCTCCTGCCAAGATGGTGGGCATGACATCGTTGAAGATGATGTCGAGATCTGCATCGAGAAGCTACTTACTGGCGGATTGGTACCCCGAAACGATTTTTAGTGGACCGTCTGTGGTGTTAAGGACCAAGGCAGTGGACTCAAGGTTGGTCAGGCCGTCTGTGGAAAACCGTAAGTGGTCGAGTCCCCTTTTGTTGTAGATAGCGGTGCCACGCCCGGTAGCATTTCTAGTGAGGAGATGTATCTGATACCCATTGATCTTTGGAACTTGACTTGCACTGAGAAGAGTCTCGCTCATAAGCACAAAATAAATCTTGTGCTGGAGCACGAACCGCTCCAGCTCAAGTTCGGAATCCATGGGAGAGTCAGAGTTTTGGGTGTACGACATTTTGGGATTGTGGGGATTCTCGGGAATGCGACTCAGGCTACGTGGAAGAACCTAGCGAAGGATACTACTAAGAGGTCGCGCTCTACCTGGTTGGCAGCAGTTATCAGGAGTTATTGCGTAGCGCGGTGCTAGCTTCGGGTTCCTGTTTGAAGGGAGACGACTCATGTCGTATGGCGGCACGGTGGTATTTTGTGTAGGTGCCTGAGGGGCGAGGGCCCGAGGGGTGGGTGCCTGAGGGGCGGGAGCCGCCCTCCGAGTTTGAGGTGTTGGGCTCTGGGTGGCACTCGCGTACGAGGTGCCAGGAACTCTGGTGGATTGCCTCATCGGTGTGGGAGCGGGCCCAGTGGGACGTGTTTGCCTCTGGAGCCTGGTGAAGGCTGGGCAGCTTCGGTAACTAGCCACATGAGGGCTGTCACAGTTTGAGCATCTCGGCTCTGAGTCGCTCGAGGCCGAGCACTCTGCGGAGGGGTGGTTGCCGGCGCATTTGACGCAGACAAATGCGGCGCGGCAGAGGGCCTGTGAGTGGCCGACTCGTTGGTATCGGTGACATTGATTGCCCCCGGATTTGTGTTTGGACTCTACTTTGATAGAGAGTCCAGCGATACTGCGTATTTAGAAGATTTTCTTCCCATCGTCGTTCTTGGTGACCTGAACGTACACCAAGGGGATTGGGCCCTGATGATTTGTCATCCTGGTGACCGAAATCACCGGGATGTTCTTCTCTTTGAGGGAGTCTTCGACCTCCTGTGTGGAGATCTCGATGGGGACGGTGCGGAGCACCACCTTGAGGCTTTTGTTCTCGTCTAATTGGTATGTATGATACGGTACAGCTCTCTCGTCGAAATAGCGAGTTGCCTCTCGGAAGTCAGTCGGGGATTCGATCTGCACCGTTATTCCGTCCTTGCATGACGTGGAACGGAGGATGTTGATTTTTAGCGCAACCGTGAGGTGTTGGTGTAGCGCTATCCAACGAGATTTTGTGCGTAGCACGATCGGAGGGGCCTTTTATAGCCGGGATGGGCAGGGGCTTTGTTGTTTGCCCTGTTGGCCGAGGTCGATTGCTCCGCACCGTCGATCGTCGGAGTCAAGCACCGCCGACTCGGGTCGGTATTAGGATGGGTGGCCGGATTTTCCCAGCTTCGCTTGAGGAATTAGCTTCAGGGGGACCACCGGAGTTGGTGGTTGCTTTTTTTGCCGAAGAACGCGTGAACGCTGTGGTTCTGAAAACTTTGGTTGTTGTTTTTCGCGCGCAATTTTTGCGGCGTGTTCTTTTGCAGAGGCGATGTCTGCCTCTTTTTGCACCCTGCGCTGTCTTCGAATAGCGTCTTTGCTGGGGACTTCTTTGAAGTCATCTTCGTCGATGGCCGAGGTGGCCTGCTCCATTTCCATCTCGCATTCGTGCGAGGGGATGGGCATGTCGGTGTCGGTGGAGTACGTCACGTTTGGGAACATAAGTTCCGTGAGTTGAAGCTAAAGCTTTTGGTTATGCTTCATGAGCTCGATATTCTGAGCTAGGACAGCATCTAGTTGGTTTTGTAATTTCTCCAGCTTCTCGAGGGCTCGACAGAGCTGGGCGTTCGTGCTCATGTTGGCGTCCACATGGGAGGTGGACGCGTCGCTTCTGACGCTGAGAGCGTCGGAGATCGAGTTGATCTCCATGTCCTCCTCGTCCTGGGACGGGAGGCTCAATATTGGTGTGGGGACTTCAACACCGTCCATGATGGGCGCGGTGCAGAAGGTGCAAGGGGGAAAGGTAGACCCGAGTTTACTTCTCCCTGGCCTGCTCGCCATTTAACGGTACCACGCGTGCGTATGAAGGCACCTCCATAAATAAATGTCGCAGGTTTTTTGTAAAATTTTCGGGTGTTTTTTGTAGTAAAATGAATTACTCATCGCTGAGGAAAATTACTGACTTCCTTACGGTTGTGCACTATAGGTAATAATGGTTACCAGCAAATATGTTTATTCATACTTATTTCCCCAAAAAATACCCCTCGCATAAAAAACGCACCCCAAAAAATACCCCATCAATTAAAGTTCCCTAAAATACACCACAAAACCTTAATTTACCCCAATTTTGGGGAAAAAAACCCCAATCTGGCAAATTTGCTTGTTAACCCCTTTCTGCATAACGTGCCATATATGGCACAAAGTAGTTTGCATATATTTTTAGCTTTATTTAGCGGCTAGTGGTAAAAATATTTATTTAGATATATTTTAGAGACTTATAGGGTTGCCTAGAAGAAAATATCTAATTTTCATAGGCATCTGGAAACAAGAGATTTTTGCCAGAATTAGCATTTGCGTTATATGTACTGACAGTCGTTAAACCGTAAACTTTGTGGTCTATTTTGTAGGCAGATGTGTTACAGCTTGCCTAAATTTGGTGGTTCAAATTTAACCTGTATTTTTGTAAAAAATAAATATTACATTTTTTAAATATTTTTCCCAATTACTGTATCACTAAAGGTATTCATAATTATTTTTGTTTCATAAAAATAAAAAATCATGCAGTAAGAGGTTAATCTGGTACTAAAATATACCATTCTGATGTTAAAATCGGCATCCGGATGTTTGATAAGCTAATACGGTGTGTTCAATTAGCAGTTTTTCATTTTTTACACGCACCTCTGGAAAACCGGTCCCCAGGGGGGTGTTAACAGGGAATCCCCAGTACACGAGGCCCGAAATTGATGATCGGCTCGAAATGGATTGGGGTCACACAATTGGATAACAGGTGTTCGCTGCCGGTGGGCTTATTTTGTAATTTATTGTGATTTGAAAAATCTAAACATTTGTCGGGGAGGGGGAACCTTCTGTTTCCGCATATAATCGTCGTTAAGCAATATCCGGTTAGATTTCCAATTGCCATTAAGTGGGAATTATGAAGTAATCGCGAGCAATTGGGCCCGAAACAGGGCCCGGCTTTGATTTGCAGATCGATAGACCGGCTTGCTCCCCGCCGCAGCATACTTCCCTTATGTGTGCAACAACAAAGTAATGCATCCGTATCATCAGCAACCACAAATGGTATAATATGCTGCATAATTAAAAAAAAATACTTCACGCAGACAGAAAACGTCGTAAATATTTTCTAGTCTTCTCACTTCATTAATAACATAAGTAGTTTCATGTTCCCAAAATGGGATATATTTTTTTTTAATTCATCCCCTTTGGTCTATGTTTTTCAGGGTTCGGATGATATATATCATCGGATATATATTATGGATATTTATGAAACACACAATACCAAAAAATTCCCCTGTTTCTCAAATATGCCCAGTTGCAACAATATGAATAGTAAGCATTTGCTCTAATATAAAATAGAGATGGGCGAAATGACCCTTTTTTGTCGAAAAGAGTCGATTCTTGAGTGTCTCACGACTTTATTAAAAATGAAAAAGTAAGTGTGAGTAAAAAAAAAAAAAAAAAGGTCCTCACTTTGAAAATTCTTCAATTTATCCCTGAAAACATAGTGAAGAGCAAGTCCTCATTACAATTTTTTTTCAATTTGATGTCAAACATTTTGACATTTTAAATGTAATTTTTTTACTATCTTGTAAGCAACTGTGTTTGTTTGCAATAAATAAATATAATATAAATAAAGTATGTGCATTATACACTCGGCGTCAAAAAAAGTGCCACTCGAAAAATCGCGAAAAAACTCGATTTTTCAAACCGTCGTAACTTGGTTCAATTTGGTCGAAAATCGTTGAATCTTTCAATTTGGAAAAAATTCAAGTTTTATCTTTAAGAATGTATAGTTGATTTTGACCCCAAGTCCAACCCACCCCCCGTAACAACGCGATGGAGAAAAAATGTTTTTTATGTAAAAAATTGTCCAACTTTGACAGTGCGCAAAAAAAATCGGCGGGAAATTTCACCACAATGGCAGAAAAATTTAATCAATTTCCTTCAAGTGCCTTGAAAATCACTTTTTGTAGGGGTTTTCAGGGGGTCACGAAAGTCGAAAACTTCTTAGATCGCAAAATTCCATCGAGTTTCGTGCGAAATTCGCCCAGTTATGGCCAAAAAGGCGCAAAATGTTTTTTTTTCAAAACTGCATAACTTCGCGCCAAATCATCGCATCGACGTGAATTTTGGAGGAAATTGGAGGAAAATTATTGAACTTTATTGCCATGCTGACCGATTGAGTCCACGATTGGCAAGGGGTGGAATCGTTTTAGCAACAAAAAAATTCACATGACGTTGAAGAGAAAATTTGAAATTATTCAGACTGCAAAAAAGTTCATCGATTTTGGTACAAAATTACTCAAGTTATGGCAAAAAAAGTGAAAAATGTCATTTTTTTTTCAAAAATTCATAACTTTGCTCCAAATCATCGAAACGACTCGAATTTTTAAGACATTTGAAGAAAATTGATTAAATTTCTCTGCTATTGTGGTGAAATTTCCCGTCGATTTTTTTTGCGCACGGTACAGTTTATCAAAGTTGGACAATTTTTTACATAAAAAAACATTTTTTTTCCATCGCGTTGTTATGGGGGGTGGGTTGGACTTCGGATCAAAATCAACTATACATCCTTTAAGATAAAACTTGACAATTACCAATCTTTTGTTTTCTCATGGCACACTTGGGAACGGAAAACGTTTCCCGACATTTGCGATGAAATTCCTTTTTTCTCCGAAATTTTGTTATGCAATGTGTAATTTTTTTTACACCAATGAAAAATTTAGAGTTTTGGCTGTACAACGCCGTAATTTTTTTAGGGGGGTGCCATTTGAAATTTTCGGAAAAAATGACAACATACGAAGATCAATCAAAAATTATTTTTTTTCCATAAATTACCCGAAAAAAAATTATGTGAAGGTATACGAGGTCTTAACCTGTACCTCAATTCAAAATTTAGGCGCCGGCGTCATGTAGTTTCTCTACAAAAAAATCTCAAAAATGGGGCGCAATTTTGAAAGAAGGGGTTATAACAACGAAACCGCTAAAGTGAAGGGTATAACATGTTAGATAAAAAAATAAGTACTCGTCGAGCACTTTCCAAATCTGCAATAAAAAATAGGGCATTCCATTTAAAAAAACATAAGTTTGGTACGCCACTGGAGTACGGCACGCCACTGATGATTAGAAATATTTTTAAAACATAGCGACGGTAACTATGCACCACTTTGTTCTTAGATTTTTTTCGATAGCTTTTATCGTAAAGGAGCTATGGTCCGAGGCGTCTTAAGTGCCACACCCGGTATAAATATCGGATATTTTCCGAACCCTGATGTTTTTATTTCTGTTGGCAATTCCTTTTCCACTAAAACTTTCTTTATAACTAATAGTTTGATATTGGTTGTTTAGATCGGTTAGCAATGATTTTTGGGCAATTTTTAACGTAGGAGCATGAAATATTTTATTTATTGTAAAGAGTTTTCTTTTTTTATCAATTTAACGTTCCTTTTAAAACCCGAAAAAGATTTGCTTACTTACATACCGTTGAGAAAAATTATAAATATTAAAATGTTTCGAAGTAATTGGGAATAAACTAAACATCACTATTTAAAAAAAAGATGATATCTTTGAATAAAGGTATAAATCGCTCGAAATAATGGAATTTTTTTTATGAAATTTGTAAAAAGGACCCCTGCGTAAATCCAATGCAAAATGCATTTCGGTCAAATTGCTTGTAACTGTAGAAAATATGTCCTCCTACATCTGCGTAACGGCTATCTTTTTACTTTCTTCGTTACGAAGTACAAGAAAGTATTCTGATCGTGATTTTTTTTTCAAAAATTTTTTTACGGAAATATCCGTTTTGGGGTCCCTAGATGCCAACAATTTCAACAATTTCTGGGGAAAAAAAATGTGTCTGTGTGTGTGTGTGCCTGTGTGTGTGTCTGTCTGTGCGCGCTGTATCTCAAAAACTAATAGAGCAATTGATATGAAACTTTGAACATCTGTCTTATTTGATAATCTGAAGAACTGAAAAGCTTTTGGTAAAATTTCGTACACTGGAAGTGGGCGTTTACCTCGACTGTTTTTTGTTTTTTGCCAATATTTTCTTAAATATGACAAATATTACAAAAATATTTAAACAAACTTTGAAGACAACAAAGAAATGGACATCTTTTGCTTGAAAATATTTTTCATAAAATCATTTTTATTCGAGAAAAAAATTTATTATTATTTTTTTAATTTTTGGTTTATAATTATAAAACGATAATAGTTACAGCAAATGTATGTTAATAATAATTGTAGAGAATGCTAAAATGAACAACTTACAAACAATAAGTTTTTTTCGAAATCCCTTTAGTTTTTGAGTAAATTGAGTTTTTATATTTGAAGTATAATTTTTCCATGTTTCATAATTTTTACGTTTTAAACGTCAGTTTCCTCCGAGTTTACAAAGCGCTCGATTTACATTTAAAATATGATTCAAATTGAAAATAAACCATGAAAGCGTAAATTTAAATGATACCATCAGGTCGGAGAAAGTAACATGATGACCACTTCACCATTTTTTACTTTCTCCGTTACGAAGTACGAGTATTGTGATCGTGATTTTTTTTCAAAAATTTTTTTTACGGAAATATCCGTTTTGGTGTCCCTAGATGCCATTTCAACAATTTCTGGAATTTTTTTTTGTGTCTGTGTGTGTGTGTGTGTGTGTGTGTGACTGTGTGTGTGTGTGTGACTGTGTGTGTGTGAGTGTGTGTGTGTCTGTGTGTGTGTCCGTGTGTGTGTGACTGTGTGTGTGTGTCTGTGTGTGTGTCTGTGTGTGTGTCTGTGTGTGTGTGTCTGTGTGTGTGTGGCTGTGTGCGTATCTGTGTGTGTGTGTCTGTGTGTGTGTCTGTCTGTGCGCGGTGTATCTCAAAAACTAATAGAACAATTGATATAAAACTTGAGACATCCGTCTTATTTGATAATCTGAAGAGCTGAAAAGCTTTTGGTAAACTTTCGTACACCGGAAGTGGGCGTTCACCTTAACTGTTTTTGTTTTTTGCCAATATTTTCTTAAAAATGAAAAATATCACAAAAACATTTAAACAAACTTTGAAGACAACAAAGAAATTAACATCTTTTGTTTGAAAACATTTTTCATGAAATCATTTTTATTCGAGAAAAAATTTTTTTTTTTTTTTTATTTTTGGTTTATAATTATAAAACGATAATAGTTACAGCAAATTTATATTTATAAAGAATAAGTTTTTTTCGAAATCCCTTTGGTTTTTGAGTAAACCGAGTTTTTGAATTTGAAGTATAATTTTTCCATCTTTCATAATTTTGAGGTTTTAAACGTCAGTTTCATCCTAGTTTACACAACGCTCGATGTACATTTAAAATATGATTTAAATTGAAAATAAACCATGAAAACGTAAATATATATGGCTATGATACCATCAAGTCGGAGAAAGTAACATGATGGCCACATCACCATTTTTTATTTTGATGTAGCATTTAAGTTTAAATCTTCAAACCAAATGGTTTTATTTCGAAACATTGTTTACTATCTTTCAAAGATATTTGACATTTAAAAATGGTGATTTTAATATTACAACTAGACGCAAATAAAAGTAGTGTTAGAATGTTACAAAATAAGTCAGAGAAACAAACAACTTCAGAGTTCAAACTCGTTTATAAGATAAATTCTCATAGCCTACAACAAACTATTTTCTTAATATATTTGAATTCTCCGCGGCTATTTACTTCCATCAATATAATGGGTAACGCAGTTAAATATTTCGTTTTAACTCGAACACATACACATAAACACAAGCCTTTTGTGTTGATTATAAGCGTTAAAGCAAATAGCGAACACAATGCCAGTTATTATTTTTAGCGCACTGAAATATGTGGCAAATGGACGTGTTTTCCATCGATCCGAACGAGCGAGCGTCACCTGTTTCGCGCGATATGCGCATTTTCAGGTTTTGACAGGAATATCAATTATAGCTGCACGCGCGCGCCTCGCGCCCGCGGCGTATCTGTTACGTTTCAATCGCGATTCTCCCAGTTTTGCACTTTAATGTATTTTTTTTTAAATTTTAATTTGCATCGGGCGGATATAATGGTAATCGATCGCCGTCCCACTTTCCGGACCGTTAAGCGGATAATAATGGGACGGAGTGAATGGTTTTTAATTTTAAATGTTGTAAATATGAACACGGATCGTTTAAACTTTTTATAACTTCAAAATTGAATTCTAGATTATCGCAAACAATGGATAAAGAGATTTATATTAAAAATTTCAATGATCGTTTCACTCGTTAAATTTGGAAACAATCAAAACTCGCCGTTTACAACGAAATTATCGTTTTAATTGTGGACAAAAAGCAGAGAGGAAAAACGAAACCAAGCGCGCAATAGGCAAATATGGATTTATTATGGGCACGTTTTCCTGGCTCAAAATTGTGATTTTCAGTGGCTTGTAACAAAATCTATTTCTGGCAATCCGCAGACGATTAATAACCAGAAGCAGAGCCGTCCTAAGACATTCAAGCGCCTTGGGCTAACAAAATCAAGCGCCCTCAGCTTTTTTTAAAGGGCTGTTTAACGGTTCTTTACGATGGTACATCTTTAAATAAATGTGTAATGGTGAATTAGAACTTATGAATAATAATGTAGTTATAGTAATACATAGTTATTTTAATGTTTTTCAAATTTGTAATATTCCCAACGAAAATAATGCCTAGTTAGATCTAGTATTCGCACATGACGGGTTAACAATTTCGACTGCATCTGATTTGCTACTTAACATCAATCATCATCATATTCCATATTTAATTCCTATGCCCTTAAATCAGTCAATTAAATCGCTCAGATATGATGACTTTTCACGCGCTAATTATTTGGCAATTAATGATTACTTACTGTCTATTGACTGGTGGAAAATTCTTCATGTAGGCGACATTGATAATCTCGTAATGGTAATTTATGATACGAGTAACGTTATGAAGGTTCTTACATTACGAGAGAAAAGTTTTTAAATTCTGGAGTAAAGTATGATTATAGGGTAAATTAACACCCAGTTTAACAAAATATGATCTGATAGCCCACGACAAAACTAAATAAATTGTCAAAATCATTGGGTTCGTTTTTTTTGCTAAAAATCATAACTAAACCCAAAAACACCAATTTTAGGCAATTTTCCAACTTTCACAAAGTTATTCAGAAATTATTGAGCCGTCATATTACGATAAATCTCAAGCACGTAAATCACATGGTTTTGCTAAAAATCATCACCAACCCCAAGAATACCAATTTTAAGCACTCAAAAATCGAATAAGCGTTGATTTCTTCAAAATTCGAAACAAGTGCAGATTTCCAACTTTTACAAAATTATTTAGAAATGATTGAGCTTTCATTTTACAATAAAGCCCAAGCACATAAGTCATATGGTTTTGCTAGAAACCATCATCAAACACCAGAATGCTAATTTTAGGCACTCAAAAATCGAATAAGCGTTGATTTCTTCAAAATTCGCAACAAGTGCAGATTTCCAACTTTTACAAAATTATTTAATAATGATTGAGATTTCATTTTACAATAAAACCCAAGCAAATAAATCACATGGTTTTGCTAAAAATCATCACCAAACCCAAGAATACCAATTTTAGGCACTAGAAAATTGAATAAGCATTGATTTCTTCAAAATTTGAAACAATTGCAGACTTTTAGATTTTTACAAAATCCTTTAGAAATGATTGAGCTTTATATTATAATAAACCGCAAGTAGATACATAACATGGTTTTGCCAATAATCATTACCAAACCCAAGAATACTAATTTTAGGCAGTCAAAAATCTAAGAAACGTTGGTTTCTTTAAAATTTTAAGCAAGTGCAAACTTCCAACTTTTACAAAGTTATTCAGAAATTATTGATCTTTCATATTATAACAAACACGAGAATGCCAATTTTAGGCACCCAAGAAATGAATAAGCGTTGAGTTCTTCAAAATTCGAAACAAGTGCAGGCTTCCAACTTTTACAAAGTTACTCAGAAATTATTGAGCTTTCGTATTACGATAAATCTCAAGCATATAAATCAAATGGTTTTGCTAAAAATCGTCACCAAACACGAGAATGCCAATTTTAGGCAGTCAAAAATCGAATAAACGTTAATTTCTTTAAAATTCGAAACAAGTGCAGACTTCCAACTTTTACTAAGTTATTCAGAAATTATTGAGTTTTCATATTACGATAAATCTCAAGTACATAAATCACGTGGTTTTGCTAAAAATCATCACCAAACACAAGAATACCAATTTTAGGCAGTCAAAAATCGAATAAACGTTGATTTCTTCAAAATTCGAAACAATTGCAGACTTCCAACTTTTACAAAATCATTCAGAAAGGGCTGAGCTTTCATATTACAATAAATCGCAAACATATACATAATATGGTTTTGCCAATAATCAGAACCAAACCCAAGGATACCAATTTTAGGCAGTCAAAAATCGAATAAACGTTGATTCTTTCAAAATTCGAAACAAGTGCAGATTTATGCAAACTATAAAGAGATGTTTGGATGAAAGTTGTCCTAAAATTATGAGTAACTGCAAATTAAAAAGAAATCTCAATATTGTAAAATCTCCTGAAATTTCTGAATGCAAGCGGATGCTTGATTGCTTGCAAGTCATTAAACATTTTAGCGATGAGGTTAAATATCGGTACAATGTATTAAACAAAAAAATATAATATGTTATTACAAAGCGCTGAACGTGATAGAATCGAACATACTCTCTTATCAAGTCAAAACAAAATGAAAACTACATGGTCTATAGTAAATAAAATCATTTGCAAATCGAAACCGTCAGAAAACCGCATATTGATAGACAACTTGGAACAATTTAATCAACACTTATTCCCATTGAGTTAACAAAGAAAATGAAAAATACCCAACTTAACATTAACATTGTCAGAAATCAAAACACTATACAGGGTGTATTTGAAATAACGAACAGGCTCGTAACCACAAAGAGATTATATTATTTTTAAACAATATTCGCAATTATTTTGTTTATAACTGTAACAAAAATCCCGCAATTAATTATTAAAGTTAATGAGTGAGAATACGCAACATGTTTGGGGGCAGTGGTAATGTGACCTAATTTTTAAACGGCATCGGCTTTGGATATCGAATTACAACAAGCGTGTAGGAAATATCTGAGTGCTCTTTAACCGCCAATGAACTTGAGGACTGTTTATGTTTTACAAAAAGAAACATTGCGATAACACTTCAAATTTCGGAGGCAAGAAATCGTATCTCGCGTTTTAAATAAACAAACACATTCCATGCAGACCTAATTAAATGAGAAATGCATCGGTTCTCAAAATGTTTAAAAAACCTCGAAAAATTAGGAAAATTAAAAAAAAAATTCGAATAAATTTTGACGGAAATGGGTTCACAAATATTTTGTGTATGTGCCCTTAAATGCCTGTTCGTTATTTCAAATACATCCTGTATTCTTGAAACCAACCACTCCTAGTGAAATATACAATATTATACACGCTATGAAAAGCAAAAACAGATCTGGCTATGATGAAATAAACTCGAAAATATTAAAAAGTGCATCAAATGAACTATTACTTCCATTAACTTTTTCAATAAATAAAGCTTTAGAAACAGGTATATTTCCGGATTGCTTAAAAATTGCACTAATAATTCCAATACTTAAAAAAGATGATCCAACAGATCCAACAAATTACAGGCCAATTGCTTTACTGAGTGTTGTTGCTAAAATCTTTGAAAAAGTTATAGCAAATAGAATCTTGTATTGTTTTAATAACAATAATTTGTTCAGTAAAGCACAACACGGATTTTTGAAACGAAAATCCACTGAAACAGCAATCTTTGACCATTTAGAATCTGTAGTCGTTGCCTTGGAGAGAGCTGAAATTCCTGTTGGAATATTTCTTGACCTCTCCAAGGCATTTGACACAATGAATCATACCATCTTGTTAACGAAACTAGAGTTATATTGACTAAGAGGCAACAGCCTAAGTCTCATTGAATCATTCTTAAGAGACCGCTATCAACGAACATGTATAAATAATAGACATTCATCAACTGGGATTACAAACATAGGGGTACCGCAGGGAAGTATACTGGGTCCTTTGTTATTTCTGATATATATATATATATATCAATGATTTTCCGAATATAATTCGTGAAAACAATGGCGATATTCAAATGTACGCAGATGATGCTAATATTTTAACTGTGCCAACATTGAAGAATTAATAACTAAAGCAAAGAACATTTACTCAATCACACAAACATGGATGTCAGAAAACAGGCTAATATTAAATAATGACAAAACCACAGCATTACAATTCAAAACTAATCTATCAAAAACATTGCTTACGAAAATAGATTTAGGAAATGCTGATATAGAACTAGAGTTACAATGCAGAGTCTTAGGAATAACAATAGACAGCAAGTTAAATTGGAATTGTCAATGTGAAGAGTTAAACCTAAAATTGAACTCGGTCTGTTTCGCTTTGCGAGTTTTAAAACCACTCATTAATAACAACACATTGATTATGGTATATAAAGCGAACTTCGAATCGCTTATGCGATACGGAATTATATTCTATGGGAACAGTTCCTTTTCTAACAAACTGTTTATTGCACAGAAGAGAGCTTTACGGGTTATCCTAAATCTAAACTACGACGAATCATGCAGAGGCCACTTTAAGAACTCGGGTATATTAACGTTTTATAGCCTTTATGTTTACGAGATTCTAATTTTTAATTTTCAACATAAATCTAAATTTGAGGCATATACACACAATCACATGTACAGCACACGAAACAATAGGCAACATGCTTATCCGATACATCGTTTGGCAGTATCAGAAAAGTCAGCAATGTACAATGGTCTGAAACTTTTTAATAAGCTGCCACGCAATTTGCAGGAGATAACTACCTTAAAATTATTTAAAAATAAGTTACTTGCATACTTTATCCTAAATTATTTAAACATAAACATAAAAAAGGAGACAGTATGTTCGATGTTATCAACAATAGAATGTTAATTAGCACAAAGCATAGTTTAGTTTAATTTCAATGCGCAGAGGTCATTCTTCCTGCTCTTGTTTCTCTTTTGTATTTTTGACATTATTCTTTATAATGTGTTAATACCTTTGTTTTAAGTGCATTATTTTGTGAATAAAAAGATATTATTATTATTTCCAACTTTTACAAAATTATTTAGAAATGATTGAGCTTTCATGTTACGATAAACCCCAAGCACATAAATCACGTAGTTTTGCTAAAAAATCACCACCAAACCCAAGATTACCAATTTTAGACAATCAAAAATCGAATAAACTTTGATTTCTTCAAAATTCCAAACAATTGCAGACTTACAACTTTCACAAAAACATTCAGAAATTATTGAGCTTTCATTTTACAATAAACCGCAAGCACACACATAACATGGTTTTGCTAATAATCATTAACAAACCCAAAAATACCAATTCTAGACAGTCAAAAATCGAATAAACGTTGATTTCTTCAAAATTAGAAACAAGTGCAGACTTCCAACTTTTACAAAATCATTCAGAAAAGACTGAGCTTTCATATTACCATAAACCGCAAGCACATACATAACATGGTTTTGGCAATAATCATAACCAAACCCAAGCATACCAATTTTAGGCAGTCAAAAATCGAATAAATGTTGATTTCATCAAAATTCGAAACAAGTGCAGCCTTCCAACTTTTACAATATTATTCAGAAATCATTGGATTTTCACTTGTCTCGCCCAAAGGCTTACGATCGCTTCTGATCAAAACCGATTTGAATCATTATGACCATCATAATGATTCAAATTTTCATAATGCAACCAGCTACAAATAATTGCGAAAATTAAATAGCATCGGTCAGTTGTCACTTTTGACATAATACTCGTAACCAGTCAAAATAATTTCCTGTTTAATTATAAAATGAGTCACAGCGACAGTGAGATTCAGTTAACACCACCTGATATTACTGGAAAAAGCAAAAGAAGCCTGCGATGATTTACTTCCAACAAAATCCAGGAAGTACTATGAAAAAGCATATAAATTATTGACGGATTGGCAATATAAAACAATTTGTACAATTGTACAGGAATTACTATTATTAATTTTGTTAATCCTGAAAAGAAAAATTCTATTTAATTTTATATTTATGGTACTATTGCCAATCCTTGTTAATTGCTTATCTATTTAATAAACTAGTTTATACATTTCCATAAAAATATATTCTCATTTTTTTACGATTTACCCCAAGAACAGAAAAAATAAATAAAAATCTATATGGCCGTAGAAAAAGTAATGTATGCAACTCCCACATTATGACTTATTAATGCATTCGTACGAATTACAACACTCGCTCGCAAGCTCGCTCGAGTTGTAAACTTCGCACTCATGCATTAATAAGTGTCATAATGTGGTCGTTGCATAATATACTATTATGGTTTTCATTTTTATATGTATTGGTGGTATATTTGATAGCAATATTTCTAAATAAAGATTATTATTATCGTTTTTACCATATTTCACAACAGGATATGCCTTGTTGATGATTGATTACACCGTGGAATATACCCAATTACAGAGCAACATACCGTACCAGTAGATAAAACTAGTATTGAAAATTAATTAAATACAGAAAATGTACTCAGAAGTAGAGCCCTGCACGGGCTAGGCCCGAAACGAGCGCGGGCCGGGCCGGGCCGATAACTCAATTTTTAATTTACGGCCGGGCCGTAAAAATACGAATTCGAAAATTGTGAAAGTGAAAAGTTGTTCGAAAGGGGGTGGCGGGATAAGATGGGTGTGGCGGCCCTCGCGCGGTTTGAGTTGCAACTTTGTTTTAAATATTAAAAAAATGAGATTTGCATGCTCCTTAACTGTCATTTTCGACTTCTACCAAAAATGTGGTAAAAAATGCGTTTTTCTTAAATTATTCCACTGTAAAATTGTGTGCATTTTTTTCCGGTCAGTTGTGTGATCGAATTTAATTGATTTAATTTTATTACACCCAAAACTAGAGAACGGCATTTTTTTCCAGATTTTTTACGGATCATGGAACTCCAAAAACTTGGTGTAAACAGCAGAAAAACTTGAAAAAAAAAAGTTTTTCAGGAATATTTTTTTAAAGCTTTCTTGTGCACTTACCAAAAGGGGCCAAATAGCATAAGTCGCCATATTAATGACCTTAATTATCCCCTTAACCGCGTGTTATTATCTTTACTTGTTCGCGCGAAAAGTCAAATTAAGTAAATTTTGTTTTTTATAACTTGGTAATAAAAATATACTTACACGATTAATTGACAAAGTATAAGTCGTATATAACATTTTTAGGATAAAATACATTATTACAGCATATACAAATGTTAGAATACTTACAGGGTGACCCATTTTAAATTAATACCCCAAATATCTCGAAACCTGAGCAACATGGCAAAAAATGTTTCAGATAAAAGTTGTAGGGTTCGGAAAGGGACATTTGCTGGCGACCTTTAAAATAACCTTGGCGTTAATTTTCAATGTCAAACGAAGGTCAACTTTGATTTTTCAAATGGAACCCCCAATTTTTTTATTGCGGGATGGTATTATACGGGAAAAAATATAAACTTTTTGTAGGAAACGTTTCTTTTGAAAATGCTTTTTTTAAGAGTTTTTTCACGAATTTTGTCCGTCATGTTGTTTGAAATCTCAGATGAATCCTGGCTGTGATTCATGCATTACTCTCGGCATTAGCATCAAAGATCCCCGGATCTTACTTCCCTTGACTTTTTCCGCTAGCTAGTCCCCAGCGAGAAATTATTTGCTGAATCTCCGACAACAGTGCAGAACATGAAGGAGAGGATTAGGGTTGCATTTCGAGTAATTTCCATCCAAACCCTTCGTAAACTGTTGCCAGCGGGCACAGAAGTGCATTGACGAGGATGGACACTTGATTGAGCATTTGATCTGAGAACGAGATCGAACCTCCAGCCACTGAAACCATCGGCCCTTTTCAGGGCCAATGAAGTGCCAAATCCCATCGGCAACCCCCACATGGTGCACATCGTGTGACACTAATGCCGAGGGTAATGCATGAATCACAGCCTGAGATTTCAAACAACATAAACATTTCCGTTGCCAAAAGTAGATCAACCATCTGGTTTCCACGATTTACGTCCGATAAGCATTTTGCCTGTTTTATCGAAGATACTTGAGAAAGTAATGTCGATTCAAATTAAAGATTTTTTTAACCGTCAACGGCATCCTCCCGAAAAAACAAACCGGTTTTCGCCAAGGCCACAGTTGTGAAACAGCTCTCTTGGATCTTGTAGATGATATTTTTCGTGAAACGGATAATAATAATCTTACCGCTGTGGTTCTTTTGGACTACAGTAAGGCCTTCGATACATTAAATCACACTACGCTTCCTAGCATCTTGAAGTTTATTGGATGTAGCGGAATGGCTCTTGAAATGTTAAATTCTTATCTGACTAATCGCACACAACAAATAAAAGTGGACGATACATTTTCTACACCAATATTATCCAAAACTGGTGTACCGCAAGGGTCAATCTTGGGTCCATTACTTTATGCAATTTATACGTACAATATTTTCAAAGGGATGCGCTATAGCAAGGTACATCAATATGCAGACGATACTCAGATATTTCTCTCATTTCCGGCAAATAAAATTGATGAGGCCTCTGGACAATTGAATAGTGATCTCAACTACATTTGTAAGCAATCACTATCGCATTCTCTAGTCATAAACCCAACCAAAACAACTAGTATATTATTTGGGCCTACTAAAATAGTGAAGTTGGCACAAGCAAACATGAATATTACTGTGGGAAATCATAAAAACAACTTTGTGAACTGTGTCAAGAACTTAGGTATTCATCTTGATAACAACCTAAAATTCTGTAACCAAGTATCAAAAATTACGAAATTATCATACTCAACGTTGAAACTTTTATATCCACATAGACATGTGTTAAGCACCAAACTTAAAACTATGTTATGTGAGACCCTTGTGTTATCACATCATAATTTCTGTAATTCCTTATTTGGGCCCTGCTTAAACATCATGGAAAAAACGCGATTACAAAGTATTCAGAACTCATGTTTAAGATTCATTCATGGTATTAAAAAATTCGAAAGAATATCACATAAACTTAAAGTAACTGGTAAGGGTTGGCTTACATGTATAATCGTAGATTGCTGCATAGCGGAGTTTTATTTCACAAATTAATCGCAACAAAAACGCAACTATATCTATACCGTAAAATATTATTTCAGAGTGATATACACCAACGCAGCACAAGATATAAAAAATCGATATGTATTAAGAAACACAAAACTGAAAATTTAAATCCTCGTTCACGTACCAAATAGCTAACATGTACAATAATCTGCCATTATATTTAAGAAACTGTAATGTAACCAATTTTAAATATTTATATAAGGCGTATTTATTAATATCACAATAGTGGTTTACATTAAAATGTATTTTAGGATGACATTATTTTCACTTCAACGATTTAATTTAAAATTTAATATAACCCGCATTATTTAAGATGCAAATGTGTAATATATGTGAGTGTGTATGTATTTATTGTTATATTTTTTGTCTTGAAGGATATATCTTTTTTTTTCTTGGTTTATCATTTAATTAATATTACTAATAGAAATAGAAATATGTAACCTTTTAGGTTAGGTGGAAGAACAGTGAGTGCCCCTGTTAGGCATTCAAAACTGAAGCTCGCCTTTTTCTTGAAAATTGAAAATATGATGTAACTAGGTATAAGCTGTAATATAAAACAAATTGAAGAAATAAAGTCATTTATTATTATTCTTATTATTAACAAAATTCTCGAAAAAACTCATAAAAAAGCATTTAAAAAAACGTTTCCTACAAAAAGTTTGTATTTTTTCCCGTAGAATACGATCTTGTAATAAAAAAATTGGGGGTTCTAAATCAAAGTAGATCTTCGTTTGACCTTGAAAATTGACTCTAAGGTAATTTTAAAGGTCACCAGAGTATATCCCCCTCAGAACCCTACAACTTTTATCTGAAACAATTTTTGCCATGTTGCTCAGGTTTCGAGATATTTGGGGTGGCAATTTAAAATAAGACACCCTGTATAGGGACTTTAATTTGTCTTCGTTTTTCGCTTTATTTTTATATATGCTATGATAATGTATTTTATCCTAAAATGTTATATACTTTGTCAATTACTCGTGTAAGTATATTTTTATTATCAAGTTATGAAAAACAAAATTTACTTAATTTGAGTTTTCGCGCGAACATGTGAAGATATTAACACGCGGTTACGGGGATAATGAAGGTCATTAATATGGCTACTTATGCTATTTGGCCCCTTTTTGTAAGCGTACAAGAAAGCTTAAAACAAATATTATTCTTGAAAAAATAATTTTTTTCACGTTTTTCTGCTGTTTACACCAATTTTTTGGAGTTTCATGACCCGTAAAATATCTGGGAAAAATGCCGTTCTCTAGTTTTGGGTATAATCAAATTAAATCAATTAAAAACAACAAATCTCATTTTTTTAATATTCAAAACAAAGTTTCTACACTTGCAACTCAAATCGCGCGGGGGCCGCCACACCTATCTTATCCCGCTATCCCCTTTACGTCGATATTATTTAATTTAATTATAAAAAAATATTTCAAGAGAAAATAATTCCTTTGTTTTATTATGTATATTAAATAATAGCAAAAAAAAATAAAGAACGATTCCGGGATGGGCCAGGCCGGCTTAAAAAAAATGATAGTTCAGGAGAGTTCTGATTGGTGTTTCTCATAGCAATTTATGAGTTCTGTCCATAATTGTTATAAAATATTTTGATTAAACCAATATTAAAAGAATTTGAATATTTCCAACTTCGAAAATTTTTATCTGTGGAAATTCAACAGAACTCTTTTTTAAAAGTACCAGGAACTATAGTACTAACGCAAACACATCTTAAAACTAGTTCAGAACTATTTGATTACAATATTGGGGTGCGGTGTCAAGTAGACACCCTATTTAAAAAAATCCTGATAGCTTAATTTTACAGAACTCTTTTTTTAAGTTGATAATACTTCTAGATACATCAAAATGAATTGATAACTATTCAGAACTTTCAGAACTCTTCATTGGGATGCCAACTTGACACTCCCTTGCAGTACAACCTGTAAGGTGTCTGGTACTAGTACTTTACTCGTATTAGATCGATTCTAGTCATTTGATGTTTTTCTAATTTAAATTTTTAATTTTGATAAACAAATTGCAACATGTCAGTTGTTATGGACAAGTGATGTTCTGGACTGTTGGTGTTAATTGGAATGCCTCGCCAGCTAAGCTTATATTATTCCACAATTTCACGGTTTGTCGCCTCGGAAAATGGGAACCCGCGATCGTATTCTATTTCTGGTGGACGGTGCATGCAATCAACATAATCCGTGCAATTACGTCAGAAATTTGCGATAAATTGCTTTTTTGTTGATGTTGTACGGCCGTTTAATGGTGTTTAACATTGAACATGTTTATAGGTGAAATTTAATTCTCGCGATGTTGATGCATGTTGGTGAAAAGTGTAATTTACATAATATCAAATGTTTGCTTTAAATTGTTTTCGCGTTTCGACACAAATCCGACAGGCGTGTTATGTTCGCTTTTCTTTAAACGATTGGCGTCTCGATGCCTCGTCGGAATCCGATTAATCTACTTTAAAAGGAAACTGATAATTAACTGCGAATTCTATTTATGTTTTTTCGAGTACGTTCTCATAATTGGCATTGATTCTATTACGCAAATTAGAGGCGATATCGGTATATCTTTGACGCACAATTAAATTATTTGTAAATAATAAAGATTTTAAGATTTAATTTAAGTCAACGAATGGTTTTTCCTGTGGGGCAAAAATAAGACGGACCTGACAAAACATATACTCATCTCTTAAAAATTCGATTACGACGCCGTTCCCGCCGAAAATAACTATTTTATACAGATGGCGTCACTGTGCTAACTCAAATATCTTGCGGAAGGGTCTAGCTGGCTCAGTGTTTCTCATCCTTTTTGGACCCAACGTCCACTTTATTAGGTCTGCTTCTTAATTCGCCCACTTTAATTTTTAACAACTTAAAATTACATGATGATTCCTAAAATAAAATAGGTTAGGTTTGGTTTGGTATTAGTAAACAAAATACAAATGAAAGGAACAAAGGTAAAATAACAATTATTTTAACTGTACAAAAGTATGGTGATGTATAGTACAATCGCGCAGAGGTGATAGTGACTCATGCTTTTTAGATCTAATCATCGCGTCTGGATAAACATCTATACTCGTTCGCATGCTTAAGAAAACCGAAATGAAATACGAAACGTATGTCGATATGTAAATTCAAGGGCCAAGTGCAACGTATGTCTTTTCTCATTCTATTCTAACCTCAAAATTCACGTGCTTGTATCTGGTTTTGACCGTATCCGATTTCGATTTAGTTAAGAGCAGAATTGATTGTATCCATTTCATTTATAAAAAGGTTAAATTTAATAACCAGTTGTTCTTACCGATTGCCGAAAAATGTACTCGCAAAGTTTCATCGGGAAAATATGTGTACGCTCCAGAATTTTTAAATTTCCCGCCTAGACTGAATCGAATTATTTTACGGACCTCTGCGCGATTGTACTATATGTGATCATTATGTGACTTTCTCCGAATTGATGGTATAATCGGTAAAATATTGTTTATTTTTAGGAAAATATGGGAAAAATACACAAAAATACACATCCAGTGTGCAAAATTTTACCAGAAGCATTTAAGTTCTTTGGATTGTCAAATAAGGCTTATGTTTCATTTGAAAATATTTAGTGGCTTTTGAGAAGCAAGTGCCTTCGACTGTTTGCAAACATCAAAATTCCAATTTTGGAGGTTTACGGCTGGAAAATTATTACGTTTCACATTAATTTCATATAAAAAAAAATTATCCCGTTTTAGAATGCAAGTTTCAAAAACCTAAATTTCAAGCCCTGGCTCTTCGTTTTGTCCAGAAATTTCACAAATGCTAAAAACTGTGAAGAGCAGTGTAACTTTGTTAATAAAATCAAATCAATCAAGAATCAACATTTCTTCAAAATTGAAAAAAAAACAAAAATAGTAAAAATCAGAACAGCTAGAATAGATTTTTCAAATCATCAATCAAAACAATCAATAATTAGAAACACATTAACTTGTAATAAAATCTAAATAAATAGAAACAGGTTTTCGTTTTCGTTTAATATCTGAAGAAAACTTTATAATAAAACACTATTAAGACTCGCAGATTATTTATTGTCGATGTACTGTATGATTATAGAATTCAGCGGCGGCTCGTGGATTTCCGAAGAGGAGACTAAAACAAAGATGTCGCTCATGCCGCACTACTTACTCTTATGGAGGAAGCAAATATTTCGCTGCTGTTTTGGTGAAATTTTCTATCGTAACCTCCTCGCCGAACATCCACGAGATGCCGCTGATACAATTATAGTAGTATACCGACAATAAATAATTTGTGAATATCTAGAAAAACAAATTTGAACGCTAAAATGTATTAAATTTAGTTTTCCAAGTTCAAAGTCTACAAAAGGCTCTTTTTATTTAAAAAAATGGCTAAGGTGTGTTACATGCGTTTTTTGAAGACAACAAAACCATGTTTTTAATTTAAAAAAACTACTTACCTTCAGAAAACAGAATTTGGTTTTGATAAATTAAATGCCAAGAGGTATCAAATTTAATGTATGATAAAACACAGTTAAAAAGCATTCGTATCGAGTAAACCAGAATTTTCAAAATCCGAAATTTTCGAAGATCAAAGTTAACAAAATCGTGTTGTTGATTTTGAAAAACTGCCTAACTTCCGAAAGCGTCATTTGATTCTAAAAAATGAAATATCAAAATGTATGAATTTTAAAACAGTGTAAGAAAATATTCAAGTCGAGTAACCAAAAAATAGCCAATTTTGAAATTCAAACTCAACAAAATCTTTTTTGATTTTGAAAAATTTCGGAATGCGTTATTTGATATTTTGACCATTTAAATGTGAAAATATAGCGAATTCAAGTCGAGTGAACAAAAAATAGCTTATTCTGAAATTCAAACTCGACAAAATCGTTTTTTATTTTGTAAAATTTCCGAATGCGTTATGTGTTATTTTGATCATTTAAATGTGAAAATATAGCGAATTCAAGTCGAGTGAACAAAAAATAGCCAATTCTGAAATTCAAACTCAACAAAATTGTTTTTGATTTTGAAAAACTTCCGAATGCGTTATTTGTTATTTTGATCATTTAAATGTGAAAATATAGCGAATTCAAGTCGAGTGAACAAAAAATAGCCAATTCTGAAATTCAAACTCAACAAAATCGTTTTTGTTTTTGATTTTGAAAAACTTCCGAATACGTTATTTGTTATTTTGATCATTTAAATGTGAAAATATAGCGAATTCAAGTCGAGTGAACAAAAAATAGCCAATTCTGAAATTCAAACTCAACAAAATTGTTTTTGATTTTGAAAAACTTCCGAATGCGTTATTTGTTATTTTGATCATTTAAATGTGAAAATATAGCGAATTCAAGTCGAGTGAACAAAAAATAGCCAATTCTGAAATTCAAACTCAACAAAATCGTTTTTGTTTTTGATTTTGAAAAACTTCCGAATACGTTATTTGTTATTTTGATCATTTAAATGTGAAAATATAGCGAATTCAAGTCGAGTGAACAAAAAATAGCCAATTCTGAAATTCAAACTCAACAAAATTGTTTTTGATTTTGAAAAACTTCCGAATGCGTTATTTGTTATTTTGATCATTTAAATGTGAAAATATAGCGAATTCAAGTCGAGTGAACAAAAAATAGCCAATTCTGAAATTCAAACTCAACAAAATTGTTTTTGATTTTGAAAAACTTCCGAATGCGTTATTTGTTATTTTGATCATTTAAATGTGAAAATATAGCGAATTCAAGTCGAGTGAACAAAAAATAGCCAATTCTGAAATTCAAACTCAACAAAATTGTTTTTGATTTTGAAAAACTTCCGAATGCGTTATTTGTTGTTTTGATCATTTAAATGTGAAAATATAGCGAATTCAAGTCGAGTGAACAAAAAATAGCCAATTCTGAAATTCAAACTCAACAAAATCGTTTTTGTTTTAAAAAACTTCCGAATGCGTTATTTGATATTTTGATAATTTAAATGTGAAAATATAGCGAATTCAAGTCGAGTGAACAAAAAATAGCTTTTTCTGAAATTCAAACTCAACAAAATCGTTTTTGTTTTAAAAAACTTCCGAATGCGTTATTTGATATTTTGATCATTTAAATGTGAAAATATAGCGAATTCAAGTCGAGTGAACAAAAAATAGCTTATTCTGAAATTCAAACTCAACAAAATCGTTTTTGTTTTAAAAAACTTCCGAATGCGTTATTTGATATTTTGATCATTTAAATGTGAAAATATAGCGAATTCAAGTCGAGTGAACAAAAAATAGCTTATTCTGAAATTCAAACTCAACAAAATCGTTTTTGTTTTAAAAAACTTCCGAATGCGTTATTTGATATTTTGATCATTTAAATGTGAAAATATAGCGAATTCAAGTCGAGTGAACAAAAAATAGCTTTTTCTGAAATTCAAACTCGACAAAATCGTTTTTTATTTTGTAAAATTTCCGAATGCGTTATGTGTTATTTTGATCATTTAAATGTGAAAATATAGCGAATTCAAGTCGAGTGAACAAAAAATAGCCAATTCTGAAATTCAAACTCAACAAAATTGTTTTTGATTTTGAAAATCTTCCGAATGCGTTATGTGTTATTTTGATCATTTAAATGTGAAAATATAGCGAATTCAAGTCGAGTGAACAAAAAATAGCCAATTCTGAAATTGAAACTCAACAAAATCGTTTTTGTTTTAAAAAACTTCCAAATGCGTTATTTGTTATTTTGATCATTTAAATGTGAAAATATAGCGAATTCAAGTCGAGTGAACAAAAAATAGCCAATTCTGAAATTCAAACTCAACAAAATTTTTGATTTTGAAAAACTTCCGACTGCGTTATTTGATATTTTGATCATTTAAATGTGAAAATATAGCGAATTCAAGTCGAGTGAACAAAAAATAGCCAATTCTGAAATTCAAACTCAACAAAATTGTTTTTGTTTTTAAAAAACCTCCGAATGCGTTATTTGATATTTTGGTCATTTGAATGTGAAAATATAGCGAATTTAGTGCATAATGAAAATAATTTAAAAGAATATTCATGTCAAGTGAACGAAAATTGCCAAAATTTTATTCTCATCATTTAAATTCCAAAACGAATTTAGTGTATTTTAAAACAGTAGAAATATTTGTGTCAAATATAGGAAAATTTCCAACAGATGTACTCAGTCAGACAATCACAGACACAATTTTTTTTCTTCTAAAAATTGTCGGAATCGTGTCTAGGAGCCTAAAAATCATGTTTAAGTGGTGCAAGTTTAGTTTTCAAGGGCCATAAAATATGAACGCATAATAATAATAATAATAAACATTTATTCCTAACAGACAATTACATTCGTCTTACAAAAGGAATATTCGTATAAATTGCATAAATAAGTAAATGTTTGAGTGAGCGGAAAAAAACACTAGACTAACTATTAGCCAAGAGCAACAATACATTTTGTTCATGAAAATGTTATAATGTGCACATTATTTAATTGTATGGGCAGCATTAATGGGGTACATTTAACACTTAATTTCATTAAACACGCATGTGCGTGTTTAATATGGTTATTAAACACACACACGCATTTGCGTGTTTAATATGGTCATTAATTAATTAATATGCTAATTCGCGCTTTGATTCACAGAACGCGATTTATGATAATATTTTGTTTACCCTGTTTAATACTGATTTTAACTTTAATTTTAAATTTTTTTCAATTGTAATTATAATTACAACTTTAATTTTGATTTTAATTTTAATTTTTGTTGTAATTCTCATTTTAAATTTAATTTTGATTTTAATTTTCGTGAACAAAGTATAGTGTAGAACTCGCATATAATGGCTATTAATCATTATATGCTCATTCTACAATATACTATTACAACTCGACTTGAACAAATTAAATGATAAATAAATATCAGTACCATATTGAATTTCATGATGAGCGTATGTTTCGATTTCAATGCATTTATGATTTTTAGTTTTCTAGTAATGCCTAAACACGATTAAAAATGATGTGGTTATCACGTAACCTTCTCCAATTTGATTACATACAAAAAATGTTTCGGGAATTTTACATATTTATCGATTATTTTCAAAAACTAGGAGGTTGTCAAAAACATATTCTTTATAAGTTGTTTATTTTGGCATTCTCTACAATTTTGATTTGTAGAAATTTGTTGTAAATATTATTATTTCATAATTTTGGTTTGCAAATCTAAGAGTTTATGAAATAATTGTATTAACAAAAGATGTGTACTTCTTTGCTGTTTTAACGCTAGCTTGGTTAAATAATAATAATAAAATATCTTCTAAGTTGAAACTCCTGTAGAAGAACAGGAACTTTATTTGAAAGTTCATGTAGAATTACAGGCGTAAGGAAATTGTGTAGTTTTTTTTCTGTATCTGTTTTAATAACTCCTATTTATTTTTTTATCTCCCAGGTTACTCGTCCTTTTCCTCGCCTAACTGCCTTTATCCTCAAATCCTCGTGCTTCCCTGTTCCAGGTGACCCTACACTATCTTCAATATTTATATAAGTATTTTTGGTAAGTAAAAAACACAAAACTCTTGGAGTAAACATCTACTGCTGGTCTTTAAACTCGCACCAGAAGCTTTACACTTCTTTAGATTGTCTGATAAGTTTAAGTTTAAAGTTTAATTTGAAAATCTTTATAAGTTTTTGATACACATTCGCACAGCATACAGACGAGATACATACAGATATTTTATAAAATGGTCGGAATCATCTCGAGGGACAAATTGGAAATTTCCAATGAAATTTGGAATTCGAAAAAATCACGAATCAAGTACTTTCCCGTACTTTGTACGAAAAAAAATAATAAGATGCATGAAAGTTACTATAGTTATAACGTAACATAACAAATAAGTAAAAATAAATTTAAAGTTTTAATGATCACCTTAAAGAAGATATAATTTTGTGTCACATTGACTGCAAATTTTTAGGCGGTTTATTTGCCGGGCTGTAATGCATCCAAAAACGCACGAATGAACGTCACCGCAGACAGGTATTAAAAATGGATTCGCCCCAGCAAAATGACCACCGCCCCCCAAAAGCAGATTGTCAGATAATCGCCAATTTAAATGTCAATCGCCCACGTTGAGAAACAATGGTGTAGCTCAGCCGATGTGAAGATAGCCACGGATTTCCTGGCGCGTCCACCGCCAAATGAAAATTACTTCGATTTTAATGATTTATAATAAATCCAACGCTGAAAATGTAATTAACATTAGCCTATAGATCTACAGTCAATCCACAATTTCAATTATTTTTTCTCGAGTCCACGGGAACTCTCTTTTTAAAATGACAAGAATTCAAAGTCCAATATGGCACTGTTTGACGCGTTTCAAATTTATTTTTTTAACAACAACTTATAGATAAGAGTCTACTTAAACGATTTAACGCATGAAATTTTGGGCAAAATTGTTTAACTTTTTTATGATTTTTTTTTCTCGGGTCCACCCAAACTATATAGATAATATATAGCAAACTTTCAAAGTCCAATATGGCACTGTTTGACGCGTTTCAAATTTAATTTTAACATACAGTGCCGGCGGAACGTACAGGTAAAGCAGGCAGCCGCCTGTTGCGGCCAAATTCAGGAGCCGCGGCCGGTCGGACGTTGAAGGATCAATGATAATTTTGACTGGGAAGCAAACTAGAACCCTTTGAAAGATTCATCATAAAAGTTTAAAGTTGATGTTAATTTTAATTCACTGTATATTGCTTAGGAGCAATTTCAACAGTTATCAACTTACATTAACACATTTAGATTTTTACACAATCTTTCAGAGTTATTGAAAATAAAGGCTATTTTAAAACATCATTAGGATCTTAAAGATACCATTATAATAATACAGATGTTGATTAAATTCAGCTTTCAGAAACTTTAATCAATTTTATCTATTGAAAATAATATAGCAAGATCCATAGATAAAACAGATTTTGCGAGTTTGAAACAATTTTACACACTTACTTGATGTTACATTTTCCGTTTTACGTATATATTTTATTGTTTATTCACAACCGTATGTGTAATGTTGACATTGCTGCCCTTATAAACGTTACGAAGTGTCACATTACTGACCGCTACTTCCCTCTCTCATTTTATCAACTGACGTTGATTTGATTGGTATTGACGTTAAAGCTATGACAAGAAACTTCCAACTAGACGAATTAAATGTTTATAGCGACATTAACCTGAATTTTAATCATGCAAACTAATGATTAGAAAAAGTACACACACCTCGGTGAAAAGTTTCATTCCTGTCACGAGACAAAGTTAACTTCCTAGTCTCTTAGCGGTAAAGAAACCCTTTCCATCTTGGTATGTATTTTCAATGTTCAATTAAATTCAATCAATGAATCTAAAGAAATATTGATCTTGACATCATGTAACTTCATTAAAACGGATTTTTGTGACTTCTTTCACATTAATCGATTTTTTTTTAACACTACAAGGTTTCATTCATTCATTATTTCCGCAATAAGTGTAAAAAATTATACTGGTTAACGAGTCGGCTCTTTGTATTTTGCATTACTTGCTGCAGTGTGGCAGGTACAATTTGTGCAAGTTTCGCTCCAATTTTGCCTTTCAACTCCTATAAAATATGTGTTTTGTTGATTGTAGAACTTGATCAGGTACTCCTTCAGAAAAAAAGTCTGGAGACGTTAGATCGATCTCGGCAGCCATCTCAAGTCTCCATTTCTTGAGATGACACGATTCGGAAATTGTTCACACAAATTATATAGGCCATAACACCTTCTTGTATTATTATATAGGCCATAACACCATCTTGCTAAAACCATTTTGTTGTCGGCTCGCAAGAGTGGAAAGAGGAACTGCTGAAGCATTATTTTGTACCAGTCTCCATTGCACGTGACTTGCACTTGCACCAATTTCCAATAAATGCGATTCATAAATCTTGAGTGAATTTATGCCACATCGTACCGGGGATCCCAAAATAGAATTTCTGTTGAAGTTTTGAATTCGAAAATTATGATCGCAATACTTTCTTGTACTACGTACGTGTCATGATTTATTCGAATGCGAAATTTTGCGATTTTGAAATGAAAACTAAAATATAACAGTTATTTGACAGTCCGAAAAGCTGAAGATTTTGGTAAAATACCCGGGAGAGGGTGACATTTTTTTTAAATATTAGAAAATTTTTAGAAAAACATTTAACCAAATATTAAAAATAAATGAATTGGATATATTTTGTTAGTTTTTCATATATTCCTTGATTATCGAAAAAAACAATTTAAAAATAAAAATGTATCATTTTTGGCGTATAATAAAAAAAAATGATACAAATTTGCATTAACGATAGTTGTAGAGAGTATTAATAATATTTTTGAATTTTTTTAATCGCAAGGTGCACTCTCAAATTTCTGTTCAGAGTGCTGCCATTTTATTTACAAGCAAGGTACGTCAATTATCTTTTGGTATGTCAAAAATATGTTATTTCTAAGCAAATTTGGAAATTTTGAAGCAAATCCCGCGGACGATAATTTTTTTGAATTTTTTTTAATCAGGTGGTGCACATTTCACTCACTCAAATTCCGGATCAGGGTGCTGCCATTTTGTTTATAAGCAAGCTGCGTCAGTTATCTTTTGGTATGTCAAAAATTTGTTATTTCTAAGTAAATTTGGAAATTTTGAAGCAAATTCCGCAGGCCATCATTCTTTTAGAATTTTTTTAATCAGGTGTGATGCACATTTCACTCACTCAAATTTCTGTTCAGAGTGCTGCCATTTTGTTTACAAGCCAGATGCGTCAATTATTTTTTGATATGGAAGATATACGTCATTACTGAGCGCATTTGAAAAATTTGAAGCTAATTCCGCGTGGGATGATATATTTAGTTTTTTTTTGGAAACAAGAGGTGCACATTTCACTCACTCAAATTCAAGCTCAGAATGCCGCATTTTCTTTACAAGAGGTGCATCGGTTATTTTTTGGTATGTCAAAAATATGTCATTTCTGAGTGCATTTAAAAAAATTGTGAAGGTAATTCCACGTGCGATGATATTTTTTTAGAATTTTTTCAATTACGAGGTGCACATTTCCCTCTCTCAAATGCAAGTTCAGAGTTTGGCGATTTTGTCATCAAGGTGCCTCAACTATTTTTTGATATGTCAAAAATTTGTCATTTATGAGCGCATTTGAAAAATTTGAAGGTAATTCCACGTGCGACCATATTTTTAGAATTTTTTTAATCACGAGTTGCACATTTTATTCACTCAAAGTCAAGTTAAGACTGCCGCCATTTTGTGTACAAGTCAGATGCGTCAATTATTTTAAGATATGTCGAAAATATGTAATTTTTTAGAGCATTTGAAAAAATTGAAGGTAATTCTACGTGCGATGATATTTTTAGAATTTTTTTTCATCGCGATGTGCGCATTTCACTCACTCAAATTCAAGTTCAGAGTGCTGCCAATTTGTGTCCAAGCAACTTCTGAGTGTATTTGAAAACTTTGAAGGTAATTCGAAGTGCGATAATAGTTTTAGAAACTTTTTAATCGCGAGTTGCACATTTCACTTACTCAAATTCAAGTTCAGAGTGCTGCCAATTTGTGTCCAAGCAACTTGTGAGTGTATTTGAAAACTTTGAAGTTAATTCGAAGTGCGATAATATTTTTAGAAACTTTTTAATCGCGAGGTGCACATTTCACTTTCTCAAATTCAAGTTAATAGTGTCGTCATTTTGTTTACAAGCAAGGTGCGTCAATAATTTTTTGATATGTTAAAAATATGGCATTTATGAGCGCATTTGAAAAATTTGAAGGTTATTCCATGTGCGGCAATATTTTTAGAATTTTTTTAATCACGATGTGCACATTTCAATCACTCAAATTCAAGTTGAGAGTGCTACCATTTTGTGTACAAGCCAGATGCGTCAATTATTTTAAGATATGTCAAAAATATGTAATTTTTCAGAGCATTTGAAAAAATTGAAGGTAAATCTACGTGCGATGATATTTTTAGAATTTTTTTTTCATCACGATGTGCGCATTTCACTCACTCAAATTCAAGTTAATAGTGTCGCCATTTTGTTTACGAGCAAGGTGCGTCCAATTATTTTTTGATATGTCAAAAATATGTCATTTTTGAGCAGATTTGGAAAATTTTAAGATAATAATAATAATAATAATAATAATAATAATAATAATAATAATAATAATAATAATAATAATAATAATAATAATAATATGTTTATTTGTGTTATTACATTAATTGTTTACACACGTCAAGTTACACGTTAAGAGATAATGCAGCGATAGACAAAAATGCTACATTATCCTTGAAAACAAACAAATTAGTTAAAAAGAACAAAGTAATTAAGAGCTAGAGATCAGTACAGGTATACAATTACACACATATACATAGAGAAACCTTAAAACTAACACTTTAAAAGCCGAGCCCATGTGTAATAAAAAACATAAGATCATTTCTGTTAATGCAGACGAAAATCATTATTCCGGTACGGTACAATTAAAGAATTCATCTGTAGTATAAAAGGCATTCTCGGTTAGAAAGGCTTTGATTTTTGTTTTGTACCGGTTATATGTAAGATCCTGGACATTTCTAGGTAACACATTAAAACATTTTATGGAAAAGTATCTTGTGCCGTTCATAGTTTTTGAAAGCCTGAATGATTCCACACGGTACTCATCTTTCTTGCGTGTCTCATATTTATGGAAACAGTTGTTTTGATTGTATAGATGCATATTTGCTTTTATGTACAACAAACATTCCAAAACATACAAACAAGGAACTGTTAATACTCCAGTTTCAGAAAACCAAAAGCGACAATCGTCTCGGTACGCAATACCGCAAACAACACGAAGGGCTCTTCTTTGAATTTTAAAAATGTCATTTAAAATAGACGAATGTCCCCATAGAAGAATTCCATACGACAGATGTGAGTTAATGAAAGCATAGTAAGCGGATATGAGTACATCCTTAGTTACTGATCTGGATAGGTTTCGCAAAAGATATACATTTCTTGACAGTTTACATGCCAGTTCTCTACCATGCTTACTCCAAGTCATGTGTGGATCTAAGAATATCCCCAAAAACTTGACAAACATACACGACATAGGAACATGCTTTAAAGTGAATAACATATTTACGGTTTTGGTTGAATTTAACTTTAATTTATTTGTGGTAAACCAGTCGGTGGCTGTATTCATGTCTGTCTCCAATTTATTTATTGCAGTTTCTAGAGATGTAGCTCGTGACGCGATCGTTGTGTCATCTGCATATAGTACTATTGACGATTGTTCTATATTTGTGGGAAGATCATTGATATATATTAGAAACAACAGTGGGCCAAAAATTGATCCTTGTGGCACACCGATTGTTATTTTTTGTTGTTCTGACATACAGTCATCAACAGCAACCATTTGTATACGGTTTGATAAGTAAGATACAATTAGTTTACAACTATTCGGACTAAAGTTGTAATAGTACAATTTACGTAAAAGGATAGAATGATTCATGCAATCGAAAGCCTTACTAAGATCGAGGAAGTTGCAGGCCACTACTTCCTCATTTTCAAAAGCTTTGATTATGTTTTCAATAAAGTTCTCTATAGCTGTTATAGTTGACTTGTCTTTTCTAAATCTAAATTGATTTGATGTTAAAATATTGTGCTTATTTAAGTACAAGGTAACCTGCTCTACTAGAATAGATTCCAGGATCTTAGACACGACAGGCAAGATACATATAGGCCGATAGTCATTGGGATTTTCTTTGTCTCCACCTTTGAAAATGGGTATACACTTGGCTATTTTTAAGGAGTCTGGAAACACGCCCGTTCTAATACACTGATTTATGAGTTTAGTGATGGGACTAATAAGTATGTCCAGTGCAAGTTTTATAATTTTGATATTTAATCCATATATATCTTCGCTTGTTGTTTGTTTCAGCTTAAGAACTATGCTACGAACTTTAGCACAAGATACTTCTTCAAAGTTAAAATAAGGAGGATTATTCGGTAAATTATGCATAAAGTGAACTGGATCTATATTACAATTCCAAGTGCAATGATATTTTTGGTATTTTTTTATCACGAGATACACATTTCACTCTCAAATTCAAGTTCAGAGTGATGACATTTTGTTTCCAGGTGGATTGCGTGGATTATTTTCATATTGATCAACAACAAATATTTTTCTAAATTCTGAAAAAAATCTATAAATTCGAAATTTATCATAAAAATCCCTTTTATTCCATCCAATCAAAGAAAGTTACATGACGGCCACATTTCTTAACAAATTTGAAAAGCGAAAATTACTCGTTTAAAATAATTTCGCAAAACTTGATTTAGGTTTGGGCTGCGAAACTTTTTTCACCTGAAGCGGCGTAAACTCTAATACCGGCGCTGTTAACATACCATCCAGTACTAGAAATAAGCTCACATGTCGCGAGAATTTATGCAAATTATGGCAGAAACAGTCCACTAAGCAGAATGATGAGGAACTTTAATATTCAGAATGACCATAATATTTATGGAATACCCTTTCCCACTTTTAAGCGACAAGTTAAAGTTATTGATGTCTGCAGAAATAACCGTTACATTGTATAATGTGGGTACGTGTGTATCAATGGGAAGGTGTGTATACAGGGTTGGGATAAAGTATGGAACCAAGTAAATATCTGGAAAACAAAAAGGGCTAAACTTTGCAGACAAGTACAATGACACATAACGCATCTGATGCCATATTTTTTGTTACTACTGTACTTCCGGTTTCACCGGAAATACCGTCAACTTTTTAAATTTAAATGGGGCACCCTGTATATTTTTACATTTTCGAATAGATACTTTTCCAACAATTGCAATGATGTATGGTTCGGTGGGTGTGTGGCTTGTAGTTTTTTAAATATTAAATAAAATAATTGTACATCGAGTTGGCTGTTTGCATCTTTTTACACTGTTTTCTGATAAAACAATTTCGTGTTTTTTACGTTTTCTGTAACTGACAGATAGTATCCATGTGAAATATTAATATTGCTGTTCAATTTTGGGTGAACTAACTGAACGTGAAAAAATTACTTTGTTAATGATGGTTAGTTTTGGAGATTGATAGAGATCTCCACAAGATGCATGCAATATTTTGAATACAACATTCCCTGAGAGCAATTCTAATATTTATAAATCAAAATTTTCAAGTGTTGAACAAAATTGTTATGAAATTCACAAATTTCATTTTTTATTATTTTATTTATTATTTAAAAAAACACAAGAACAAACCCTACATCATTGTAATTGTTGAAAAGGTGTCTATTTAAAAATGTAAAAATATACAGCCGATGTGAAGATAGCCACGGATTTCCTGGCGCCGCCACCACCAAATAAACATTTCTTATAGATGTACAGTCAATCCACAATTTCAATTATTTTTTCTCGAGTCCACGGGAACTCTCTTTTTAAAATGACAAGAATTCAAAGTCCAATATGGCACTATTTGACGCGTTTCAAATTTATTTTTTTTAACAACAACGTATAGATAAGAGTCTACTTAAACGATTTAACGCATGAAATTTTGGGCAAAATTGTTTATAACTTTTTTATGAATTTTTTTTTCTCGGGTCCACCCAAACTATATAGATAATATATAGCAAACTTTCAAAGTCCAATATGGCACTGTTTGACGCGTTTCAAATTTAATTTTAACATACAGTGCCGGCGGAACGTACCGGTAAAGCAGGCAGCCGCCTGTAGCGGCCAAATTCAGGAGTGGCGGCCGGTCGGACGTTGAAGGATCAATGATAATTTTGACTGGGAAGCAAACTAGAACCCTTTGAAAGATTCATCATAAAAGTTTAAAGTTGCTGTTAATTTTAATTCACTGTATATTGCTTAGGAGCAATTTCAACAATTATCAACTTACATTAACACATTTAGATTTTTACACAATCTTTCAGAGTTATTGAAAATAAAGGCTATTTTAAAACATCATTAGGATCTTAAAGATACCATTATAATAATACAGATGTTGATTAAATTCAGCTTTCAGAAACTTTAATCAATTTTATCTATTGAAAATAATATAGCAAGATCCATAGATAAAACAGATTTTGCGAGTTTGAAACAATTTTACACACTTACTTGATGTTACATTTTCCGTTTTACGTATATATTTTATTGTTTATTCACAACCGTATGTGTAATGTTGACATTGCTGCCCTTATAAATGTTGCGAAGTGTCACATTACTGATCGCTACTTCCCTCTCTCATTTTATCAACTGACGTTGATTTGATTGGTATTGACGTTAAAGATATGACAAGAAACTTCCAACTAGACGAATTAAATGTTTATACCGACAGTAACCTGAATTTTAATCATGAAAACTAATGATTAGAAACAGTACACACCTCGGTGAAAAGTTTCATTCCGGTCACGAGACAAAGTTAACTTCCTAGTCTCTTAGCGGTAAAGAAACCCTTTCCATTTTGGTATGTATTTTCAATGTTCAATTAAATTCAATCAATGAATCTAAAGAAATATTGATCTTGACATCATGTAACTTCATTAAAACGGATTTTTGTGACTTCTTTCACATTAATCGATTTTTTTTTAACACTACAAGGTTTCATTCATTCATTATTTCCGCAATAAGTGTAAAAAATTATACTGGTTAACGAGTCGGCTCTTTGTATTTTGCATTACTTGCTGCAGTGTGGCAGGTACAATTTGTGCAAGTTTCGCTCCAATTTTGCCTTTCAACTCCTATAAAATATGTGTTTTGTTGATTGTAGAACTTGATCAGGTACTCCTTCAGAAAAAAAGTCTGGAGACGTTAGATCGATCTCGGCAGCCATCTCAAGTCTCCATTTCTTGAGATGACACGATTCGGAAATTGTTCACACAAATTATATAGGCCATAACACCATCTTGTATTATTATATAGGCCATAACACCATCTTGCTAAAACCATTTTGTTGTCGGCTCGCAAGAGTGGAAAGAGGAACTGCTGAAGCATTATTTTGTACCAGTCTCCATTGCACGTGACTTGCACTTGCACCAATTTCCAATAAATGCGATCCATAAATCTTGAGTGAATTTATGCCACATCGTACCGGGGATCCCAAAATAGAATTTCTGTTGAAGTTTTGAATTCGAAAATTATGATCGCAATACTTTCTTGTACTACGTACGTGTCATGATTTATTCGAATGCGAAATTTTGCGATTTTGAAATGAAAACTAAAATATAACAGTTATTTGACAGTCCGAAAAGCTGAAGATTTTGGTAAAACACCCGGGAGAGGGTGACATTTTTTTTAAATATTAGAAAATTTTTAGAAAAACATTTAACCAAATATTAAAGATAAATGAATTGGATATATTTTGTTAGTTTTTCATAAATTCCTTGATTATCGAAAAAAACAATTTAAAAATAAAAATGTATCATTTTTGGCGTATAATAAAAAAAAAAAGATACAAATTTGCATTAACGATAGTTGTAGCGAGTATGAATAATATTTTAGAATTTTTTTAATCGCAAGGTGCACTCACTCAAATTTCTGTTCAGAGTGCTGCCATTTTATTTACTAGCAAAGTGCGTCAATTATCTTTTGGTATGTCAAAAATATGTTATTTCTAAGCAAATTTGGAAATTTTGAAGCAAATCCCGCGGACGATAATTTTTTTGAATTTTTTTTAATCAGGTGGTGCACATTTCACTCACTCAAATTCCGGTTCAGGGTGCTGCCATTTTGTTTATAAGCAAGCTGCGTCAGTTATCTTTTGGTATGTCAAAAATTTGTTATTTCTAAGTAAATTTGGAAATTTTGAAGCAAATTCCGCAGGCCATCATTCTTTTAGAATTTTTTTAATCAGGTGTGATGCACATTTCACTCACTCAAATTTCTGTTCAGAGTGCTGCCATTTTGTTTACAAGCCAGATGCGTCAATTATTTTTTGATATGGAAGATATACGTCATTACTGAGCGCATTTGAAAAATTTGAAGCTAATTCCGCGTGGGATGATATATTTAGTTTTTTTTTGGAAACAAGAGGTGCACATTTCACTCACTCAAATTCAAGCTCAGAATGCCGCATTTTCTTTACAAGAGGTGCATCGGTTATTTTTTGGTATGTCAAAAATATGTCATTTCTGAGTGCATTTAAAAAAATTGTGAAGGTAATTCCACGTGCGATGATATTTTTTTAGAATTTTTTCAATCACGAGGTGCACATTTCCCTCTCTCAAATGCAAGTTCAGAGTTCGGCGATTTTGTCATCAAGCAAGGTGCCTCAACTATTTTTTGATATGTCAAAAATTTGTCATTTATGAGCGCATTTGAAAAATTTGAAGGTAATTCCACGTGCGACCATATTTTTAGAATTTTTTTAATCACGAGTTGCACATTTTATTCACTCAAAATCAAGTTAAGACTGCCGCCATTTTATGTACAAGCCAGATGCGTCAATTATTTTAAGATATGTCGAAAATATGTATTTTTTAGAGCATTTGAAAAAATTGAAGGTAATTCTACGTGCGATGATATTTTTAGAATTTTTTTTCATCGCGATGTGCGCATTTCACTCACTCAAATTCAAGTTCAGAGTGCTGCCAATTTGTGTCCAAGCAACTTCTGAGTGTATTTGAAAACTTTGAAGGTAATTCAAAGTGCGATAATATTTTTAGAAACTTTTTAATCGCGAGGTGCACATTTCACTTACTCAAATTCAAGTTCAGAGTGCTGCCAATTTGTGTCCAAGCAATTTCTGAGTGTATTTGAAAACTTTGAAGGTAATTCGAAGTGCGATAATATTTTTAGAAACTTTTTAATCGCGAAGTGCACATTTCACTTACTCAAATTCAAGTTCAGAGTGCTGCCAATTTGTGTCCAAGCAATTTCTGAGTGTATTTGAAAACTTTGAAGGTAATTCGAAGTGCGATAATATTTTTAGAAATTTTTTAATCGCGAGTTGCACATTTCACTCACTCAAATTCAAGTTCAGAGTGCTGCCAATTTGTGTCCAAGCAACTTCTGAGTGTATTTGAAAACTTTGAAGGTAATTCAAAGTGCGATAATATTTTTAGAAACTTTTTAATCGCGAGGTGCACATTTCACTTACTCAAATTCAAGTTCAGAGTGCTGCCAATTTGTGTCCAAGCAATTTCTGAGTGTATTTGAAAACTTTGAAGGTAATTCGAAGTGCGATAATATTTTTAGAAACTTTTTAATCGCGAGTTGCACATTTCACTCACTCAAATTCAAATTCAGAGTGCTGCCAATTTGTGTCCAAGCAACTTCTGAGTGTATTTGAAAACTTTGAAGGTAATTCGAAGTGCGATAATATTTTTAGAAACTTTTTAATCGCGAGTTGCACATTTCACTCACTCAAATTCAAATTCAGAGTGCTGCCAATTTGTGTCCAAGCAACTTCTGAGTGTATTTGAAAACTTTGAAGGTAATTCGAAGTGCGATAATATTTTTAGAAACTTTTTAATCGCGAGTTGCACATTTCACTCACTCAAATTCAAATTCAGAGTGCTGCCAATTTGTGTCCAAGCAACTTCTGAGTGTATTTGAAAACTTTGAAGGTAATTCGAAGTGCGATAATATTTTTAGAAACTTTTTAATCGCGAGTTGCACATTTCACTCACTCAAATTCAAATTCAGAGTGCTGTCAATTTGTGTCCAAGCAACTTCTGAGTGTATTTGAAAACTTTGAAGGTAATTCGAAGTGCGATAATATTTTTAGAAACTTTTTAATCGCGAGTTGCACATTTCACTGACTCAAATTCAAGTTCAGAGTGCTGCCAATTTGTGTCCAAGCAACTTCTGAGTGTATTTGAAAACTTTGAAGGTAATTCGAAGTGCGATAATATTTTTAGAAACTTTTTAATCGCGAGGTGCACATTTCACTCACTCAAATTCAAGTTCAGAGTGCTGCCAATTTGTGTCCAAGCAATTTCTGAGTGTATTTGAAAACTTTGAAGGTAATTCGAAGTGCGATAATATTTTTAGAAACTTTTTAATCGCGAGTTGCACATTTCACTCACTCAAATTCAAATTCAGAGTGCTGCCAATTTGTGTCCAAGCAATTTCTGAGTGTATTTGAAAACTTTGAAGGTAATTCGAAGTGCGATAATATTTTTAGAAACTTTTTAATCGCGAGTTGCACATTTCACTCACTCAAATTCAAATTCAGAGAGCTCCCAATTTGTGTCCAAGCAATTTCTGAGTGTATTTGAGAACTTTGAAGGTAATTCGAAGTGCGATAATATTTTTAGAAACTTTTAAATCGCGAAGTGCACATTTCACTTACTCAAATTCAAGTTCAGAGTGCTGCCAATTTGTGTCCAAGCAATTTCTGAGTGTATTTGAAAACTTTGAAGGTAATTTGAAGTGCGATAATATTTTTAGAAACTTTTTAATCGCGAGTTGCACATTTCACTCACTCAAATTCAAATTCAGAGTGCTGCCAATTTGTGTCCAAGCAATTTCTGAGTGTATTTGAAAACTTTGAAGGTAATTCGAAGTGCGATAATATTTTTAGAAACTTTTTAATCGCGAGGTGCACATTTCACTCACTCAAATTCAAGTTCAGAGTGCTGCCAATTTGTGTCCAAGCAATTTCTGAGTGTATTTGAAAACTTTGAAGGTAATTCGAAGTGCGATAATATTTTTAGAAACTTTTTAATCGCGAGTTGCACATTTCACTCACTCAAATTCAAATTCAGAGTGCTGCCAATTTGTGTCCAAGCAATTTCTGAGTGTATTTGAAAACTTTGAAGGTAATTCGAAGTGCGATAATATTTTTAGAAACTTTTTAATCGCGAGTTGCACATTTCACTCACTCAAATTCAAATTCAGAGAGCTCCCAATTTGTGTCCAAGCAATTTCTGAGTGTATTTGAGAACTTTGAAGGTAATTCGAAGTGCGATAATATTTTTAGAAACTTTTAAATCGCGAAGTGCACATTTCACTTACTCAAATTCAAGTTCAGAGTGCTGCCAATTTGTGTCCAAGCAATTTCTGAGTGTATTTGAAAACTTTGAAGGTAATTTGAAGTGCGATAATATTTTTAGAAACTTTTTAATCGCGAGTTGCACATTTCACTCACTCAAATTCAAATTCAGAGTGCTGCCAATTTGTGTCCAAGCAATTTCTGAGTGTATTTGAGAACTTTGAAGGTAATTCGAAGTGCGATAATATTTTTAGAAACTTTTTAATCGCGAAGTGCACATTTCACTCACTCAAATTCAAGTTCAAAGTGCTGCCAATTTGTGTCCAAGCAATTTCTGAGTGTATTTGAAAACTTTGAAGGTAATTCGAAGTGCGATAATATTTTTAGAAACTTTTTAATCGCGAGTTGCACATTTCACTCACTCAAATTCAAATTCAGAGTGCTGCCAATTTGTGTCCAAGCAATTTCTGAGTGTATTTGAAAACTTTGAAGGTAATTCGAAGTGCGATAATATTTTTAGAAACTTTTTAATCGCGAAGTGCACATTTCACTTACTCAAATTCAAATTCTGAGTGCTGCCAATTTGTGTCCAAGCAACTTCTGAGTGTATTTGAAAACTTTGACGGTAATTCGAAGTGTGATAATATTTTTAGACATTTTTTAATCGTGAGGTGCACATTTCTCTGTCTCAAATTCAAGTTAATAGTGTCGTCATTTTGTTTACAAGCAAGGTGCGTCAATAATTTTTTGATATGTTAAAAATATGGCATTTATGAGCGCATTTGAAAAATTTGAAGGTTATTCCATGTGCGGCAATATTTTCAGAAATTTTTTAATCACGAGGTGCACATTTCAGTCACTCAAATTCAAGTTGAGAGTGCCGCCATTTTGTGTACAAGCCAGATGCGTCAATTATTTTAAGATATGTCAAAAATATGTAGTTTTTTAGAGCATTTGAAAAAATTGAAGGTAATTCTACGTGCGATGATATTTTTAGAATTTTTTTTTCATCGCGCATTTCACTCAAATTCAAGTTAATAGTGTCGCCATTTTGTTTACTAGCAAGGTGCGTCCAATTATTTTTTGATATGTTAAAAATATGTAATTTTTGAGCAGATTTGGAAAATTTTAAGATAATTCCAAGTGTATTGATATTTTTGGTAATTTTTTATCACTCTCAAATTCAAGTTCAGAGTGATGACATTTTGTTTCCAGGTGGATTGCGTCGATTATTTTCATATTGGTCAACAACAAATATTTTTCGAAATCCCACTAAATTCTGAAAAACATCGATAAATTCGAAATTCATCATAAAAATCCCTGTTATTCCATCCAATCAAAGAAAGTTACATGATCACATTTCTTAACAAATTTGAAAAACGAAAATTACTCGTTTAAAATAATTTCGCAAAACTTTATTTAGGTTTGGGCGGCAAAACTTTTTTCACCTGTAGCGGCGTAAATTCTAACACCGGCGCTGTTAACATACCATCTAGTATTAATCCCAACAATCTGACGCTTTTATTGGGACATCCTCGGACAATCGGAGTGTTAAAAATAACAGTTTCGTCAGGCTGTAACAAAGAAAGCTTACATACCACTCTATTTTTGTTTTTATCTTTGAAAATAATCTCTGAAAGTCCATTTAGAAATGAAAGATAAATACGGCTAGACTCCACACACTCACACACCCAATACGTCTTCTATTGTCGCGTTAAGAGCGGAAGGGGATATCTGTCGAGGGAAACGGTTAAAATTCCCGCGATTGTGTGTTGCTAAGAGTGTCGTCTGGTGATAAAGGGCACGAAGTATTTTCGGAGAGAGGTCATTGCGGTGGCCAAATATTATTCATGGAAAATTTCTCCTGTGGGTCATGAAAGGGCCACCGGACTCGCCCGCCGTAAATTTCGGTAATATCAATTTTACCCGGGGGATGGAAACTTTTGTGTTTACATACGTATTAATTTTATGGACACTGCATAAAATTTTGCTTACTTAACATATTAGCATAGTAACAATAAATGGGGTTGAATACAGTTTAAAGATAGGTGTGTGTTCAGAATATCGCGGCTTGCATTTCATTATTATTTTAGATAGAGATTAGCGAAGAAGAAAAATTGTTCGACGTTCGATAATATTACCATCTTTGTTTTTTTGTTTGATGAATCCTTCAACTTTCAGGTATTTTAGATCTACTGTACGTCATCCAACTTTGTAAACTGGTATAATAACAACAACTAAATCTGATTCGACTGTAAGATTGAAAGGTTACACTTTTTTTTCGATTTGCAAATAAAAATAAAAAACAAAGTTGTATTGATACTACGAGGCTACACATTTATTATATTTTTTTCGTATTATTAAGAGAAAATCACGCATAATAAAGTAAATCAAACGCGGCATTTTTCGGTGCAATTAAAGTACCAAATTCCAACCGACGCGCGACGAGATAAGAACGCAGACGGTCCAAAAAAGCGTAGATGCGGGACTTATAAGTGCCGATCGAAACACAAGCCCTCATGAGAAGAAACCTGATGGGAAATCGATCGCACGCAAAAAAGAAGAACTCCGGAAAATGCTGGCTAACAAGGGAAATTGCATTCGCGTTAAGACGATTCTCGCGACGAATCTTATTCGGTGTAATTTGTATGTTGTTTTACAGTCTAGACTGGTGTTTCTGAACGTGGGCGATATCACCCCCTGGTGGGCAATCGACGTCTAAATTGGGCGTTTATCTAACAATCCGTATTTGGGGGGGCGATGGTAATTTTGTGGGGCGGATGCATTTTGAATACCCGCCTGTATGGATGGCTCAAATCGCCTAAAAATTTGATTAACGTGACAAGATTAGAACCGAACTTTGCCAAGATCAAAAAAACTTGTAAATTTGTCAAGTTGCGTTGATTTTACATAAAAAAATTTAATACTACCTCTGTTTCATAATAAATGAGTCATTATCGATTTTTATTTTTTCAATAATATGTGAGCCATTACCGTTTATATTTTTTCCATAATGATTGACCCATTACCGATGTTTATTTTTTACAAAATAACTGAGCCGTTTTCGTTTCTACGTACTATATATACCGTGTGTTTGGAATAAGGGACGAACATAGGAATTTAAGGCTGTTCGTCCCGCAACGAATACTTTTCCAGGGGGCCAAGGGTAAGACGGCAAGTAATGGGCGGACCTAACAAATCATATATTCATCTCTTATAAATCCTATTGCGACGTCGTTCTCGCAGAAAAATCAGGATCGGACTTAGGCACTGGCGTACCGTATTAACGCATTGGCCATGCACGCGTCTGATAATTCATGAGTTGCAGAAACTCACACACTAGTCTCTCAAATATCACACTCTTTACACAAAATAAACTTTTTAAACACCGGTTTAATGTAATTAAAAATAATTTTCATGAAATAACTTAATCGTTTTATTAAAATAATTTTATATCATAATTTATAATGTAATTAAAATGTTCAACGGAATGTATTTCAAATGAAATATTACAAAATTTTAAAAATAAACAAACGTTATATTATATATACAGTACATTTTTTTTATCGTGGGCCATAGGATTTTACATGCTAAAAATTATACCTTGTGTTAATGTATATTTTATCATAAAATGTTGAAGGAAATTTTAGTTAGTAATAAATCAATTATTTTTCTACATGATGCGCTGCATTAGAATAAGGTTTGTCCAGCAGCGAAATAGTTGTATTTTTCTACAAGTCAGGGAATTTTTATTTTAGGGAAGTAGTTGACAACTTTTCGGCAGCGTATCCCGATCGTCCGCTTCCGAGCAAAAGCACTTTTTAATGGAATAAAACATGTTTTAAATTATTTTAATTAAGCGCATCGTATTGAAAAATAATTCATTTATATTACTAACTAAAATTTGCTTCAAAATTATATGATAAAATATACATTAATACAAGATATAATTTTTAGCATGTAAAATCCTATGGCCCATGATAAAAAAAAACATATGGTATATATATTTAATTAATAACTGTTAATTCGAAACAAATGTTCAACACTTTATATTGTATTTTAAAACAACTTACTTAATAATATTAATAACAGGAAATCAAGAACATTATTTTAGAACTACTTTTTTTTGCTATAGCTAATTCAATGCGTTGCGGATCCTTGATCTCGCGGGTCTGTTAGTTCCGGTAAAAGACATTCGACATTGTTGATGAAGACGAATTCCAGTTTTTATAACAAACATGTTCTATCAATAGAATATCTCTTGACTTAGCCATTTGACAAATACTGCAATACTTATTCCTAACCCCCATGAATAAGACTTTTTTAGTTTTATAACCTATAATCGCAGCTGCACCAGAAAGCGAATTATAATTGGTTCCGTGTGATCTTTTTGCCCAGCTTCCATCACAAACAACAGTAATTAATGGAATACCATTTTCATCAACTTCCCCATTTGCGATGGCCAGTTCTTTTTCTTTCTCAGCTGCTTCTTTCATCAAATTTGCTGAAATTTCTTCCCAGGAATCCGCTATTTTATTATGTACTTTATTGTACGTCTTATTACTCATACATGGTATTTCTAATGAAGACGAAAATTGTTCCAATTGTGAAAAGCCACATCCAATTCCCAATATCCCCAGTACTGCACTTGAATTTACGTCTTCATTTACAGAGCACTGTGAGTTATGGATTTTAAATATTGCACCACACATGTTACATTTAAAATGTATAACTGAAAGGAAACCTTTTCGTTCCTCTTTAAATATGAACATATTTTTTAACGTACAGTTAAATACCGATGAATGAGTGCTCATTTCTATTAAAGAATCTATGAAGAATTGCATATCTATAATTCGACGACCTTCCATTATTATTGGAATAACTTCTTGAACATCCTATATACAGAAAGAAATAATTACAATTATATTTCAGTTTATCATTGATTTATTTCATATACCTTTGTCATTTCATGTAATTGATCAATTTCTTTAGGTACTAGTGATTCTCCGTTGGATTCATCTTCTAATATTTTGGCTTGATGATTGCCAACAGCATTAGTTATTACTGGAGGAGCTACATTATCGTTCTGTAATTTCAAAAACAACTTAATTTGAATTAAACATTTTTCGTACATTTCTTATCATTTATGAATGCAGTAGCAACGGATTTATTACTTGTCGGGCCTATAGCGTATGTTAATTTTGATGCCCCCCCTCTAATAATATTTCAATTTATGTAGTAAGTGTTAATATTGCAACTTTGTTCATACATTACAATATCAACAAAAATAGTCAATATAGAGTAGTCATTTGGCATTTGGAATCACGTTGCTACCTATGATTTGTAATATCAGTGATTTTTTTCTAGAATCCTAAAGTAGAATATATTTTGAATAAATTTGGAAAGTTTCAAGTGACAATTGGTTTTTCAGCCTCTGTGGTGATTATTTCAAAAATTAGTGAAGCATTTCTTAATTTTTGCGGAATCGTAAATTGCAATGTATTTTGGGTAAATTCAAATATTTTCAAGGATATTGCAAATGTTTTTATACGTCTGCGTTGCCTCTAAAAAAGCTCATCTTTAGAATAACGATTTAGTTTGTTCTCGGGGAATTATTTTAAAATCTACTCGAAAAGCATTAAAGATTTTTGCAGAATCGTAAAGTGGAAGAATACATTTTGAGTCATTTTGGACAGTTTCAAGTACGTGATATTTTTTTTAATGAAGGATGTGAGTAGAACTGCTGGTTAGGGAGAGTGAATTTTTGGGAAATTGGCGTTGGCTACGAGGGCATCTGCCACAACCGGTGATTTGTAGATATATTAGAAATTAAATAAATAATGAAAGACAAATTACAACGGCCACGGTCCCGAGCGAATATTCCGCAGCCCCAAAATCTTTCGCCCGGGCTGAGAATCGAACCCACACTGCACTCGGTACAATCGCCCACTACACTAACGGGCCGCCCAAACGTCACAATTGTTTTTCGGTTTTTGTTTTGCCTCTGAAGAGGTGCGTCTTTAGAATGATGGTTTGTTCTGATCTTGAGGGATTATTTTAAAATAAAATAATAAACGCCGAGGGGTATTTTGTGTTAATTTAGAAAGTTGCAGATTTGTAGAAATTGTTTTTATTTATTTTTTCAGAAATTTTTAAATTGAAAATTGGTTTCGTCGTAATATTTCAAAATGTATATAAAGGGATGTTTAGGTATTTGCTCTGTATGTTAAAGCAAAACCATCGTTTTTTTTTTAGTAAATTTGGGAACTTTAGTATTTGTAGCAATTGTTTTTATTTGATTGTTCAGTTCATGAAAATCGTAATTTTGAACATGATCATAAGAGCATTCTCTTCCGATTCTTTAAAATTTAGAGCAACATGAAAGTATAAACTAATGAGTATAAAAAATAATATTTATAAATCACTGTTTAGGTAATAATCGCAGTTTAATTAACATTTGGATAACTTTGTAATTTTATATAGCGATCACGTTTTAAGTAGCAATCAAACTTTGAGTAACCGTTGAAATTTTAAATAACAAATCACGGTTTAAGTAATAGTCGCAATCACTGTCACACTCACGGTGAAATTTGAATATTTGTAACAGTAACGATCAGCGATTTCAGTGAAAAATTACAGGTACGTGAAATATCGCCCATCCCTAGATAGTACCATTTTTTTTATTGTAAGGCAGTTTGACAAAAAATGATGCAGGTCATTCGTGAGCCATGGTATTGTTTTTGTTTGAAAATGCACGATTTAAACAAATAGAATACCCAGTGTGTGGATTTTGGATTAAAATTTACTTACGTCTTTTTTAGATGGAAACTGTTTGCTTGTTTTTCGTCTTGCGGATAAATAAAGTCGGCATTTATTACCTCGACGATTAAACTGTCTCTGTATAAATCTGAGTTAATACTAACAATTTCCAAAATATTTACACGAAATGTAACTTCGTAATACAACTTTTAAGAAGTAGGGCGCAATGGGGGTGTGTCCACTACCTGCAGTATTTTACATTTGGCACCACTGCGAACGCACTTTTTTAGAAATTCACAGAAAAACATCTGGCGACTTTCCCAATTGCAGCCCTTGTCCGAAGAAGACAAAGGGTTGTACAAGTAATTTATGCGAAATCAAGTACGGGCGGATTTCGTCGGTCCAGCAGAGAATGAAAATAAACATGTTCAAGTTGAAAATTCTGATGAATTTTGTCTGGAAGATATCTTCGGCACAGTCAGCAGGTACCCCGATCAAAATCGGACTTCGGCACAGGCGTAATTTTTTTTTGTTATAAATGTATGCCAAATCCTAACAGTAACTTAAGATTCTACAATTATTTTATTGGTTGATGTGAAGTAATGCGATTATGGTAGAGCATTTGCTTAAACTACTTAACATATAGTAGATTATTTTTAAAATCGACAAGAAACTTAAAATACGCGAAATGCCCTAAAAAATCGACTGAAATCGGGCTCTAAATTTGCCTCAATGCGGTTGTTCCCCTACCGCTGTGCGGGAACTGTTTTCTACAGATGGCGTTACTTTACGGCAACTAAAATATCTCGCGCAAGGGTTTAGCTCTAGTGTAATTGCGTCCTTATTTTTCAGGAAAAACTAATTTGGTTTAATGGATTTTATTACCAAAGAATCAATCTGTGTCACTGTAGTAAAATATTTTTAATTTTCAGCGTTTATTTACATTTTATTTAATGTTGAAAATGCCTATTTTTCAACACTAAATTACACATTTTCAGAGATACTTGTAATTAGGTTAGGTTAGGTTAGGTTAGGTAAATGTAATTCTTTAGTAACCTACATTCATACTTTATGTAACCCTGTGTAAAATATTATTGCTTAAATTTTTTCCATCACACCACTATCAGTATAGAGCTGAGTGCCAAAAACGCTTCATTTTTCGAACGGATCGAACAGCCTTAACATGTAAAATTAAATATGTGTAATTATTAGCTCCCCTATTCAATTCAGAGAAAATTCGCGAAGGAATGTTTTTAGAGAATTAAAAATTGTAAATGTATCATCCATTTAATTTACGTTTGTACCATAGTACACCTCAGAAATAATAAAATAAGTTGAACAATACCATTTATAATAATAAAAACCCTTGCCATGACTTTGACAAGTTTCAGTAAAAACTGAATAATTGCCATTCGTTTTTGGTTGATTAAATTTGGTCTTCTCATCGTTTGAAACTTCCGGCGTTAGAAGACTTTCGCTTAAAAAATCGAATGTTAATTGTTGCTTTTGAAAAATTAAACTGTCATATATTTTGGCGTCCGTCGCACATGTGATTAAGAATTTGGTGTATATTAAGAATATCAAAATAGAAATTAAAAAAATAACTAAGTGTCAATAAATTTAAAAGAAAACTCAAATGGCTCACTTATTATGGAACAGAGGTAGTACATAAAATTCGCTACATTTTAGAAAAATCACATAACGCGTTCATTTAATTTTTCAAAATCAATAACTTGATTTTGTTGATTTGGAACTTTCGAATTTTGTTAATTTCCATTGTTTCGACATGCATATTTTTAGTACCATTTAAAACACACTAAATGCTCTACTTTTTAATATACAGGGTATTTTTTTTTATCGTGGGCCATAGGATTTTATATGCTAAAAATTATACCTTGTATTAATGTATATTTTATCATAAAATTTTGAAGGAAATTTTAGTTAGTAATATAAATCAATTATTTTTCTACATGATGCGCTAGTCAGAATAATTTAAACATGTTTTATTCCATTAAAAAATGAAATTATTTAAAATAAATAACTGAGCAAACAAAACCAAAGTACCTTGAATTTCTGAAATGTCAGACTGATTAGTGAATTAATTTCATTTTTTAATGGAATAAAACATGTTTAAGGTGATCTAATTAAGCGCATCATGTGGAAAAGTAATTGATTTATTACTAACTAAAATTTGCTTTAAAATTATATGTTGAAATATGCGTTAAAACAAGGTATAATTTTTAACATGTAAAATCCTATGGCCCACGATAAAAAAAACGTACTGTATAAAATGTGACAACCAATAAATGCGTTTAACACCTCAGCAATTTTTAAAAATTGAAAACGAGGGTTTATTGACTTTGAACTTGGAAAATTTTGCATTTTGGCAATTTTCATTTTACTTTTTCGAACACACTAAATTCGCTACATGTTGGTATTTAAATCATCAAAATCAAACGCGGATGCAAGTTAAACAATTTTTTTTAATCAAAAACTAAATTTTCCTTATTTTGAGCTTGGAAAATTTTAGCAATTTTCATCTCTCTACATAAATATATTTTTCTATTTTGCGTCTAAAACGAAGTCATTAATGCACTCATATGGGTTCGTAATGGCTCGCCGAGTGCTTCACTGGTTTATTTTTTCAAGGTTGGCACCGTTGAAATTTTCGGCGAGATAGTTTTGAGGTTATGTGATGTGTGGAAATCGCAAACTAATTTCATATTGAAATGTCAATTATTACTTTCTCCGTTACGAAGTACGAGAAAGTATTGTAATCGTGAAAAAAAAATCAATTTTTTTTTTTACGGAAATATCCGTTTTGGGGTCCCTAGATTCCATTTCAACAATTTCTAGAAAAAAAAATTGTGTGTGTGTATGTGCGCTCTGTATCTCAAAAAGAAATCAAGCAACTAACATAAAACTTATTTGACAATCCGATGAACTGAAAAGCTTTTGGTGTTTACCTTAACCGTTTTCTGTTTTTTTCCAATATTTTTATAAATATGAAAAATATCACAAAAACATTAAAATAAATATTGAAGACAATAAAGAAATGAACATCTTTTATTTGAAAATATTTTTCATATATATATGTTACGGTTAATATGATTAATGCTGAAATTATGCATAATTACCAGTCATTATGTATAATTACTTCCAATATTGGAGAATTTAATAAAGTTATAGCAATTTATTAAATATGCTGGTCATTTTAAATATTATCCAGGGCTCATTGGTATGTTTGATAACTTTCGTCATTTAGTGCTGTTGTATTGCTGTTGTACCAAAACCTAACTCAATCTAACCGAACCTAACCCAACCTAACTGAACCTAACCCAATCTAACCTAACCTAACCTTACCCAATCCAACCTAACCTAACCTAACCTAACCTAACCTAACCTAACCTTACCCAATCCAACCTAACCTAACCTAACCTAACCCAACCTAACCTAACCTAACCTAACCTAACCTAACCTAACCCAACCAAACCTAACCTAACCTAACCTAATTTACTTTCTCGTACTTTGTAACGGAGAAAGTAAACATGAAAAACAATTCTATCAAAAAGTTATACATATTCGCCAGTAATTATTTATACTTTCCAATTTATCATATTGACCGTAACATCTACACGTATTAACAAATAAACTTTGATTTGATTTATATTTTTTTGTCCTAAAATTTCAATTAATCAAAATGCCAGTAAGTATTAGATATTATTCATAATATCCAGTATGTTTGATAAATTAAGCATATTCTCCAATATTATTGGGAATTATACATAGTCGCCAGTAATTATGCATAATTTCTAATTTATCATATTAACCGTAACATATATACATCATCTTTATTACAGACACATACATTGAATTACAAGCAGGTTTACTTTGTTTACAATTATATAATATGTTAGTACGTCTCTGTCAGGGCTATCGACCATGGGTCTTTCTGCCCTTTCGCTATAGTTTTGAAGATACATTAACTGTCAGTATGAAACGAACTAGTGAATTGATAAAGAGTGATCGTGGGATGTTTGAATTTGGAGGGGATGTTAGGATTACGTGGGATACAGAATTTTGTTTAAAAGGGTTACATTGAAGGGTATTTTTCATAAAATTATTGGTTTTCGAGAAAAAAAATTATTAATTTATTTTTCATTTTTCGGTTATAATTATGAATTGGTAGCATTATCTAAAAAAAAACTATTACAGGAATTAACATGAAACTTTGAACATAAGTCTTATTTGATAATTCCAAGAAAAGAAATGCTTTTGGTAAAATTTCGTACACCGGAAGTGGATGTTTACCTTAACCGTTTTTTGTTTCTTCACGATATTTTTTTAAATATAAAAAATAATACAAAAATATCTTTAAAAATATTAAAGATACAAAGAAATGAACATATTTTCTCTGAAAATATTTTTCATAAATTTACAGTTTTCAGAAAAATAAAATAAAATTTCGAAAAAAAATAATTTGATGAAAAATATTTTTTAAACAAAATGTGTTCATTTCTTTGTTATTTTTAATATTTGTTAATATATTTTTCTAATATTTCATATTTAAAAAAATTATCGACAAGAAACAAAGAACGGTTAAGGTAAACACCCACTTCCGGTGTTCTAAATCAAGAATTAAAAAAAGATTATTGCCAAAAATTAATTTGCGAAAGAGAGCGCTAACAGTATTTATTACTTTTTAATACCCCAACATCTTTTAATATTAAACTTTCGACAAATGCTATTATCCAATGTTTAACTTATTTCTACTTATTTAATCTTTTCTCTTGGATACATTTTTTGGCAATTCAACTTTCCACAAACAAAATGATTCAGTTTTCAGTTTTTTTAATGAATAAAATTTATTAATATTTAATTTTTTTCAGGTTATAATTCTTACATTTCTACCTCAATTTCACAAAAAGGTAAAAATACCAACATTGGCTCTGACAAAAAAACTTAAATAATTGCAACTGTCGAAAATAAAAAATATATATGACAAAAAGTACGATATTAAGAAGTAAAAAAGTATGATTATCAATAGAAGTTAAAAATCCAAAAACAACATTAATTAATTTTTTTTCGCGGATTGATATGAAATGTAAGATTTTTCGGACTGGTTTTAGGCCGTGAAATATCACTTTTGCGGACTAGGCTTTAAACAATTAATATTTATGCCTAGGCTGTAAAAGTAATGAGCCAATCAGGTGAGACTACATCATGCTATTTCGCCAATCAGATGAGACACCGCGTCGACCAATAGAAACCGCCCGGAAATTTGTTTGACATTACAATGTATTTTTCGCTTAATTGAGAGTTGCCTTCGAATTTCCCGTGCCAAAAAGGCCAAAAACAGGTTCCCCGAAGTTTTAATAACACCGCATGTGATTTTCCTGACCTCCACTAACTTATCCACGCACAAAAATCGAGTCGCCGAACTCTGGCGAAATTTGCTTGCCGTGACTGTCTCCTAGTGGCCCGGCATTTGACGTTTAAACGTCATCGACCGGCGCACTTATTTCCTGGCACAGTAGAACGAGAGACTCCTTCAGATGTTGCCTGCGAAAGAAGCCCAATAACGGCTTCTGCGAAGTATTAACAACCCCGTGTAAGTTTTCTCCGAGCACCTTGTGTTTACCTAACTTCCCACGTTATTGAACCCGAGCAGCAATCCGAAAACTGATCAAAAAGGTTTTGGAGGTTACGTATTATGTAAGTTTTATTTCAATTTAATCATTGAACAATAATAATATGAACATAATCACTGTAACATTTTTAATCGTAAAGAAATGTGTGTGATACCAAGAAAGTGCATTTTATTGAACAGTTCCTGAATTAAAATGTATCACAAAGTAATGGCTTTCACCATCAATTTTAGCAATTTTCATTGTCTCTACATAAATATATTTAATACCACTTAAAACACTCTAAATTCTCTACTTTTTAATACATAAAATATCATAATCAAAGCATGCGTTTAACACTTCGGCAATTATTAGAAATCCAAAGCACCATTTTTTTTTGTTTCAACTTGGATAACCTGGATTTTAGCAAATTTCATTGATTGGGCAATATCCTAATACTTTTTTCAAGCACACGAAATTCGCTACATTTTGGCATTTTAAATCTTCAAAATCAAATAACGCGGAAATCCTGGACCGATTTGAAAAAGGAATGTTTTCCGTTGCTTCATTTCTGGACCTCTCATGACATTTGTCACTTTTTTCCATGGCACTCTAAATATAATTTTAAATAGAAGTTTTAGTTTTTTATTTTTTTTTCGACCAAAATTTTGAACGAAAAACAACATATTGGGCAGTATTGGATTCGGAAAAATAATATCTAATGTAAAAAAATTAAAACATTATATGCAGCTATTTAATAGTATATTGTACAACGAGCATATAATGATGGCTATTAATCACGAGAACGATGTTTGCAGAACGAGCCGTAGGCGAGTGGAGCAAATCATTTGAGTGAATAATAGCCATTAGTTGTACACTATACTTTGTTCACGAAAATTAAAATTAAAATTAAAATAAAAAAAACAAAAACAAAACCAAAATCCAAATTAAAATCGAAATTAAAGTTGTAATTACGATTACAATTGAAAAATAATTAAAAGCAGTATTAAACAGGGTAAACAAAATATTATCATAAATCGCGTTCTGTGAATTAAAGCGCGAATTAGCGTGTTTAATAACCATATTAAACCCGCAAATGCGTGTGCGTGTTTAATAAGCATATTAAACACGCAAATGCGTGTTTGAGAAATTGAGTGTTAAATGTACCCCATTAATGCTGCCTATATAATTGAATAATGCGCACATTATAACATTTTCGTGAACAAAAATTTTAAGTTGGCTATTATTTGGCAATGAAGTTATTATTGGAAAAATATTGTTCCTAGTATTTAAATGGCCATTGACTTTAGTTTTTAGTTCATTCAGATTTGTCAATAAATAACAGAATTATTGGGCGTTTTTTTTTATCGAACACCCGATATATACAGATGTAGTACAAGGTACACACATAAATTACATTTAAAGAAACGTAAACCTTAAGACAAAGTCGATAATTTCAAGCACTCTAAAGATCTTTTTTAAATACAGTAAATGATGGATTGGATTTAATATTGTCTGGTGCAAGAATTTTTCTGTTTTTCTGTATCATGATGTGCATCATAATTAAAGTCCGGATTTATATGCGCGAAAGAAAGGCATTATAAACTTTTTATATGCGCTAAAAAAGGCATATTTTTTTATATGCGCTAAAAAGGCATTATATTTTTTTTATATGCGCTTAAAATTAGTCAATATTTGCGACAAAATTATTCAAATATGGATTTTATATGCGGTTTAATTAAAAATAATATTGCATAATGAAAAAAAAAATACGAATAGCAACTGATGATTGGAATTGGGGATGGGCGATATTTTACGGATCTATGATTTTTCACTGGTATTAAAAAATCATAGGTCGTTACTGTTACTAATAGGTGAATTTCACTGCTACTTAAAATCCCTGCTATTTAAACTGTGACAAACCGTGATTGCTACTTAAACTGTGACTGTTACTTAAAACATAATGGTAGTACAGGGTGGCATTTCTGAATGTTATTTAATATTCATTATTTGTTGAATTTGGTTCTCGTTTATCACGTGGTGAAACATTTTTAATATTACTGGTTGTTGAAATTAGGCACTTGGTAGGTTTCACAAATTTTATACTTTTTATTCCGACTAGTTTCGATTGTTACATCATTATCTAGGAATGAATACAGGGGAAAAATAGTTTCGCTTATATATTAAAATTGTCCATTCAGGTAATTAGGGCGGTCATTATTGGAGAACTCCAGATGTCATCATTTTCATTTACGACGTGTTTTCCCCGCTTTAGCGCTTTGTTGATCTCTAATCCTTCTCGGAGATTTAAATTTCGGCCCTTATTACCTGTATGTAATATTTTAAAATTATTTTCTTCGAAGAAGTGGTTATTTGTGATGCAATGTTTGGTAATAATAGAAAAATCCAAAAAATGCGGCATATACGAAATCGAATGTGGGGATTGTGATGCAACGTATATTGGCCAAACCGGAAGAACATTTAGTATAAGACTAAAAGAACATAGAAAAGCCATACTAGACAATAAAGGCACCACCGGTTTTACCAAACATTGCATCACAAATAACCACTTCTTCGAAGAAAATAATTTTAAAATATTACATACAGGTAATAAGGGCCGAAATTTAAATCTCCGAGAAGGATTAGAGATCAACAAAGCGCTAAAGCGGGGAAAACACGTCGTAAATGAAAATGATGACATCTGGAGTTCTCCAATAATGACCGCCCTAATTACCTGAATGGACAATTTTAATATATAAGCGAAACTATTTTTCCCCTGTATTCATTCCTAGATAATGATGTAACAATCGAAACTAGTCGGAATAAAAAGTATAAAATTTGTGAAACCTACCAAGTGCCTAATTTCAACAACCAGTAATAATATTCATTACTTTATTCTCCCATTTGTGTAAGGTATTTTGAGAAAATATTTAATAAAAATGCCAAATATTTATAAAATGCCGTAGTATACCATATAAAATTAAATAAATTACAACTTATTTACTAAAAATTATTAATTAATTAATTGAGATTTTATAAAAACGAAAAAAAAATCTTGCCCGGCATGGAATTGATCCACAAACTCGCTGTGATCGACTTAATAAACCCAAAATGACTTAAAACTCATTTTAATTTATCTAAACATACATTTTAAAATAATACCACCAAACTAATTTTGAAATTGCAAACTTCATGAACTGAAAAAAATAAATAAAAACAATTTACCAAACTGCGAAAATCTCCAAATGCTCCTGTTCAGGTGCTCAAAAAAATAAAAATTAAAATCTTCAAAAATCCATATCTATTAAAAATTGTTGAATTTTCAAGCCCCAAATTGATTTTGAATAAGCGATACTTCGGCCGCTGCGGATCATTTTTTATGGAATTTTGTCTGCGCGTTTTATTTTTTTCTGCGATGCTTTCATTCAGGTGCTCACAAAATTATAACTAAAATTTTCAAAAATCCTTATCTCCATTAAAAACTGTGAAATTTACAAAAACCATATTTATTTTAAATAAGCGATACTTCGACCATTAAGAATATTTTTTTAATGAATTTTTTCTACCCGTTTTATATTTTTTTCTGCGATGTTTTTATTCATCTTTAAAAATCCATATCTCTATTGAAAATTTACAAAAACCAAATTGATTTTAAATGAGCGATACTTTGGCCATTAAGGATGATTTTTTATGGAATTTTTCCTGCAAATTTTATATTTTTTCTGCGATGTTTTTTGTTCAGATACTCAAAAAACTAAAACTAAAATTTTCAAAAATCCGTATCTTCATTAAAAATTGTTGAATTTACAAAAACCAAATTGATTTTGAATAAGCGATACTTCGACCATTGAGGATATTTTTTAAGGAATTTTTTCTACGCGTTTTATATTTTTTGTGCGACGTTTTCATTCAAGTGCTCACAAAATTAAAACGAAAATCTTCAAAAATCCATATCTCTATTGAAAATTGTTTAATTTACAAAAACCAAATTAATTTCGAATAAGCGGTACTTTGGCCGTTGAGGATAATTTTTTATGGAATTTTGCCTGCACGTTTTATATTTTTTTCTGGGATTAAATTAAAACGAAAATTTTCAAAAACCGATATCTCCACTTTGTTAATGATTTTATATCAAAATAATCCTTCAAGAACAGAGCAAATAATCTTTCAAAAGATACATTTTGTTACAGGTAAAACCAAAATAGGAGAGCATTTGCCACATAACTAAAACTTTCCAACTTTTCAAATTTACTGAACAAACATTCTGTTATAAGATTCTAAAAAATCTCAAAATACTTCTCGAATTTTGAACTGAATCAAGGATAGTCGTATGTTTATTTGGTATAGCAGATAATATAGCCAAAATATTACCTTCAGTCCCAGGTATAATATCAAAAGGAACACTATTTAAGTGACCTGGTGAACACATATTAGCAGAATCATATCGAAAACATTTTTGCGAAACCATTAACAACTTCAGAAGGTGTTACGACGTTTACTAACCGTGATCACAGTCACAGTTTAAAATCACTAATATTAGAAAGTAGCAACGTGATTCAAAAGTAGCAGTTTTGCCCATCTCTAACTGGAATTACAATATAGAATCAAAATTTGATTTTAATTTTCATTTTAGGTAAAGTCAAATGACATGGAGTTCAAGTTAAAATGTATTATGACCTCCTCAATCTTGCCTTTCAAAATTCCACAAATCATTTTAACTTTTGCGTATCCCTGGTTTCGATATAATACGCATCAAATTTTCGCAAAAGTTGGGGAACTAATTTTAAATTTTCGTTCAGTTTTTCAATAATTTTAAATGCCTCAATTAAAGGCATTTGAGCTGTTTCTAAATTCGATTGCAGTTATTAAGATGCAAAAATGAGCAATAAAAGCTAATAACTCTAATCATAATGGTTTAATTTTAACATACATTTGAGCCAAAATTTATCATTTTTGTAAAGAGTGCCATGCAAACATTACACTTTTCTACAACGATGAGTATTACAAAGCCTACAAAAACATTTTCTTTCGGATTTTGTTTAATTATTTAATTCATATACAATCAAGTACGGGAATTTTGCATTCATTTATTAACACTTCCGTTTCGGTAAGGTTAGGTTAGGTTTACATTAAAAATATAATTTATAATACGAATCATAATCTGAGGAATGTATTATAACATATTTAAAACTATGAATGCCAGTGCTCAAATTGTTGACCTTCCAGTTCCAAACACAATTCTGCTCTTTTTCTTAAATTATACATTGCCCTACTAATAATATTTCTTCTATTATTATGTATAGAATCAACGATAGTTCTACACTTACTTCTTATTACACAATTCATTAATATTAGCTGGAATCCTTTGATAAATCCTATGAGTTCCTCATAAAAAATAATCCAATGGGGATCAATCAGGAGAGCTCGCTGGTCAACATAAATCAGCATTGGTGCAAATTTATGCACCATAGCATAAAAATAGCTTGAAATAAACGTTTACCTAGCAACCACGTGTTTTGAGGCGGTGCGCCATCTTGTTGATCTCATAAATTTTGTAGAGGGCCAAGACAAACATGTTTATCAATAAAATCTGTTAAAATTGCATGTAACGGGTGGGGCAGAAGTCCCGCTACCATTTCGATCGCGCGCCATCTGGGTTCTGTGACGTTTAGCTCAGTTTCGATTTAACCATTGTGTTATGTTGACGTCAAAATTTTATTATGGAGAAATAAGCGCCACAAGAACGAGCAGAAATAGTGACAATATTTATTGAAAATAATCGTTCCATTATTGCCACTCAGCGGAAATTGCGTCAAAAATATCCTAATCGTCCAGTGCCTCACATAACCACAATTTATCGTTTACATATGCGAATTTTCAACAGTACGGCACGACAGCAGACAGGCCTCGTTCTGGAAGACAACGGACGTCTCGTAACGCTGAAAATGTGGCTCTGGTGCGCGAAAGTGTTGCAGAGTCTCCAGAAACATCAAGTCGGAAACGTGGTTCCCAGTTACACATGTCTGCACGCAGTTTAAGGCGAATTTTGAAAACTGATTTAAAAATGTTCCCGTACAAAATTCAATTAGTCCAAAAATTGCTACCGAGAGATCCTGATCAACGAGTTGAGTACCAGTAATGCAATCCTAAGGCTGTCTGGTGAAATTGAAGATCTTTCGTCTAAATTGATAATGAGCGATGAAGCCCATTTTCTTTTCAATGGCCATGTCAATAAACAGAACAGTCGGTTTTGGGGAACACAGAATCCTCAATTAATTCATGAAACATCATTGCATCCACTAAAAACAACTGTATGGTGTGGTATTCATGCTGGAAACATCATTGGTCCCTATTTTTTTGAAAATGACCAAGGTGTTGGAGTTACTTGCTGAACAGTACCAAGACATGATTCGAAATTTTCTTGTGCCTAAACTGGAAGAGCAAGGAGTAAAGGACATGTGGTTTCAGCAAGATGGGGCCACAGCACACACACCTTGTTCAACAATTCAATTATTGAATGACGTTTTTCCACGAAGACTAATTTCGCGAAGTGGCGATTTAGCATGGCCAGCCAGATCTCCGGATTTAACAGCACCAGACTTTTTCTTATGGGGTTTTTTAAAATCAAAAGTTTATGTGAATAAGCCCCAACATCTTAAAGACAATATTCGTCACGAAATTGAAGAAATTCAGCCTGAGATGTTGCAGGATGTCATGTAGTAGTAGTAGTAGTAGTAGTAGTAGTGGTTTATTAATGTTTTGACATAAATGTCTTACATACGTCAAGATAATATTAATACAATAAAAAAATAGAACAATGTACATCAAAGCAAATAAATAAATAAAAGACAGCGATAATTATAATAATAAATAAATATAAGCGGTAATCATAGACAACAAAAAACATATTAAAACTAGCAATAAAATTTTAAGCCAATATCATACTGTGGTATAAGTGGACACTATTACAAATTTAAAAAATATTCGTACATGAAAACAAATGGCAGTGCATTAAGAAATATAGTTTAAGGAACATCAAATGGTAAACTTTATGAATTCGTCAAAGGAGTAAAAGGCCTGTGACAGTAAGTGTTCAAGCACTGTTTTTTTGAATTTTTGTAAGGGTAATCTTTTCCAGGCATTTGGCAACTTGTTCAAAAAATTTATAGCTAAGTAGTTAGTGCTATTACATGTTCTGGCAAGTCTTATCTTTTTGTGCTGAATTAGGCTTTTATGTCTAGTTGAATGGCAGTGTTGCAAACTAGAGTATTTGTTTTGATTTTTAAAAACGTATAGAACACATTCAAGTATATACAGGGATGGCAAAGTTAAAATTTTATACTGTTTAAAGATTGGCCTGCAATCATCTCTATATCTAATCCCTCCTAAAATACGAATTGACTTTCGTTGGAGTCTAAATATTCTATGCCTGCATGATGCATGGCCCCATGCAAGAATGCCATATCTTAACCTTGACTCTATTAGACTATGGTAAGCAACTTTAGTGATCTTTTCTGGTACACGATTTATCAGATTTCGTAAGCAGAAAATGTTTTTAGCGAGTGATTTTGCTAGGTGTTCCCCCTGAAATTTCCAAGATAATAGTGAATCGACATGCAGACCAAGGAAACAGTGACTAGCTACTTGGTTGCCCTTTTTTAGGATGAACACTATTCGTTTTGTCTTATTATCATTTAGGATTAATTTGTTTTGAGTAACCCAAGTTTTCACAGCATTCATTGCTGATTCAGATATAATTTCTGCATCTTCATTTTTATTAACCTCATTAATGACAGTGGAGTCGTCAGCAAATAATATGCTGTTCAATATGTTAGGTTGGTTAGGTAAGTCATTAATGAAGATTAAGAATAGTACGGGTCCTAGAATAGAGCCCTGGGGTACAAGAAATCTGATTTTCTCGGAATTAGAGAGCATGTTATTATGGTAAATGGACTGATATCTATTACTTAAATATGATTTAATGAGCATGACACTTTTTTCAGAAAAATTGTAAGCTTTTAGTTTATGTGTTAGCAAGTCATGCGAGACGCAATCAAAAGCTTTGCTCAAATCAATGAATGATACTACTGATACGTTTTTTTTTTCAAAAGCGTTCATTATCAATTCACTGAGGGCAATTATAGCATCAGTTGTTGAAATACCGGTTCTGAAACCAAATTGACTTTTATTAAAAAGTTCATTTGTTTCAAAATAATTCAATATTTGATTTTTCATGATTTTCTCGATTATTTTAGATACTATTGGTAAAATTGAAATGGGCCTGTAGTGATTAACATCTTGTTCATCACCCTCTTTAAATATCGGTATAATCTTTGCTATTTTAAGAGCATCTGGAAAAACGCCACTTACTAGCGATTCATTGATTAATTTTGTAAGTGGTGCAACAATTTGATTAATGATGCACTTTAAATGCGATACAGATAAGCCATATATATCAGCACATTTGCTATTTTTGATGTCGTTGATTGCGTCTCTCACAAGTATTGGGGTAGTCTCAATAAATTCAAAATTAAGAGATGGATTTGTTTTTATATTATGGTTGAAAGGTATCTCTGGTATACATACTGTTTATTAAGGGTAGGGTATCGGTTAAAATGTTCCACCGATTCTCGCTAGGCGGCGATAGTGCATACCGCGACTCTCCTATCCCTTTTCAACCGCGACCCACGAGTATTCCCGAGTACAGTTTGAAAAATTCTCTGGCGGGCTCTGAGGCCAAGATTGTGCACGGCGGATCTCTTGCCCGACAGAAACGAGAGGTAGAAACTCGATACTGCTATTATAAACAGCGCCCCAATTGACGCGGCAGACACATTACGACTTCCTTGAAAACTTGGGAAAGCATTTTTCATACACTGGACCAGGCGCCAACCGATACAATGCTATGTGGTATAAACGGAAGTTTCATTCTGAAACGGGTGCCTGTTTATCTGCAATCCGTTAATTAAAAATCATAATAAAAATGATTACGCATTAGAAAAAGTAGTCAAAGTCGAGTGCCAATCAATCTGGAATTGGATGGCTGACAATTATTTAATTACTACCTTTTAGTAAATTAACTTTTTTTTCAGACAACCTTTTTTTATAACAATCCAGATTGACACCTTCAGAAAAAAACTCGCTGGAATTGTTTATTTCCAGAAATATCTTGGTCCTAGCATATCTTTACTCCATTTGTTGTATTTGGGTTTGTGATAATATTCTCTACCCTTTATAAAACCTGATGGGAACTCTCATAGAATGTATAATGTAAAAACATTTATCCAAATGACGAGGTAAACTTACCATACATTTCTGCAATAGAATTACGTTTGTCTATTAGAGTAAGATACATACATAACCTAATTTTTCTATTATTATTATCAAATACATATAAAAAACCACACCCCAGAATCAACGAAAAATACACAGCCATTCCTCCAAAACTCTTTCTTTATTAATATCACGAGATTTAATATTTTGTGACTATATTGTATTACAAGGGGGCGAAAAAATTAACCCCTATAATAGTTTGCATCAGAACTTTTTAATGCGTCTACATTTTTCAATTTCATTTTTTTATTTGAATGAAGGAATTCAATCAGCAACTTTTTTGTCTCTTGACATTTTCTCCTAAAATTGTTAGTTTGATCACTAGAAAATAAAATAATGTTTAGACCCTTAATAATTATTATTTGCAATAACATTTTAGGGTTAAAAAAACGTTAAAATGTACAATTTTATTAGGAACAGTTATCTGCCAACTTTCATTCTTCTAAATTCTTCCATACTGGATATATGAAATAAAAATATTTTTTCCCTTAACTTTAACTTGGGTTGTAACTTGGAGAGGAAGGGGTTTTGTACAAAAATTTATGAAAGACCTACCTTAATTTTTGCTGAAAAATAACTTCAAAATATGCCGCATCAATTTAGAAACACCCTGTATAATCTGAAAATTACAACTGAGCAACATTTCTTATTTTTATTGAATTTTGAATTTTAAATTTTGAAGTTTTAATTTTTAATTTTTAACTTTTAATTTTTAATTTTTAATTTTTAATTTTTAATTTTTAATCTTTAATTTTTAATTTTTAATTTTTAATTTTTAATTTTTAATTTTTAATTTTTAATTTTAAATTTTAAATTTTTATTTTTTAATTTTTGATTTTTAATTTTTTTAATTTTAATTTTTAATTTTTAATAAGTTCATATTTTAGTTCATATGTTGTGCCATCATCATTTATTTTTAGATATATTTTATGACCTGTGTTAATAGCACCAATAAATTATTATTATCATTATTATTACTAATAAATAAAAAAGCAGATGAAAAGGACCGACCGCTGTAAAACTACCCCATTAAAATTCTGATCCGGCCGAGTGTTGCGGTAAACACAGTCATGTATTTTTTCCGTTTTCCGTGCCGATGCGTTTTTAGGTGATCTCGATTATTCGTTTAAATTCCGTCTATCCTCACTGATAATAGTCTCCAGATGTATTTTGTCAGATGTATTATTCGGCCGATGTCGGGGCGAAAGCGTAAATTGTATCTATCTTTCTCTACTGCAGTCCTAGTAATACCGAAAAAAACGAAAATTTGTATGTTTATTATTGCTCTTATTACTTATGCAATGTTCATGAACTTGGTCTCAGAAAAAAGCTGCTAATATTTTCAACGGGTCCCTCACATTTTTTTTTGATATTCTGATGAAGATAATAGCAAAAATGAGAAATGACGCATTTATTTCCATACATTGCAGCACATAATACTGTATTTCTCCTATATTTTTCACTCAATATTCATGAAAATATACAACAACATATGAAATACTATGACAATTACCTATTGAAAAAAAAAACTCTATAATTGCTATACTTTTTCTGATTACTAACATAAATCTAACTTTTTTATTAATGGACAAAAAAATTTTTTTTAAACATATATATATTGTTCATGCATTTCAGAGTAACATACATTTACGACTTAAATAAATTTAAATAGCAAATAACTAAAAATTACGTTTTCCCAACAACAGAACAGAGCCTATACCCTACCGTTAATGACTCTGCTATATTACTAAAAAAAATATTAAAATCAGTACAGGTAATTTTGCAATCAATATTTTTTCTTGATTTTTTCCTAGCGAAATCAATTAGTCTCCACATAGCTCTTGATTTATTTGGAGCTTTCTTTATGTATTTACCAGCTTCGTATTTGCGAGTATTTTGAATAGTTTCTCTGTATGATGAGCGAAAGTTATTTTTTATTATCTTTAATTCATCTGTTGGATAGTGTTTATATAGGTCACTTAGCATATGCAATGTGTTACGCATGTTTTGTAGTTCTTCATTAAACCACTTAATTTTTGTATTATTTGCTTTCAGTATTTTAGGAGGAAAACACAATTCCACGTTATTTATTAATATGGTATGTAGTTGTTCCCATTTATTATTTAAACTTAACGATGTATCTGATATAAAATTCCAATCTACTTTATTTATTTCAGTATAAAAATTAAATTTGCCAATTTCTGTAATTGTTCGGACAGGCACAGGTGCAATAATGTTTTCACTGTTTATCATATTTATACTTAAGGAGATGCCACTGTGATCTGATAAATCTGTTTCTATACTGCATACTGTTACTTGATTATTGTTTATGTTAGTAAACACATTATCTATACAGTTGCCTTTTCTTGTCGTAAAGTTTACTAATTTATATAATCCAAAACTTGCTAATGTATCAATAACATACAATTCTTTGTATCCATTAGTGTTGAAAAGAACATTAAAATCACCACCAAGTATGATATTGCTTTTATGTACATTCAGACGATCTAAAAATTCTGATAAAATTGTGATAAAATTATTAAAATCTCCTGAAGGAGAACGGTACACACATACAATATAACAATCTAGATTTTGCACATAAATACATGACAATTCACATTTTTTTTCTACGGATATTGATGTTGTAATACTATTATAATTTTTATGAGGAATTTTGTCCTCTGCATAAATTATTGTCCCCCCATAATTACCACTCGTACGTGCATAAAATGCAGTTGACAATAAATTAGCTACAGAAGAAATTTTACATTCATCTAGAGAGAGCCAGTGTTCACTAATGCAAATAAAATTATAGTTTTTATCTATTAAGAGTGCATCTAATTCATCAGTTTTGTTTCGAACTGATTGCATGTTGAACAATAATTTTACGTCATTTGCTGTTTCGGTTGAGCGCTTACTAAAAAAATATTTATGCGGACGTCTTCCGGCCAGACATCAGGTTTTTTTTTAAATCCGCAATACGATTTAACGGAACGCCTACTTTAAAAGAAGAGTAGGCGTTAAAAAAAAACGAAAGTTGCATAGCAAATCACGGTCACCATTTAGCCGATATAATTTTCCAATCATAACGAAAAAAAAATGTAAAGACCAAATAAAGTTTTTATGAAAACCAAACTTACTTATCTTTTCTTTGAGCAAAGTTATAGGCAATCAAAATGGTAGCGGGACTTTTGCCCCACCTGTTATAATGTTTAAGACGTTGGCTGCCGTGAGCATCACCAGTGATGCTCGCTCACGGTTCACCTTGGTGCCGCGAGCAATTATTTTTGTAAAAAGAATATATGATTTCGTTCCTTGTAAGCCTAAGAATAATACAAATTAATTATGTATAAATGTAATAAAGACGAAAACTTATTGAGCGAGGTCTCAAATTTATTAATTATGTATAATCTATCCGTATTGATCTTAAAACAATAACCTTATTTCACAATTCTTTCCCGTCAGATTAAGCAGGCAGGCAAGTAGGTAAACAACTGAAACGTAAGTGCCCTCAAATCTGAGTGGGCGATGTCTACCCTTACCTTATCAATTACACATCGTTAGTATTGGAATTATCAGGATATCCAATCACGTTTCCATGTATACTCCCCTCGTTCCAGATTGTTAATCAAGAGCACGTCTATCAACTAAAAACATCTTTCTAAACGTAGAAGCAATTAATCGCCGCGAAATTAAGGAAGCCTCGTCGGCGAAGTATGAAACTGATTAAACTCCCCGAACACATATCTCAAAAATAATTCCAGTATTAGAGGCGCGCGTGCGGCACCAATTTTTTCCCCCCTTTTTTTTCTATTTGGAACGAGCGTTCCCGGGTAATTATGTGATACACGGAGACAGGAGACCGGACGGAGTTCGTGATATAAATTTACTTTTACTTTCCGATAGGACTTCGTCGAGAGGGCAGAATGTAATTTGGGGCCATTTCAGAGATATGTTCGGAGAAGACAAGAAAAGTTTACGGATGGAATGGGAAAGTAATTAGGAGGGGGAAATTGAAATGAAACGTTATGCTTGTCTTGTATGGTTTGGAATTCAGGATGAATTAGGAGATGACTATTTTAAGGCTGCGGCGTTCTGACGCCGAACTGTAAATAGTATAGGTTAAGAATGGGGTTTAGGACAACTCGCCATCGCCAACTCGCCGTCGCCAACTCGCCGTTGCCACCTCGCCGTCGCCAACTCGCCGTGGCCAACTCGCCGTCGCCAACTCGCCGTTGCCACCTCGCCGTCGCCAACTGGCCGTGGCCAACTCGCCGTCGCCAACTCGCCGTCACCAATTCACCATCACCAATTCACCGTCATCAAGCACCGTTGGGGACAACTTGCCGTCGCCCCAGCACGCCTAAAGGAATAGGTGTTTTGGTCAGTGGCGGCTCGTGGAACATTTTGATGGTAGAGCCAAATAAATAAATAAATTGAAATTGAAAACATTCACTTGTCACAGGAGTATTAAATAAATTAAATAAAGACGAAACGTAGCCTGCATATCATATTATTATTCAAGTTAACTACAAAATTCTTACAAAACCTAAAAACAAATAACTTATTAAAACAACTACTTCAGCGGCTAATGTCACACCGGATATTGAATGATACGAAAGAAATTTACATGTCATTAATTTTACTACAATTGATATAAGTCTAAGATCATTCATTTCTCTTCTTTTAAATCCCCGCCCCTTCAAGGCCGATTCTAGTGCACCACAAATTAACTTTCATTGCGCAGCAGTATTTTGTCTATAAGTCTTAAATTGCGTTAGTATGTTTATTTTTATAGGCGAAGACAAGCTGTAAATATTATTTATATGTAATAATAATAATTATTATTATTTATTTATTTATTTATTGTACTTTAGATTTGTCGTGTGTTTTAATTTTGTCCCAGATATTTATTAAATATGTAATATTGTTAAAAAATTAAACGACGCATTTTATTTTGTAACCTTATCTACATCTATTTAATGAGTGCAACACTTTGAGAATTTGAAAACTTTGTTTCTCAAAAAAAAAAACGGAAAACAATTACACTGCGAATTTATTTTTTATATTATCTACATCTGTTTAATGAGTACTTAAAGAATTAGCAAAATCTATTCTTTAGTTCAAAAGTTATACTCAAACAACAGTAAACAACTGAACTACAAATTTAATTTTTTAGATCTTATCTGCAACTATTCGAGGATTACAAAGAATTTGCCAAATTTGGTCATCCGTTCAAAAAAAATCCTCAAAAGAAAAACAAGACAATTTATCTTTTTGGTCCTCTCTGGGTCTTATCTGCATCTATTCTATAAATACAGCATTCGCCAAATTTGGTCATCGGTTCAAAAAAACAATTGAAGACAAATTATTTTTTTGGTCCTAACTACATTTATTCAATGCCTTCAACACTTTTAGGGAAGAGTTTTTAAAAATGGCTATTTTGTTTAAGAGTTATCTTCTCAAAACCACATAACAATTGAGCAACGAATTTTTTTTTTTATTATCTCTACATCTATTCGCTGAGTGCAATACTTAATACTGATTCTGGATTCTAAACCAAGAATCCAGTTTTGACCATAGAATCCATGGTTTTGGACCTTAAACGCATAATTTGTGACCAAAAATCCAAAATTTTTATTTTAACTTGATAATGATATGTAAAATCTCGAATTTGAAATGTTAAATCCAAGTTTTAGGCCCTTAAACGCAGAATTTGAGACTAAACATTCAAAATTTGGATTCTAATACAAGAATTTCATGAAAAATCTGGAATTTGGACCATAGAATCCATGGTTTTGGACCTTACACGCAAACTTTGTGTTAAAAAATTCAAAATTTGGATTTTAATTTAATAATTATATATAAAATCTATAATTTTAAACATTAAATCCAATGTAGCCTGAATATATGAATATTCAACCTGTTCGTTAATCTGCAAGCAAAAAATTAAGTCTTACTAAGACTATAAACAAATAACTTATTGAAACAACAACTCCCTGGCTAGTGCCACGCCGGATATTGAATGATACAAACGAAATTTGTATGTTATTACTAGTACTACTAGATAATAACATTGGTTTAAGATCGTTTATTTCTACATACAAGACTAACTTAGAAAATTATTCTAAAATGAAATGTGAAACTTTAAATTAAGTACTTAATTTTCATATATATATATTTTTTTAATTCAGTGGTATTTTTAGTTATTATCAAATTTGTTTCATCTAGTAACACTAGATAAGTTTAGCACTGTGTGTCCTTGTCAAAATGTTTTCTGGTTTTTTCATTTTAATAATAACATTTACAGTTTAAAGTTAGTCTTGTATGTAGAAATAAACGATCTTAAACCAATGTTATTATCTAGTAGTACTAGTAATAATATACAAATTTCTTTTGTATCATTCAATATCCGGCGTGGCACTAGCCAGGGAAGTAGTTGTTTCAATAAGTTTTTTGTTTATAGTCTTAGTAAGACTTAATTTTTTGCTTGCAGATTAACGAACAGGTTGAATATTCATATATTCAGGCTACATTTCGTTTTCTTGTATTTATCTAATGCTTTCTGCAACAAGTAAAGTTGTTTCTAATTTGTTCATTAAATCCAAGTTTCTGGCCATTCAAGGCAGAACTTGAGAGCAAATATCCAATATTTGGATTCTAGTTTGATCAATTGCATTTAAAATCTGGTATTTGGAACATAAAAAACAAGTTTTTACTCTTAACACATTGGCTGCCAACAAGTTTTTTTTTTGTAAAATGTCAAAAAATGTTTTCTTTGTTTTTAAGTTTTATTTTATAAAATGAGAAAGAATGTGCTTATTTAATTTAACTCGTGACTGACAGCGCTAAATAGTAAGTTTAAAGTAGGTACTCACTGTCAGTCACCGGTGACTGACGCGGTCCCATTGGAATACTTCAGTGTCAGTCACTGGTGACTGACAAAGCGGTCAACGTGTTAAACTCAGAATGTGAGTCATAAAATCCAAAATTTGGATTCTAATCTTGGAATTTCATGTAAAATCTCAAATTTGGACCATAGAATCCATGGTTTTGGACCTTAAACACAAAATTTTTGCAATAAAATCCAAAATTTTAATTTCAATCCCATAATTTTATGTAAAATCTAAAATTTTAACATACAATCTAAGTTTTTAACGTAAAATTTGAAACCTAAAATCCAAATTTTGGGACTCTAATCTAAGAATTTCATGTAAAATTTCAAATTTGGCCCATAGAATCCATGGTTTTGGACCTTAAAGACAAAATTATTGCAGTAAAATCCAAAATTTGGATTTTAATCCGATAATTTCATTTGAAATCTGAAATTTGAGACATTTAATCGAAGGTTTTTATCCTTAAACGCAAAATATGACCAAAATTTGGATAATTGCATATAAAATCTTAAATTTGGGCTATATTTGGATAATTGCATATAAAATGTGATATTTTGACAATAAAATTCTAAATTTCAAAATTTAAGACCTAAACCTGTTCGTAACTCAAAAAATCGCAAAATTAATAGAAATTTTAATTTCTTTATACGAAAACTATTACAACTGCGCATTTTATTAGAGCACTTTTTGATGGAGAAATTAAATTCGTTTTTAGATTTATAGTAGCTTTCAAAATGGCGGAGAAACAATAGACAACGTTTGCTTTTTTAACGGCCGCCATATCGTATTTTAAGATTTTCCAATGCAATTATTTTTTTCTGTTCACGATACTTATTGGTTTAATTTTACATTTGAGCCAAAATTGGCGTGTGTTGTTTTACTGGACATATAAAATACACTTTACAACGAGAGCTAGCGCCGTAGAAAAGTTCATTTCCGGCCGTTTAACTTACGCTACGTCACTTGCAGGAATTTCACACTTTTCTTTTTTTTTCTTTTTAACGAGAGCCAGCGCCCTAGAAACATTTGTCTCCCGCCCTTTAACTCATGCTACGCCACTGGCAGGAAATATATCTATACACAAGTTGCGCATTCACCAAACAACTGTATTAATTCGCATTTGCATCAAACGCTAACTAATTACTAAATTAATTACGATGAAAGAATGATCAAAATCTGGTTGTCCGTTCAAGAGTTATCCTCAAAAACCAGAAATCAATTGAAGGACAAATTTATTTTTTGGTCTTATCTGCATCTATTCGATAAGTATACTACTTTGCTGGAAGAATTTGCCAAATTTGGTCATCCGTTCAAGAGTTATCCTGAAAAAACAAATGAGAATGAGAACAACGTTTTGTTAGAAGAATTTTAAAAATTTGCCGTCGTTCAAGAGTTACTCTCAAAAATTCAAAAAAACGATGGAACGTCGAATTTCCGTTTTTTGCTGGTAGGGGACATTAAAACAAACATATTTTTTCGCGGATTGATATGAAATGTGAGATTTTTCGGACTGCTTTTAGGCCGTGAAATATCACTTTTGCGGACTAGGCTTTAAAAATGCTTATTTATGCCTAGGCTGTAAAAGTAATGAGCCAATAAGGTGAGACTACGTCACGTTATTTCGCCAATCAGATGAGACACCGCGTCGACCAATAGAAGCCGCCCAGAAATTTGTTTGACATTACAATGTATTTTTCGCTTAATTGAGAGTTGCTTTCGAATTTCCCGTCCCAAAAAGGCCAAAAACAGGTTCCCCGAACTTTTAATAACACCGCGTGTGATTTCCCCGACCCCCATGCGAGTCCCTAACTTATTCACGCACAAAAATCGAGTCGGCGAACGATGGCGAAATTTGTTTGCCCTGGCCGGCTCCTAGTGGCCCGGCATTTGACGTCTAAACGTCGTCTACCGGCGCACTTATTTCCTGGCGCAGTAGAACGAGATACTTTCCTTCAGATGTTGCATGTGAAAGAAGCCCACTAACAGCTTCTGCGAAGTATTAACAACCCTGCGTAAGTTTTCTCCGAGCACCGTGTGTTTACCTCACTTTCTCACGTAATTGAACCCGAGCAGCAATCGCAAAAATGATCGAAAAGGATTTGGAGGTTACGTATTACGTAAGTTTTATTTCAATTTAATCATTGAACAATAATAATATGAACATAATGACTTTAATATGTTTAATCGTAAAGAAATGTGTGTGATACCAAGAAAGTGCATTTTATTGAAAAGTTCCTGAATTCCTGAATCAAAATGTATCACAAAGTAATGGCTTCCACCATCAACCATATCAGTAAAGAAATGTATTGAAGAGTTTTACTCGAAATAATTATACGGTCCGTCCGATTTAAATATTCATTGCATGTCACTTACGAAATCATGATCATTATGATTATAAATGATTACACCACACACACCGTCAAAATGCGGACACCACAATGTCTGTTATAAATGTGAATTTTTGTTTTACTTGGGTACCTACGAAATTTTTACAAAGCTACCTGCGATATGTTGATAGAATTAAATATATTGAAAATTATTGCATTGCAAGTTATTACTAATTTCTCCTGAACAATCCGCGAAAAAATTATGTGTTTAACTCGGCAATAAAGTAGATTTCCTGACTTGGCTGGATTCACAGCCTCGCTCGCGAGCTCGCTCGGCGGTGAAACTCCAGCCGCGTCCGTAAATCTGTCACTTTATTGCCTTGTTAAACAAATAACTATTATTATGTTTTATAAACATATGTCCGAAAATTCTTCGTTTTCGAGATACAGGGAGTTGAAATTTGTAAAAAAAATCGTTCTTGTTTATTAGGCTTTATTGAGTTTATTGCATTTTAATTAAATTATTGTTTACAATAATCATTCAAAATGTTGACCATAGTCATAGTTAGGCCACCCCTAAAAGTTCATCGGTATATTTATGGAATACCCTGTATAGCTGGAATCAACTTTATATTTTTCTCTATTCATTAAACTTTCGCAGGCATTGTATAAACGTTAAATTGGTTTTGGTTAAGTAAGCTTCTTACCACTCAAATAGTAAGTTTACATCATTATAAGTCCATAATAGTTGTTGATTTATAAAAAAAAACACAGAAAATCGGATTGTTGTCGAAGTTGTCGATCTGATGTGTGTGTGTGTGCTATATTTCTGTTTGTACGCGTTGTATCTAAAAAACTAATAAAGAAATTAACATGAACTTTTGAACATACGCCTTATTTGAGAATTTGAAGAACTGATAAGCTTTTAGTATAATTTTGTACACCGGAAGTGGGTGCTTACCTTAACTGTTTTTTGTTTTTTTTTCAATATTTTTTTAAATATAAAAAATATTACAATAACTTCAATACAAATATTGCAGATAACTAACAAATAAACAAGTTTTGTTTGAAAGCATTTTCAATAAAAAAAAAATTTTTTTCGAGATAAATTAAAATTAATTTATTTCAGTTACAACAAATTTAAATGAATAATAGTTTTTTACGAAATTTCATTTATTTCTGAGTAAAGTTGCAATGAATATTTTTAAAATTTGAAATGTAATTGAATTTTTCGGCTTAAAACACTTTTCTGCGGAAATGTTTTTCAAATTTTAGCTTCTACTTACCCAAAAAAAAAAAACTATTTCAAATGTCTTTTTGCGCTATGACCGTAAAGTGCAACTCACCTTTTTTTGTAAAGTAAAAAAGGGTGAATTATAGTTGGAGTTTAAAGTTTCATTTCAAAATTTTTCAGAATTGGTTAGAATCGTTTTTGGGGGAGTAGAAAATCCCGAGAGCACTTCGCACTAGGGGTCCTAATAATTCTAAGTTTCGCAACTTCGAAGCTTCGAAGAATCGAAAAAAACGCAGTCAAATTTTTTGAAGATTCAAAGATTCGTATGTATTCGTAAGTATGGAAGTAGTGAAGTTTCGTTACGAAGTATCGAAGTAGCGAAGTTGTGAAGTATCGAAGAAGTTTTCGAATTTTCCAGTCCTAAAACCCTAAACAGTTATGAATTTATTTTTATATGTAATTTCAAAATTTTTATCTCGAAAACCTAAGACGAAACTTTAGATGCGCATGCTGAGTTGCTGTAATGATAAATTAAAATCAAACTATTGGATTGGCAAGGTAAAAAATAATACCATATCAAAAAGAATAATTTTTTCATATGTCAATATTCAAATGATCAATTGTCTGTTGAGGTCATTTGTAAAAGTTTCTCAATAAATGTATTGTGTCTCTGCCTCTCTTCGTTTCGAAGATTCGAACTTCAATCTTCAAAGAGAGATAAAGACACAATCACTTATTGAGATACTTTTACAAATGATCACAATAGACAATTGACCAGAGGATTTTCAGCAGTAGCGTAGCGTCAAATTTTGGGCCCCACCGCGAAAATTAAAAAGGGCCCCCATATTTTTACTTTCACCGATTGGTAAATTTGGTATGTTAGGCCATCGATTTCGAGATCTTTCAGCTTTCAGCCGTGATTATTTGTGTATGTGTAAATGGGCTTGTTACTTCAGAGGGCCGCCCCAGTCACTCTAAAGCACCATTAATTGTATCCCAACGGCGAATGATATCAGTCATCCATCCAAATTCAGATCCGGGCCAATGTTGCTTGACTCTAACAATCGCTGGTCCGGCGCTGACTTTCTCCAATTTTTTCAATATTTTTTTTATTTTTTTTTTTCGGAAGTATTCTAATATTGCTTCTTTCAGAATATTACCAAAGTTGTCACGTAAACATTTTATTTTGTAACAATTTTGATGAATCGGTGATATTTTTTTTCTTCTTAAAATTTCTTCCATTCCATTTTATTTCTTAGCGCTATCGCTTGTGTGATTTCATCTTTTTTTTTACTTTCTTTAATAATCTTTGAAAGAGCTTTCATAATATCCACATACCTAGATTTAATAGTTACACAAGAATATAATCGACTCGCCCAACTGGTAGGATTCAGTTTTTTTTAAGTGATTTCTGATTCACCTGTTATTGTTAACAGCAAGTCCCACCTATTTATACTTATTCCGAAAAAAATATATACTTCTTGAATATTGGGAAAAAAATCTCGTATTCCTCTTACACCACTAATTTCATCATTTATGACTAAATTTATGAATGTATGTTGCATTTTTTCAATTTCTTTAATTCTTGTTTGCACATCAGAATAAATACCACTCATATTACTAGCACCATCATAACCTTGTCCTCTGCATTTTTTTTTTAATCAAGACCAAAATTGTGTAAAACATATAAAATTTGATTAGATATTGCTCTTGATGTTTGACTTTCAACTTTAGAGAATATTTCCTCAATATTTAACGAAATTGGACAGTCATTAACGTTATTGCAAATTTTAACAAATCTAAAACAAAAACTGAGCGATCTATTTTCGATAGATCTTGAGTGGTATCCACAATCATTGAAAAATATGAGGCCGAGTTAATTCACTTTTTTTCTCAGATTTGTTGACAGGATATAAATAAGTTCATTCTGTATTTGAGGAGATACATAATTAGCGTGTGGACTAACAAGTGTACATCTGATAAAAAATTGCCATTATAAATATCATTCAAAGATTCTGTGATGTCCTCGAAAAGAGCTGCAATTTGTGCCCAAAATGTTTGTTCCTTTATTATATTTTCGTGTAATAAATGATTAATCAAATTTTTTTCTTTCCATTGTTTTAAATAAAACATGCATTTGTATGGTTATCTGAAATTACATGTTTATTTTTTATTTTCTTTGAAAGGCTTTGCCAGTCACTAATGCCATTTATCCAACTATGATTGTGTTTATCATTAGAAAAAAGTCAGAAAGGTTGACAATAAACTACATTTTTCTTTTGGCGAATAATAACCAAGTATTTTCAATAGATATTCCTGATTTTGAAGTACCTTGATTATATTTTGTTGAAAATTAACGGTTTTTATCGTCTTTCGTAAATGGCCCTTTGGGACGACAAGGACTCACGGATACAATTTTTTTTTCATCTACTGTTAGATTATTTTGAAAATTTGAAAAATCTGAGGGATGTTGCTCATACAAAACTTAAGACAAAGAACAAATACTATCCAGATTTTCATCGTTAGTTGCAATATTAGGCAATGCATAAGCTATATTTGACATACCAGTTGCCGCATTGTTTTCTATATCTTTAGTAGAAATATTCTTGGAAAAATCAGACTGCATCGATGTTGAACAAGATGCAAAATATGTTGTTATTCGCGGTATTTTTTCTAATTGCTTCTCTAATTTTTGTTTTGCTATAGTTTTTCCCAATTTTTCCTCTGTCTGTATCCACTTGTTAAACTTTTTGCTGCTTCAGAGTTTTCATTTGTATCTATATTTTATCTTTGAGAATATGAATTAATTTAATAAGTCATTTTCTTGTACATGTAAATTTTCTAAATATTTTTAAAACATTCTTGATATAAGAATAAACAGGATGGATATTTCAATATACAAAGTTTTTAGTATTTTTTTAGTGTAAATTCATCAGGCAAAATACATTTTTGAGGCACAATAAATAAACAATTTATTTAATATTTATTTTCTAATTTTATCCAGTTCTAAAACCATTGATGAAAACCAAAAATTAATCCAAATAAATGATCGACAAATTTTTTCTTTATTATAATTTGTGACTCTCGGATTATCAAAAAAAAAAAAAAAAAACAAACGGGGCCTCTAAAGCTACGCGCACACTTCGGAATGGGACGGACGGCACGCATCGGATAAAATTGCTCAACACAGTTGTAAACGAGTTAACGCACATTTATCCGTTCCATGCCGTACCGATAAATGTGCGTTGACTCGTTTACAACTGTGTTAAGCAATTTTATCCGATGCGTGCCGTCCGTCCGATTCCGACAAGTGTGCGCGTAGCTTAAAAGTGCGGGACCCGTGGCATGGACCCCGCTCCCCCCCATCCAAGGGTGCCTCTGAATATGCTGACATTTGTGTAAAGAATACCATGCTTGGCCAGATATAAACTTATAGTTATTACTCACCTATTTAAGATGTGAGTGAAATATTTAATAACACGTAATTTAGAATACCAAATAACACCAATTAACACTTAAAAATATATGTAAACTAATAAACCAACCAACTTTAATAATGTTTAATGTGTAATAAACAATATTGTCTGCTGAACTTCTTCGAACAGTTCACAAATTGGAATGGAGTTTTATTTAGTTTGAATGTGTAGTTTGGAAAATACATACAAGTTAAGAGGAAGAGGAAGTGAAATGTAAATAAATATCTCATCGAATAGAGTAAAACAGTTGAAACGGTACAGTATATGAAATAAATATGTAATGCTTAGATTATAGTATATTATGCAACGACCACATTATGACACTTATTAATGTATGAGTACGAAGTTTACAACTGGAGCGGGCTTGCGAACGAGTGTTGCAATTCGTACGAATGCATTAATAAGTCATAATGTGGGAGTTGCATACATTACTTTTTCTACGGCCATATAGATTTTTATTTATTTTTTCTGTTCTTGGGGTAAATCGTAAAAAAGGAAAAGAATATATTTTTATGAAAACGTATAAATAAATCAGCAATTAACAAGGATTGGCAATAATAACATTAATAGACAATTGAATAGAATTTTTCTTTTCGTTTATTTTTACTTTATATCGTTAATTTCTTAACGACAACTCGATAAAAAATTAAAATTTTAATAGTTTCAACAATGTGAGCAAATTTACATAAAGTAAATGGCTTTAGTCGTTCTCAAAGTGCCAATACTCGGTGATTAGTTTTAATCCAGGACATAGGGCAAACGTATTAAAGTTTCCTATTTACAAATTCCTCGTTCCCAGACAGACCTATACAGGCGGTGGCCTAGTGAGTAGAGCTCCTGCTCACTGGCCTCGTGGTCGTGGGTTCGAATCCCATCCGGGTGGTCACTTTTTCTCTCATAGGTAACGAGATAGCAATGCTAATGCATCGAATTTGTAACACCCTGTATGTTTTTTCAGGTCCGTCTTATCGTTGCCGCACAGCCTTAAATGTTGGCTGGAATTAGCTCCGCCTACTGTAGTGTTTTACGAATTTCCCGGCGGAATTAAATGGAAAACATAAATAATCCATTAAATTCGTTTCCAATTAATCTCCGCACGATTCTGCCATTCAATAATAATTAATCTCTGAAAATTAAATCGGGTTTTAATCGCAGGAAATGAAAATCCGGATATAATTAATTAGTTATTTATTTTTTTTAGACGTGACGCATTTTAC